>NW_019379593.1:1412136-1429627 GCF_000648655.2 Copidosoma floridanum
TTATTGGAGCTTAGTCGGTAAGCAGTGAGAACTATATCCATGTGCGCACGCAAGAGCGTCAGCTACTGCTGGTAACTTGAAGGTTGGATGTAAAAATTTTTACCTTAAGGTAAATATTGTCTGCTCCTTAAGTTGTCAGTTGTTTATCCACGCGCTTACTGTCTTTCTCACTCTCATGTTGGACAAAAACATCTTTAAATTTTTATACTTAAGTAATGTTACCTCGAATGAAAGTAAAATACCATATCAGTAGGGATTTTTCCACTCTACACGATAGTATTTTTGCAAAAATAGTCGACCTCTCGGTCAAAAATATTGTTGTTAGGTATGTCTTGCTTATGTTCCCGGGTATGTCGTCTGTATACGATTTAGAACGAGTCCATTCATAAATTGCAATAATCAAGTACCCGCCAAGTGCCCGGGAAGTATCCGCCAAGTGCCCGGGAAGTGCCAGGGAAGTACCCGAGGAAGTGCCCGGGAAGTACCCGCCAAGTGCCCGGGAAGTACCCGGCAAGTGCCCGCCAAGTACCCGGGAAGTACCCGAGGAATTGCCCGCCAAGTCCCCGCCTAGTACAATACAGTCGGGTACTTCTCGGGTACTTGGCGGCACTTGCCGGGTACTTCCCGGGTACTAGGCGGGTACTTCCCGGGCACTTCCTCGGGTACTTGGCGGGTTTTTTATATGACCTTCAGACCCAGGTTTGATGAGTCTAGTAGACGTCGGGTATTCTTAACACCTCTGCCCATAATATAATACCGAGGTCACATTCTTGAACAAAAAAAATGACTGAAAAGTAAGGTTGAATTTTACGGCCAAGTGTGGGATTATACTTAAAAAAACCTTTATTTTCTCAAGGTCAATTATACGTGGCTTTATCAAGATGCAAAAATAGAAATGGAACTTTCTGGAAGTCGATAGAGAAAACAGTTTAGAGATTGAAAATATAGTTTAGAAAGAAATTTTTGAATATAATAATGTATCTAATATTCATAACATGATTTAATCTTTATTTTTTATGTATAGGTAAAATTTATTAATTAATAATACATATCATGGATGTATATCGTGTTCATCTATTGTACCAATTTCAGCATTAATTTAAAACAGAATAGAAATGGACGTAAGTGTTCGTGGTTTAATCAGGCTTTATAAGATGACTCATAAAGGGATGCGAAACTTTCATTGTTTATATCAATGATACTCTAAATTTAACCTATGTTTATGTACGTAAAAAGAAGAATTGTGTATTAAAGGACTACATAAGTGATGATGATATAATAATTATGTGCACCAATATATGTGCATATATTATTTGCTTTCCAAATATTGTTACCTCCATATAAATTTGTTTTTAAACGTACTTTGTTGTATAAATAATGATGTTTTGCGCAACAACTCCCTATGAATCAATTATATGACTTTAAATTTCTTCTTGACGATGAAATAAATCACGGCGATAAAACAGTTTTGTCTAAAGATAGGTAAAGACGGTATGATCACGGTCAGGTTCCAAAAAAGTAGTGTGGGGAGGCGGTGGGGGCCATGAAAAAATTCGTGGGGGTCAGTGGGAGGGCCATAGGGGGTAGGTGGGGGAATGTGGGATGTTTTGAGAAAAAATACTATACAAAATTTCCATGTGATTTGGTAGGAATGTGGTAATAGACTTAAACACATTGACAGGGCTGGCAAAATGCAACGTTACAAAATGCTAACAAAAAAAGTCATCCCACCAAAAACTTTATGCTTACAAAGAAACCAAGGGATCCAATAAATCGAAATACAATTGATTGTATTGAAGTTTAGCTGATTATAGTATTGTGCACTAATCTGTAACTATTTAATAAAATATTAAAACATAAATTGTTATTATCTCATGAAGCCATACGTGGTTGTACCCCCTGGCTTGGATAAAGACTTATACCATACTTCTATACTATACATGTAATATTTTCTGGGGGGTGGTGGGGAGCCATGAAAAAATGCGTAAGAATCGGTGGGAGGGCTGTGGCGTGTTGGGGGGGGGACTGTGGGAGGTTTTGAGAAAAACTACGATATTTTAAAATAAGCAAGATAATAACGGACATTTACCTTATTTGGTGGGGGGTTAGTGGAGGGTGGTGGGGGTGAGGGGCGGTTGGGGGTTTGTGTTGAATGCCCCACTGAGTTAGCTATGTAATATATGAAGATACATATGGGACGTTCTATGTTAACTGAAACACTGCTCTAGACCTTTTTTATAGTTATGAAAAAAAAAGTGGCTGAGGGCTTAAAATTTTCGTTCTTACAAGAGCTTTCGAATGCGGTGTGGCAGATAACAAAATTTTACAATGGCGACCCCAAAATGGCCGCTGTTTTTATTGAAATAGTAGAACAAACTATTCAATGGATCTGCAAACACAAATTTGAGATCTAAAATTATGCTTTCTTGGGCTTAAAATGTTGGTTATGATATGTTGTTTAAAATGCCGTGTGGTGCTACATTTTTTTTCAAAATGGCGGCTTGGAAATATGAAAAATGGCGCTTTACTTCTGCAATTTCAAGATATTTGGCGCTTGTTGTTTCAGCTAACCATACGGTATACTTCATATGTTTTGAAATGTCTTGTTGATAAAACAATTGAATCCTAATTACATACTTTCGTATAACATTTATTTACAAAATTCAATGTCATACGTACATGAACATGAATATTAGTATGATTAATATAGTAATGTAAGAAATACTTGATAAGTATTACACATCCAACAGCTGTACAAACTCCTCTTAGAGGATCCAAAAGTATTATTTAAATAGTTTAGAGTGAATTCGTGAATGACAACTTGAAGAATTTTTGCACCGAAAAAAAAAGTCGGTGCAAAAATTTCTTAAGTTGTTGTTCATGTATTAATTTAAAATTTTGTACAGTAATAAATAATGATGGTATCTAGGGCATATGATCTTGGGTTTTGCTGATTGTGCATCCATGTTTCAATAAAAAATAAAAAACTGTATAGTTACCGACAGAAGCCAATGGCGCGAAATTTCAATTTGAAATCTACTTTTGGATCCCCTTAGAGGAGTTTGTACAGCTGTTGGATGTGGTATACTCATCAAGTATTTCTTACCCCACTATATTATTCATGTACATATGACATTGAATTATGTGAATAAATGTTATACGACAGTATCTAATTAGGATTTAATTGTTTTTTCAACAAAATATTTCTAAACATATAAAGTATACTGTATGGTTAGCTGCAAAAACAAGCCCAAAATATCTCGAAATTGCAGAAAAAAGCGCCATTTTCCGTATTTCTAAGCCGCCATTTTGAAAAAAATGTAGCACCACACGGCATTTTAAACAACATATCATAACCAACATTTTAAGCCCAAGAAAGCATAATTTTAGATCTCAAATTTGTGTTTGCAGATCCATTGCATAGTTTGTTCTACTATTTCAATAAAAACAGCGGCCATTTTGGGGTCGCCATTGTAAAATTTTGTTATCTGCCACACGGCATTCGAAAGCTCTTGTAAAAACGAAAATTTTAAGCCCTCAGCCACTTTTTTTTTCATAACTATAAAAAAGGTCTAGAGCAGTGTTTCAGTTGACATGGAACTTCCCATATATATACATGATTGATTTTTAAATTGTAGTGAAAATACATAAGTAAAATAACTTTCTGACTGGCAGCAATCTAGTTTAGCATGCTGAGAATAAAATTACAAGACAAACTTCTTGGCAAAGATGCCTAAGCCAGTTGATCAGTTGAAAAAGATTTAAATACACTGAGAAAAAGTGTGCCAGAAAAAGTGTTACAACTATAATAAAAATTACTATATTTTATAGGAAAGCTGAAACATACTCGCCATATTATAAAAATTACTATGCTACATAGTAAAGCCAGATTATATTAAAATTTGATGTTCAACATAGTAACTTTTACTTTTCTCAGAAAGATTTTTGTATTAAAGTAAGAGAAGAAAAATAAATATATGCATATACATTGCCCAGAAAGGATATATATTAAACAGAAGATTAATATAGATACACATATGTGTGTGTGTGTGTAAATAAATATAGTTTTTTTTTCTTATACACGGAGAGATTCGGTCCGAGCTAAAAGTGTTACAGTGCTGCTAGCGAAAACAGCGCGCATGGTAGGAAGGCAAAACAACGTCCGCAAACAGTGAAAAAAGCGGTGCGAGCGCGCACGTTATTTCGAGCTGCAGATGCAGGTTTTTTTCCCTTGCAAGCTACTGAAATTCCGACTGACCGGCTCTGGTATCGTTCGACGCTTATTTATAAGTGCCTAACTATGTAACTGTTACGCATATGTAAAAAGAGCACCTTACTATTTACAAATACTAAATAAATTTTATCGAACAGAAGTAAATATGTTTTATTCATATTTTAACAAAAATGGGCTAAATAAAAGAGTAATATCGCAACGTTATTTAGGTTTTTATTTAAGTCAGATGGTTCAAATGCACTTACATCTCTAAAAGTAAATCATAGCAGTTGTGTGATTACAATCATAACTATAAAGTATGAATACATATTAAAAGATTAGTACATATTGTAATATCAATTCAGATTTAAATGATGAATGTTAAAAAAGGATGCGGATAACTTTCTTGATAAATTAGTTAAAAAATAACTGTGTATTAATATAATCAAGAAACAATAATGTTATTGGATGAGAGTGGAGAAAAAAGTCGATTGAGAAATGGCATACTGGTTCGATGTTGCGAAGATTTTTTGGCATACTTTCGCGATTAATCAAATCGGACATGAACGCGCATTTTGATTTTTTTGGTGGCTCTATTCTTGCGAAGGAAAAAAAGTTTTAAGAGACTATGGGAAAGTCAGTGTGATCAAAACTTACTTAGTTAATAAAGAAACTGAAAAATTTTAATGAAAACAGTAAATCTTCGTCTGTTACGCGTGGCCGATAGGCCGATGAATTGTAGACGAAATAGTGTAAGATCGTCTGATTGTTGAACGATCAGTCGAAAGGTGACTTATTTTAAGACTTATCACTCTGAATTTAGAGGACTTACGGGATCATACGAATCATATTTTTGTGTCTACGTCATAAGATTAGCGTATTTTTATTTCTGGTTTTGGCTTTCTTTCTCTACCACGCTACTGTTGAGATAGACAAAGCCACGAACTTTGGTTAAGTAGCTTTGTAGTTTTATTAAAAAAGATTAAATCTTAAGTTTGCATAAGTTTAAAAAATGTCTGATTTTTTGGCTCATTCGGTCATGTGGTATAAAAAAACATTTTTCGGCATAATAAATGGGGAAAGATGTATTTACTTTTTTTTTACATGAATGTATCGTAATTAACCACGGATTTGTAGTGGAGTCAAGATTTAGATCAGAAGAAGTCGTGGGTGCATTCATTGGCTGAGTAATTTCAAATTAATCTTGAGTAGGGCATTCTGTTCTATGCATCCGCCCTTTTTTTTTGCACTTTCGATACAAATGTAAGTTTGTACATTTGTTCCTCAAATTTGACCCACAACAATGTCAGAGTCTAATTTTTTTTTGTTTGATACTGGCTGGTACTGATTAACAGCCACGTAACAATAGGATAAAAGCAGTTAGTACACTCAAAAAAAGAACGCTAATGAATGATGTTTACCGAATGGAAACATTTGCTAGAGTGTTATTTAACCAGTCTTATTGTTCTTGTTGTCACGATATTTTAATCTAATTTTAAGCAAAGTAAAATATATACGTTTATATGTATTATTAAGAAATTTATTTTATTATTCTAAAATTGTGTAATGGCCTTGACAACGNTTTATTATAAAATATGCCTCGTAAATACAAAAAAAACATCTTTTTTTTAATAGCACACAAGGTATTCTAAGTGGCAGCGATGTATAATTCACCAATTCACGCTCTGTCGAATTCAAATAGACAGTGTAAGCAAAATTATGCGAGTCAAATCCAACCATCTCATTTAATACTTAACTAAAATAAATCTGATAATCAACCTTATAAGTCTTATCAATTTCTCCAAACGTTGTACCATTATTGTTTATACTAACTGCAATAACAGTTCCAGATTTATACGTAAAATTGTAATAGTAATGCTGTGAAAAGCTTTTTTTTCAGCTGATTTAATAAATATTTTTCCAAACCGGAAATCATTAATTTTTTTACCGTAAGTTACATATGCCTCTTTATACGGAGACAAATAAAAATTTAATTGACTTAGTTCATATCTAATGCCTATGGTTATCCAAATGTTCACTTGAGAAAATGAATTTTGTACAATCGTTTTTAGATGTCTGTGTTTCTATTTGAATCGTAAAGTAGATAGTTCAACAAGTGAACCTTTTTTTTTATTAGTCGTGCGTAGTGCACTAAGTTATGAAATTTTAATTTCAAAACACCAAAAAATACAAAGTAGAGCTCATGAGGCTCGCTTACAGCCATTTCTAATTGTTGCTCGTAAGAATTGTTTATTTCTGGAGACATTAAAATGCTAACTATTTTTCTTAATTTTTGTAAAGACACTAATATTTATTTCCCCGAGGAACTTGATCTCTGACAAAGACTGGCAAATATCGAGTGATAAGTAACGATTCAGACGCAGACATTTTTAGCTTAGAATTATCTTTCAAATAGTCAAGTTTAATTGCACGTGGAGTATTTGATTTTTCAAAATCTAATTTTGTAGATATCATTTGTAAATTTAAAATTTCAATACAAAAAGTTTTTGTTCTACGATAAGTTTTAACAAAATTTTTGCAATAACAATTCTACAGACGCCCTCTAATAAATCATGGGTTAAATAGACAGATTCAACTTTTATACAATGAAAATCAATTGAATTGAAAGAACAAACAGTTTTTACTCTAGTTTCTTTACTATTTTTATGCACCACATCTTGTTTGTACTTATCTACGGCTCTTAGTAAAGACTCGTCTTCTCTAACCATCAATTTTATTTGACTGCCATTAGCATAGCACATTCGACAGCATGTAGTATTCGAAAAAGATTGTGGAAATCCAATCATTGTGTTGATAGCTAAATTGTCAGCTACGAAAGCTCTGTGAAATATATTTCATGCTGCTTGCCGTCAATATCAATATTGATACCAAAATCTCGTAGTCTAGCTAAGTCTTGTTTAAGTGCACCAAATATGTTTTCGTCTCCGAACTGCTTGTTATGAGTAGTATAAAATACATCAGACAGTAGTATGCTACTTAATATTGATAAAAAACAAGGTGGCAAGCAGGGAATTGTTAAGTATACAACTCCAACCTTGTTTTTAACTGCATGTGACCCTAGGGCGTTGTGTTTCTAGGTTATCATGGTAGATTAGAATAGGTAATACAATTCCATTCTTATTAAAATCTTTTATTTTATTTTTCTAGCGTAACCCTTGAATATAATTAATGTTAACATTGGATTCTTCCTCTTAAAGTTTAACGTACGAGACTATGGCTTTAAATGTATTTGGAAATTGTAAGAATTTTTTCAAGGAATTTTCAAGACTAAAATGGAGCATTTTTATACGTTGATTTCTGATTTTTAGGAGATTATTTTTTTCTGATAAATAGGTTTTTCGGCAACAGTTATCATCTAAGGATCTTTATATAGTTACAAATTTTTATATATGCTTACTCGTTTTCCCTCTGTATTAAATTTTTCAAACGAATTTGCATACTTATGAAAAACGTTACATATCTCTTTATGCACGTCTTCACTAATCGCAATTTTCAAAGAGTTTGTTAAGGATTTTAATAGAAATGGATTGTACATTTTACGAATAAAATTATTTACACTATGTACAATAAATTTTATGTCAGTCCTATTAGACCTAAGATTAGTGTACAGTTCACTGGTAAAAAACAATATACTGTCTTCTAAATCCATAATATGAATACTTACAATGAATATTACGCCGTTAGAAAAAATTGTTTCGAATTCGTACAATTTTATAATAATTTTTTACTCAGTATTTTTGTATTTCTGCCACTAGCTCACTAATGAGGCGATTTGCAACAATCCTTTTTTCCTTTTTCACATATTTTTGGAAAAAGCACCAAAGATGAGGACAAGAAACAGGATAATCCAATTCTAATATGTATATAAGTTTGTATAAAAAATCCAAGGCTTCAACTGTATCTTGAAACTTGTATAAGTTATTATTCACCACAGCGTAAAAGTATGTATGGTTATTTTTAGGTCCGCAAGCAATTAAAAATACTTGTTCAGGTGTTATTTCTAAGTTTGTGAACTTGTTTGACATGTAAGTAACTACATCATTTATTTGATCATGGCTCTAAAAAAAAGAAGGAAATTTAGAAAACTTATTTTTATATATTATTAAAAGTTTGTATTTTTTACTTCTATGCATTGAATGTCTTATTTTGTAGTCCTCCAATTTTTATATCTAAATAAATTCTTTAATCATTCCGGCAAAAGGCTTAAACTAAGAACACTTAGTATCTGAAATTTAAATTCACAGCATTTAAAGGCTTGTATACATGAAAACTTGTTATAAAAAATAAAATTCAATACCATTATTTTGCCCTTGAGAAAAATCACTAAGGATTTGTTTTATTTCTGTACAATCCGTGACATTAAGGTTAGATTCACTTTTTAAATTAACTCATTTACCTTTGGTCTTCTTAATTTTACATATATTATCACAAATACAAGTGGCTGTCTTAATTATTTAATCTCTTACAAGATGCCGCTCTCCTGTTATTGATTGGTATGCATCTACGTTGCTATATTTCTTTTTAAAATCTAATGAAATCTGTAATGAAAAATTTTGTATCTCAAAATGAACTAACAACTTNAGGGGTAGTGAAAGGATTTACAAAATGGTTTTACTTTAATATTTACTAATTAAGGAGCCAGGTCCGTTAGTAAAACTTGAAATTTAACCAAAGTGGCAAGACCTTGACAATTCTCAACTTTACTTTCTATTCTATAACTGTATAAACTTGTCCAAATTTCTCAAATTTGTTGTTTTCTTGCATCACTAGCAAGTTCAGATTTTTCATACAAAATTGATACATTCACTTCGGTAAAGATCATTTTCAATTTTATTTTCATAGTTTTTATCATATAAATATAATATAACATTTTTTTGAAGGAATTAGTGTACTTTTTTTAATTGCTCCTTACCTACAGAATTTTTTTTGGGCTGTGGATTAACTTTTGACTTGAAAGGAATACCACTCTCACGAATATATTCCCTCAATTTCAAGTAGTAATTGTACAATGCACCTCCAGCAGAAACTCTTGTACTTCTTAAAAGACTATCATTTTCTTTAGAAGCATTGTTGTCTGTAGTATAGGTTGGTTTATAATAAATACTGGTGTTTTCTTTTTTAAAGATTTCGACTATGTTGGAAATTAACTCTTGAAATCGAGAACTGCTTAAACTGTATTAAACATGATTTAATTTCATCGATTATAATGGTCTCTGAACATTGATTGTAAGACACATTTTGAAAACTTGTATTCGGTTGAAATAAACACAATTTTCTAATAAGATCTGAAGGATTCGGTTTGTCATCGCCATTAAAATCGCCGTTCGTGCTCAACACGTAAACCATGTGTAATATTTAAATCATTGACTCGTGATAAAATAGCAAATTAATTATTGTGTAATATTTTCAAATGCCAATTGTCACAGCTTTCAGAGTCTTCTAAGATTTTTGTTTTTTACGAGGTAAATCGTTATTCATTTCATGGTCGAGTTCGCTTGATAATATACAATTATGTACATTAAGATTCCTGAAATTTCTTTTTAGTCTGTCATCTGGAATCGGTTCATCTATATCTTTACTACTGAGATCGATGAACTTCGCAGCACTTACTCCTATAATACGTTTAAACACACATTTATGCGTAAAAAATATTTCACAAGATTGTACAGAAAAATGTAGCCAGGAATTCATTCAAGTAAAATAAGTGAACGTTATTAAGTAATGCACCAATGAGATAATATTTACGATTGTACTATATGCATGTCAACGAATCGTATGAATCTAAGAAATTTGAAACAAAAATTAAGTTTTTTTTTCTTATTAGTATTTACATTAATAGCTTTGTGAGGAGTAATATCTCAACTCTAAGCTTCAATGTACTCACTCGTTCTTTAAAGTAGTTGTATGCATAACTCACCACTAAAGAAGAGCATACATCCTGACACTGCCAAGTTTCTACTATAGTCTTCACGAATGGATCCACTTTAATTCATACAGCAAAAGTGAGCCACATAAATATTAAAATTACAAACATCAATTGCAGAAAATTAAACATTATACATGCATCGCACACAGGATATTCCGCCGTTCACTGGATACGAATTATATTGACACAAACGAGAGAAAACCGTTGACCTACACACGAAAAAAGCCTACATCTGCTGCTTAAAATCACGTGCTCGCTTGTACCGCTTTTTTCGCTGTCTGCGCACGTTGTTTTGCCCCCCTACATGGAAAGACCTGTCGTTGAAAACCTACCACAAGCAGTTATGAGTTTTTCAGTACGTGGTAAGGATATTACCCGTACTACGATCACGAGTCAGAATTATGTCAGTGCCATGGTAGGTATTTTTCGCCTACCAATTTTCTTCCAGAAATGCAAATTAGCGCATGCGCAGAAGAGTCTTTCAGCTCTTGTGCTACATGAGTGTAAGTATGTACATGTACGTTCTTGCTTTGTTGATACACTTTTGTAGGTTAGATCATTATGAATGTACTTTTTAGTACACCGGATTGTATTGACTATATCCACTTATTACGATGACTTATAATTAAAGTTTCGTAAATGAAGAAAAAGATTCACGTTTGCTCATAATTAACTACCCCTCACGCAATTAAAGAAAGAAATAACGCACGATAATATACTGTCACGTGTATATATATATACATCGGCGAATTTGACGTACTGCTCACTTTCTGCGCATGCCACTGATTTTTCGAAGTTACCATATGCCGTTGGTAGGCGAAAAAGACCTACCACAGCCACTGAATACGCATACTTAGTATGAATTTTGTCGTGACTAACGTGGGGCTAGAAATTTCAATTACTGACTGGCGTGAAAGGTTACTGGTCTGACATTAATACAATCTAGTTAGTTAATTACTTAATATTAAAAATCGTGGTCGGGGATTTTCAACGAAAAAGGTGTTTCCGTGTACCATGCACGCTGTTTCTACCAGCAGTACTGCACCGTATTTAACTCTGACCGAATCTCTCCGCTTAGTTTATGGATACTGATGAATTTGAAACATATTTTTATTTTAAAAAAGATTTGCAGCGACTGGGATTTGAACCTCCATCCTTGAGCTTCTTAGTCAGGCTCCGCAACCACTATGATGTCTGCACGAGTATGGATGAAGTACATGTGGGAATGTGTACTGTTTATTATACACACAAAGTTAACAATTAAAGGGTTTCCTGTGGACCACAGAATTAACAACGGATAATTAGTCGATTAAAAATTAATTGTCGGCGCATATCAATCTTTAACCCTGATAACTCAAATAATATGTTTCTCTTAATATTTACATACGTATGACCTCAAATTTGAAACTTAATAGGCGTATATACCTATAGACTACGTACGAAATTACTTTCGAACATAGTAATTTTTATTATACTGAATAGCAATGCAGTGGTATGAGAAATTTCACTATGTCACATAGCAAATTCTACTTTAGAATGTGGTACATCTTAAAACGATAACAATAAAATTTACTATGTTGTGTAGCAAAAGTTATAGTATCTCAATTTTTACCATGTTAGACATAGTAATTTTTTTTTGCGGTGTAATAATTTTTGTAGGGCTACTGCATAATAAAGATTATTTAAAATATAATAAAAATTATTTTAAACGTAAAAATTTTGTCATCAGGTGAGTATGTTCAAACTTTCCTAAAAATATAGTGACTTTTAGTATAGTTATAATACTTTTTTTATCACTTCTTTTCTCAGTGTAAATATACGAATCGTAACTGATTTAGGAGTGTCTATTTACATGTTCAAAAATCATCAAATTGTAGGCCACGTATTCAGTAATGTGCTTACTACTACATAAGAATCTTTATTAGTAAAACATATACTTGAGGTGGAAACACGATTGCAAGGATTTACAGCACTTGATGTTCGAAAACTGGTTTATTATTTGGCTAAGAATTACAAAATCTAACATAATTTTAATTTAATAACAGTCAGTCATACCATTTTTTTGGATGTAGATTTTGAAACACATTTCATTTAAAAATTATACTTATAAGTAACAAAGTAAAGAATGTTGTTTTTTAAAATAGTCGGAGAAAATTGGTTACAAAATTTTAAATCGAGAAATATTTTATCTTCAAGAAAGAGTTAACACACGTCAAGAGCTTGGGCTTCTGGATTCAACAAACAAGCTCTTTATGAATTTTTTTGCTGCTCGAGCAACTTATGAAACAGCACAACTTTAGTCCATGAAACATTTATAATATTGCTGGAAAGGGAGTAAGTGTGAACCTCAAGTGCTGTCCAATCGTTGTTGCTCTAAAAGCTCGTCGTCAAGTTAGTAGGTTAGTAACTTTAAAGAAAGGAGACATCGAAACTGCAGAATGATGTATGTCTCCCAGTTGAAAATTGATTGCCTCCATGTTAACTTTTCCTTACGTAAAATGGAATCCTCAATTTTTTATTGAAGCTGCCGATGGAGCTATAAATTTTTGAATGCAACTCAGACAAATCCTGTTTTACTCCTACTTGATTGACATCGCATTGATGAGAAAAACTTTGATGCGATAAAGCTCACCGAAGAGCACAGCCTTATCCACCTCAACTTTTCTATGCATACTACTCACAAACTTTAACTGTTCGATGTAGCTTTTATGAAGCCATTGAGTACAGTTCACTGAATGGCAGAGATAAGAGGGATCAGTTTGTATGTAGCATATTTTTATACTGTTTGGAAATGCATTCCTAAAGTCAGCCTCAATGGAAACTGCTGTACGTATTAAAGAAAAAAAAAACTGAAATTAACATTTACATATTTTTATAGTTCAAAGCAAAAACTTTTCTTCAAAACAAATTTTTTTTTTTTAAATTTAAACAATTGCTTTGTTTCCACATTGTTATAGAAATTAAAATGTTTCTTAAAACTATTTAAAAACAAAACTCCAATGTTTCTTTACGCTAAAAGGAAGAATCCCAAACAGTATCTAATAACTAATCGTCTGTAATGCCTTTGTCGACTAATGTGATTTCACAAATCAAACCTTCGACATCAGCATTAGTAAGTGTAATCATACGTTGTTTTGTTTTCTCGTCAAAATTCAGTCAAAGTTCTATTCTTTTTAAAAATGATTTAATTTTCTCGAATGTTTTAAGTCAACGATTCATTCTGGTGAAATACAGCCATATATTAGAACAGTTAGGAACTATCCGTGAATCTGTAAAAGTATTTGATTTAATTAGTAAGAATGTTGAAGAGTCACTAAAAATGATTGGCAATGTGACTCAAAAAGATTCGCTTCCAGAAAAAGCAGCTATAATGACCTGTAAAGAGTGTAAGAAAAGTTTACTCGTGCAGAAAGCTAACAACATCTATAAGGATAAAGTAGACTAAACAAGTAAAAAAAAAAATAATGTTAAAAATTAATTGTCTACCACATCAAATGTTGAATCAAATACGTCTTTGTTTGCTGAGCCAGTACCTCAACTGCCTCTTGATATCAGCCTTTCTCTTCCAATACTTTCTACGTATTTATTTACGAAAATCCTGTAATTTAAATTCTACTGGAAATATCAGTAAGAATAAAGTAAGCAGAGCTACTCAAAAGAGAAAGCTCAACAATGTGCCCACTGTTGCATCGAGTCATTTAGTATTTTCTGGGAAACTACTTCAGCTGCCAGTTAATACTAGCCCCTCTCTTTCAAAACCACCTTATTATATGTACCACCTCATAACTGTCAGATTTATTAACATCGTTGTAGGTAGCATGATCTATGCTGTTATATATTTTGAAGTTTTCTTTTACATGATTTAGAATTATTATTTGAAACAAAAGTATATCCATAATGAGAAGTAAGTACAATGTTATTCATTGAAAAGTTGATATCTTGAGCATTAATATTAAAAAAAAACATCAGATGTTTTCATATTCATTTAGAACTTGCAATGATTCAATCTTCAACTCAATCGCACTTGTCAGAAAAATGCGATTGGTACTATTGTATTGTTATTTCCTAATACATGAGGTCATAACATGAAAACATCATCGTGCAAGCCTACTGTTTTGCTGTCAACGCAGTCTGTAAGAACATTGCTCATTCGTTGATCTAATTCAACCAAAGGCCTCTTTTACCTATTCTGACGCTATAAAAATGCATCATCAAGAGAAAACATCGCTATTTTTACATCTGCCACCTGTCCTTTAAATTTTTAGTCTACTCTTGACTTGGGTGCATTTTAAAAACATTAATAGCATTGGACTACGCTAAAGAGCGAGGTACAACGAAAGAGGCCTGTCGAAAGTAGTTATTTAACTGGAAAAGTCGAGTTGCCTTGGCACTATCGTATTGGATGGGAAATGTAGATAAATTCAATTACTCGCATTTAATACTTACGCATCGATAAATTAAAGTAAATTTTAATATTCTTACTTACCATATGAGCAAGGCGTTGAACTGAAAAATCGCCGAAAAAGTATAAAATGTTGCGATTGAGAAGAGGAGTCGCCGAAATCTCGATGGCAAAATTAGTAACGCATTTTCCTGGTAAGAAAAAAGTTTCAGGTTCAAGTCCTGGTTGAGGTGGCACTTTTTTTAAATTGCTACATATGACAATGTTCTACAAACGGTAGTTTTAACTGAAAAAGTCGAGTTGCCTTGGCAATATCGTATTGGATGGGAAATGTCGATGAATTCAATTACTCGCATTCAATCAGTAAAAACGTTTGATAACGGTTTACTTAACTCGTGGAAATTGAGTATAGCAGTTTTGAAACCTACAGATATCCATTAAGCTTTAGAAACTGCTTTACTTACTAAACGTACTTGCCCACCAGTATACAATCAGGCCAAGTACCAAAGATTAGTAGGGAGATTGCTGACTGCCATGCTACAGAGTGTGCCCACTTTTTTCCAGTGGTTCGAGCGCCCCGCCGTGGCTAAGCGGCCGAACCAGGCGCACATTTTTTTTTTTATTTGAGAAGCACGGTAGGGGTATGAGAAAAGTGGATTCGCGTGAAAATATTCATATAGGCGTACATCTTGGAGACGCGTGGAAGGGGTATACCGAATGTGCGCATACGAGGAGAGGAGTGGAAATGTCGGCTATATAGCTGTATAGCTGAGCGCACAGCCAAAGCAAGCGACGACACGAGTCTTTCTCTTTCGAGTCTTTTGACTCTGCAACCGAGTATATGCTATGTATAGTTAACTGACTTGCTCTCGCTCTGGCTTCAATTCCATAATTTTATAATACTAAAATAATTTTTAAGGATTTTAACATAATTTGTGTATTTTAAAACTCCTAAGAAATTATGAACATCCTATTTACAATTTAAAAAAAGCCGCCCGTCTACTGCTATTTACTTAATGTTGAAATTTCAATCAGTAAATGAATCTGATGTACACAATAGAAAATAGTTTTGTTAAAATTTTAAAATTCTTTGCAAATCTTTAGTAAGGTGTGCTACTTTTATTCATTTTTAGACTGCCAGAAGAATAAAAACGAATAAAACAGGTCGATGAATAAGTAATAAAAACTATTTGGCAATATTCTGAGACAAAATATTTTTTATAATACCACAGTATTTTGTTAAAAAAAAAACAAAAAAAAATGAATTACCTTTAAGGGCGATCATTAGAATAAAAATATTCTTAGGCAGTAGATTGTTAAGGAAGTTTAATCAAGTTTATATTAAATGCAGAAAGAGCATCGTAATACTTTTAACAATGATACCATCGGGTGAGTGCAAGAAAGAGTATTTTTAGAGTAAAAGTCAAGAAAGAGCCTTTTTAAATTTTCGGGCAAAAGAAAGTCTTCTTAAAATAAAAGAAAAAGCCTTTTAATACAGAGGTACAATCATACTGAGGTCTGTTAAGCTGGCGTCGATGGGTATAATTAAGCCTAACAAAACGTCGCTCAAGATTATTCTTCGACATTTTTGAGTTCTTATTTGCTCCTCACCCAGCTCTCGGTTAGTCATGTACCTCTGTACAACGATAAGTTCGACAAAAAATCATAAATGCGTTATTAACCAATTTGTTTACTTCTATTTTAAGGTAGTAATGTACATATTTTTATAGATCAATTATTGACATACACACATAAATGTAGTACCAACTAAAAATCGGAGAAATGAAAATTAAAGGCTCTTTCTTATGATCAGTTTCAAAAGGCTCTTTTACGCCTATTACTCTGGAAAGACTCTTATTATGCTAACCTAACAAATTATTTAGAGTTAGGAATTGTGAGAACTAAAAAAATTTTTCAACTACAAATTTCTATGTTGATAAAAACCGAGTCTGGGTCTATTTCTGCTAGCAAAAACTTCGATTAAGAGTTAAGGAAAATGTTGTGATATTTCATTGTTTTAAGAAATTTATGAAAAAATTTGTATAGGTATGTTTCAGTATTATAAATAACATATTGAAATTTCAAAGAGCCTTGATTCACCGTTTTTGAGAAATAAAATCGCGAAGTTGGCCACTTATACACATGCTCTTAAGAAGGACTTGTCGGAAAATGCACGTTTTTACTCATAACTCTTGAAATTTTTTTAAGAATCTTGTAAAAAACCAGTATGTTAGGGTTTATCATAGTTGAAATAAGTATACTCAAATTGGGAAAGCCTAGCTTCACCGTTTTTAAAATATAACAGTTTGAATTCCAGTTTCAACGTTACTAGAATACCTATGTAGTGGTACAGTCTGAGACGAAAGTTAGGTTAATTTGTTGTTTTAACGTTTATGTGTACTTTCCTGGGCATTATTCTGTTCCATACATCTAATTTTTAAATTATTTACCTGTTTTGTTAAGCATAATCACAACTAAGAAATTTTTAATACGAAAATTTAATTTTGAACATGACTGTACCACGAAAACCCCCTTAAAATAGTATCAACATATACATTTGTAGTTCAAAATCTTTAAAAAAAGTTAAGTTACTCGTCGTGAGAGTTCCCGAGCTTTTTAATAAAAGCAACCTGTGTCACGTGGTTAAAGATACCGATAATACGACTGTTACTATAACTACAAGAAAAAAATTAGCTGCCTGGCGTTGTATGGCTAGAGGTATTTTTTGATGGTCTATCTTATTAACTACAAATAATCAAATAAATTTAATGCAAATTATTGTGTGTTGCATGAAATGTAAAATTAATTGACCGATTGTGATTGATAAAAGTGCAATTTAAATTGTGAAAATCTAAGATTTTATATAGTTGGGAGATTGCTGACTGCCATGCTACAGAGTGTGCCCACTTTTTTCCAGTGGTTCGAGCGC
>NW_019379593.1:1429792-1476584 GCF_000648655.2 Copidosoma floridanum
GCAATAACCACAAGGTATTGATAAGGAATGTAAATATAAGCTAAAAAATATAATATATGCATGTAGATAAATATTCGCGTGTAATTGGATGTAAGTTGTACTTTACTGGTACCTTATAATCATATTTTATATAAGCGTAGTACAAGTATGAGTACAATAGGATGTCCATAATTTTTTAGGAGTTTTAAAATGCAGAAATTGTGTTAAAATCCTTAAAAGTTGATTTAGTATCGTAAAGTTATGGAATTGCCTTGCTAACAAGAAGTATCAAAGTAACAATATTTATTTTGATGTAATCAAAAAAAAACGTTGACGACATCCATATATACATATATTTTAACGAAACATGAATAAAAGAAATGAAAACAAAATGATAAATTGATAGAAAAAAAAAAATTAAAAACTAAAAAAATTAAAAAAATTTAAAAAATTAAAAAAATAAAAAAAATTAAAAAAATAAAAAAATAAAAAAAATTAAAAAATTAAAAACTACCGCAAAGTGGATTTAAACCCCTAAATGCAAAACAATCCACGAAGCGGCTGAAGCCTTATCCATCTTAGCTATCCGCAGAACACGTAAAACCTTTTTCGAAGTCACATATGTTCATGGATATCCTTCAGTACACCACCACCACCGTGGAGTAATCAACCTAATCACCATTGTTACCTTCCAAACTTCCAAGAATTTTCATATTTTCAACCACCACTTTTCTATTCACCTTACTACCCACAAATGTATTATCCTTATTCTCATACTTAAAGCTATCCTTACCATCAATAAGCCCTATTTCAATACCACTACCAGAAACAATATCAAAATTATAATTAGGAACGATTCCGAGTCTCTCACCCTGATTCTCCAAAAAAACGAAAACGAGATTTCACGGTATGAGTTCAAAATCGCCAATAAATAATGTATGTATTTGAGGAGATCTGTATTTTACTCCAGAGTACGCTAGAATTGACGGCGGATTAAATGCTTTAATAATAGGAAGCAGACCATTTGAACCTACATCTTTTCTATACCGAGAAAATAAAACTAACTCTAAAAAAATAATTAGAACACAAGAAAAACCTTGACTGAAAACCAAACAAAATTTGGAATCAACTTTTAAAAAATTTATTTTTTCATTTTACGACGAAGATCAAATACCCACACCCCAACGCTATACTATTTATTATAATTCTCGAGCAATTTAAGTAAATACAAACAAAAGTTACAATTTACTAGCCAGAACAAGAGTAGCCATTAAATTACTGACTAAAAACAAGATCACCAGCCATTCTTATCTTCGTAGAATCACAACCGAACCCGGAGTCTATACAGACGAGGCGGTAGTAAATTGCAAAGAAGGTCACTGTTATACAATAGCTATAAACACAAGAGATGAGCCACCGAAAATAGGAAGACCTGCATGAAAACTTTAACCTTTTGATGTCATGGGATCTGAAGACTTTTTTGATACTGATTTCAAAGAAAACGATTTGATCGACATAAAAGATCGCATTGAATTTACAATGGACATGATAAAAAGACCTCATTACTCAAAAGCTTGTCTATCAGAAATTAGAAAAATTGTAGAAAATCACGCTGACTTTTTCAATGTTTCAGGCGATCTGGCTCCTCGTACTTCTATTATGACACATAAAATTCCTACGACAGTCGACTGTCCTGTATATTTCAAACAATACCGCTACCGCTTATCGTTACACCAAGAAATTAAAACTCAAATAAAAACATTATTAGCAGACGATACAATGATAAAATCAAACAGCCCTCACAGTAGTCCTCTCTGGATAGTACCCAAAAAACAAAAACCAATGAAACAAAAAGATACAGATTATTAATAGATTACCGTAAACTAAACGATAAAACCATCCTTGATGCTCATTACACTACACTTCTAAACACTACTGAAATATTAAAGCAAAACGAAGGCTCAAACTACTTCTCCGTTTTTTATCCAGCCAGTGGATTCCATCAAACAAAAGTTGACCCTGCAGATAGACATAAAACTGCTTTTAGCACACCTTACGGTCATTATGAATATCTAGGAATGTCGTTCGGACTATGCAATGCACCTGCAACGTTTCAACGTTTAATGGACGTAATTTTGTCAGGACTGCAAGGCATTGAGTTATTTATATTTCTTGATGACGTAATTGTAGGCTTAAAAACTTCAAAAGATCATGTGACAAAAATTGCTCAATTATTTAAAAAACTTTCGAAATCAAATTTTAAATTACAACTTGACAAATGTGAATTGTTAATGCTCGAAGTGATTTATTTGGGACATAGAATTGGTAGTTACGGAGTCAAACCAGATTCAAAAGATTTACAAGCTGTTGAAAAATTTCCAAATCAGAAGAGTCAAACGAATGTTACACAATTTTTAGGATTAGCGAACTATTACTGTCGTTTTGTCAAAAATTTTTCAGAAAATGCATAGCCTTTAACGTATCTGTTAAGAAAAGGAAAGAAGTTTGAGTAGACAGGTACTCTGCAAAAATTCTTTGAAGAGTTAAGGAGGAGATTATGCAAAGCACCTGTGTTAGCTTACATCGATTTAAATAAGCCATTCATACTAACAACAGACACATCTAATGTAGCTATTGGGGCCGTATTAAGCCAAAGAGAACCAGGAAAAGACCGCCTAATTGCGTATGAATCAAAAACTCTAAATAAAGCTGAAAGGAGTTATTCTACAACGGAAAAAGAGTGCTTAGCAGTAGTTGTAGCAGTCCAATATTTTCGACATTACTTATACGGCAGGAAATTTACGGTTTACGGAGATCATGAGCCACTATCTTGGATTGAATCTATCAAAGATCCTATGAGTAGGCTAAACAGATGGAGAGCAAGACTTCGAGGTTATAGCTATATTTATAAATATAAACCTGGTAGTCTAAATAATAACGTAGGCGCCTTATCAAGAAACTAATAGAATTGAATGAAGACGAAAATGATGAAGATAATTCTTCGGACGAAGAAATATCAGTAAAAGCTCACTTATTACCTTTAAAACCTAAACAAACTAAAGCTTCAATGGCTCGCCAAAATATGTCGAAAACAAATCAATCTCACTCTGATACAATTGACAGTATACAACCAGCACTTAAAGTAAAAACAAATGAATCCAGAGATACACTATTAAAAGTATCTCAGGGTATGTAAGGTGGACAAGGTAAATTAAATGCACCTACAATAGCGGAAAGATTTAAAGTGAGACGAAGGAAAAACTTTTTAAACAAATGAAAGAAAAATATTTTTGGAAGGGAATGCGCAACGATATTGCTGAATTCATACAAAAATGTAAAATTTTCCAGGAACAAAGAATAGTCTACACAAAAATTAGAGAACCTATGGTAATTACAGACACACCATCAGAAGTATTTTACCAAGTCACTATAGATACAGTAAGCTCTTTTCTTCAAAGTACATCTGAAAATAAGCACATTTTAACAATGCAATGCTTACTTACAAAATTTTTTATTGCAGTTCCTGTTTCTGAAATACAGGCAAAAACTATTGCCGATGTGTTATCAAGATATTTTACTTCAACTTTCGACATTGCTAGAATTATTCTCAGTGACAGATTAAAAAGTTTCATTAATCAAGTACTAACAAAAGTATAAAAAATCTGTATATTCTGTTAAGCTCTCACTAGTGCATATCACCCACAACAAATGGTTTGTTAGAGTGAAGCCATGCTATGTTAAACAATTTTTTGGGAACGAAAGTTAAAAACAAAAATGACTGAGGTAAAATGGTTCTCTTTGCGATGCATGAGTATAGCACTTCAGTTTATTCAACAGCAGGCTTAACACCTTTCAAACTTGTCTCTGGTAGACAAGCACGTTCTCCAAATCCACTTCCAGACTAATTCTAATAAAAAATGTACAGCGTATATGCTAGTGACCTTGCCTGCTATTTACGTACAATCCAAGAAATACCTCATGATAGACTTATAATACCAAAAAAGAATACCAAATCACGTTATGACAGAAACTCAAAGCCATAAAACTTGGAATTTAGAATGAAAGTATATGTACTCAGAACCCTGGAGAAGAAAATTAAATAGATTTTATAGCAGAATTTTAAAAATTAAAGAAATACATAGCAATAACAACGTCGTACTAGAATGAGGAAATGGAAGAATAATTACCGATCATATTGGCAAAGTAAAATGCTGCTACCTACAAAAAAAAGAAAAAAATTTTTTAATTCTTTTTTATCAATAATTCTTTTGTTGTTGCAGATTCATCTGATCAATATGTTGATGAAAAGCATTGCCCTTCTGCTTTTGCTTACGCTAAGGCCTAGTATTATAAAAAACGAGGTAAAGATACATGCAAAACCGTACGACAACATGTTTGCAGTAAATAATCGAGATATATATTATGAGTACCCTAACGAAGTCAGACTAATTCTTACCGAATGGCACGTTACTATTACGTTAGATTTCCGTAGTATTGAAGACAAAACTGAACTATACCATAAACAACTAGATACTGTGTTCGAACAATGTACTGGAGTACTTAAGAGTTAAGAATGCAAAAGTTTAATACTTAGATACACGGCAAATAATATACTGCGTTTAACAACACCAACAAACAAAGATTTAAAACTATTTTTTGCACCTGAAATACAAATACCTAGTAAAGAAATAAACTCCAACATATAGTTAAAGCTATTTATAGCCACATAATAACGAGACGAGCACCACTAGAATTCGTAGGTGGATTTCGAAAAACTTATTGGGATCTATGGATGCGGATGATCGTGATGAAATAAAAATGGATATAAATAATCTTTACAACTCAACACAAACAATATCATATTAAGAAGCGAAACAAACTCATGTTGTATGCTTAAATCTTGAAAAAATACATACTAAATTAGAAAAAAATGAAAAACACAAGAAAAAAGTTTTAAAAAATTGGGAAGTTTAACTGAAGAAGCATACCAATTGGATAATGATGATAGAAAAATTAAATACAAAATAAAAGTATTACAATGAACTAACTCTTTTGAAAAATTTCTGTTTTTCATACTAAATTCTTAAAAAACGCTTATCAGTGCAGTGAAAAGCACGTTACAAGGACACCTACATCCACTAATGATACAAAACAAACAACTATCAAAAATTTGTTATGAAATTAAGTCATATAAAAACGGGCATACGATACTTTGGGACGATTTAACAGTAACATTTAAACGCCTTCACATACTGTGCAAAACAAACGCAGTAGTAATAAAAAGTTGATTAGCAGTCTAACTCAGTTTTCGCTGATAGGTAGAGAACAATTCAGTAAGTATGCCATGCACTTGATTCCACTTTCAATAAATTTACATTCTAATTTAAAAGGATGTCAGCATTAAGCCCTGACATAGTAACCTGATCATATGCAATAATCTTAAAAATTATTTCCTTACCGACTAAAATTTTTTAAATAATTGCATTAAAGATATAAAGATCGTATATTGTTGACCAGATATGTCTATTTTTTAAATATAAATAATCCTTGCTAACTCTCTTTATTTATTAACCCATCTACAGAAGCATTGAAAACTTTTCAAATGGCATTATATAAGTCAACAGAATTTAATTAGATAAGACTAAAATCCATCGAACAATGATTAAACTCTCCACAAAACACTCCCACAATATAAGTATTGTGTAGAAATAATCCTTCAACCACACAATCAACTAAAATTAAATTGCAAGGTACGGGAATACGAACAAACAACAGTAATTTTATTGCTCATGCTTCTGGCAACATCCTGTACAGAGTAACAACACTGAAATTCACAGAGTCTTACTACTATAGATAAGAGCTTTGATCCCAAGCCAAGGAAATCAACAATGAAAAACTTAATCACATCGCTCCTCTTTTCGTCCTTTATCTTCTTCTTGGTAGTGCATGAACCGTAATCTTACAGTATTAGAAAAAGTTGTCACCGCTAAATTTACTGCATGTCACTGAAAAAGATTCTAACTACACCATAAGTTTAAAACTTTCATTATTAAGCTATCAAAACAAACATATTTATATAGAGAGAGAGAAAGAGAAACATACAACGCAAGTAATACCTAATGCACGCATTTTTATTTAACAACTTAATACCTTCACTGCTATACGATAAAAGCAACTGTGTGAATTGATTGATCAATTGTTTTTCCATAAAAAAAAAAAAAAAAAAAGCGAGGGGCGGAAGAAGAATTAACATCTAACACAATATTGTAATAATTTGTTTCATCAACTTACGTAAATTCTCGATTGATCTATACAATCTAAAAAGGGGTTGGTTACATCTCGAGTTAATACAGACAAATCCTATTATAAGTAAAAACGCAATTCATACAAAACGTATATGTTCATAAGCTGATATATCAAAGGGAACTCGTACATCACTTATATGCGTGTGTATTAGCTTTAAGATGAATGTTTCATAATGTGCGGACATATAATACGGCCAGCCTTGTTATAAGAATGTATGTATTGCAATTGTACGTTGCAAGTAAGATTGCATGTATGTATTGAAATTGTACGTTACATGTATGAATGCATAAATTGTATTGTATGTATAAATGAATAATTTACTTTCGCCTTGATTGTTCATTTCTAATAATGTATACCAATTTAATTTATGTAATGAATACATTATTTCATTGAGTCAAACTTTCTGAAGTGGGACACCAAAAATCGACCCATCAAATTTCGTATTTTTTATTGACGATTTCTAAAGACCCACATGTTATAAGAAATATTCCAAAATATTTTTTAAAATGTTAATTTCTGCAAAAGTTACAAACAATTGAATTTTAAGACGATTTTTTTATGAAATGACAATTTCTTAGCAACGAATTAATAAAACTTCATAAAAATTTAATGGCATGTTCATACTTAGTAGTAGAATCGAAAACAATATTGTTTGCAGCAAAAAAATTTAATTAATTAATGAAAATTAATTTTGCTATAGACAAATTACTATTAAACTAACATCTCCTTGTGTTAAAAAAAAATTTGTTTGGAAAATATTCCTCAATATGTACACTAATCGATCGTGCAAAAAAATTCCCGTGCCCACGATCCTAAACAAAGATATGAATTTTCGAAGGTCGGCGTATATACGCGCCCAGCGTGCTACTCGGCGGCCGAGGCCGGAGAGCAGCACTGATTACCCGAGCGCTCTTGCCTCTTTATTCGCTTAGATTTTTATTTAAACATTTCATAAAACATCTCTGCATTTTTTAAATTACTAGGCATGATTATTTACTTATTTACATCGATTTTTTTTTTTTTTACTATTTTTACAACTGTGGATTCAGAGTAGCTTAAAAGAAATTTACATTCTCAAGAATTGGAATGAAGTGGTTTGTAGCAATGGAACTGACGCGTTCCACCATTAGTTGGCTTTTTTAAAGTATTTACATCGATTATGTTTTTTATTTTTTTTACTATTTTTACAACTGTAGATTAAGACCGATTCAAAAAATTCTTACATTGTGAAGAGTTCAAAACAAAAATGGTTTGTTTGAAGCAATTAAAATTTTTAAGTAATTCATATTAATTTGAATAGTTGAATTTACTGCCTAATGGATTCAAGCATTGGAAGCACTGTCCTTGAATGCAGATGACAAGCATGTAAACAAATAAAAATTGCATGACACACGTAGACTTGTTTTTTTGTTTTACATACATTAGTCTACTTTCACCATGATACCACATCCTACTTGTAATCCATTTATTAAAGAAAGGCATAATAGTGCAAAAAATAACTTATATTTTCTGTCAGATAAGTATGACAAAAAGTTTAGTAATTTGTATGGATTGTTTGTTAGTGTTTCGTGTAAAAGGTGGCTGTACAAAAGTGAAAATGCACTTCTGTTTAAAAAAGTTTCCGAAAATCAAGTTAAAAAAAGAAGCAGACGAAAAAGAAGATGATAACGAGGAAAAAGTAGAATAAAATGTTTCTGAAAAGATCCAGACTATATCCGTAAATCTGTCAACAATGAAAACAAAAAACAGAAACTGGCTGCTGGTTTGAAAGAAATAATTACTGCTTCTCCAAATAAAAAAATTGTAGATTTATCTGATGCTGACAATGAATATCCCTGCAAGTTTTTTGATAAAAGCAGTTCGAATTCTTTTACGGGTGATGAGTGTTATGGTTAGGTAAGTGATTTTAAATTAGCAATATCACGTGCATCAACGCGAAAGCCAAAAATTTGTGTATTGACAATGATACCAGTAGAATGGTCTACTAGAAAAATAGCGAAAGAATTTGACGTGAGCAGACGTGTGGCGAGCTCTGCCAACAAATTGCGCAGTAAAAAAAGATAATGTGCTAAGTCTGATAAGAAAAAAGGACGAGCTTTAAGTTCAGATCTAATAAACAAAGTCGAAGAATTTTACCTTTCAGATGATGTTAGTCGAGTGATGCCGCACAGTAGACGATTTGGATTTTTTTTTTTCTTAAAACTTAATATCTCGCGAATATCAATAGATATATCAGAAATTCTTTTTTTTATTCTTTTTCTTTAATGATAAGGAATAAAGAAAAACTATAGAGAGGTCAGCAAAATTTAAATCTAACCTACAAATTTATGGTAAACATCAATTTTTCATGATTTTCCATCTTTTTTTTTGTTTTTAACTCCAATTGGGATGAATTTTTGCTCATTTATGACTAACTTAAATGATTTTATTTCCTGTTTAAAATATACTTTATACTGGCGTTAAAATTTATTTATTTGTGTATTTATGTGTGTATTTATATGTATATATATATAAACTTCGTACAAATTATTAATGTATACAATCATTATTATACTAACAATGATGAAAGGACAATCTTTCTTACTCTATACAAGAAATCATACGGAGCCGAGGTACATGGAAGTATTTTGTTATGCTAGTATTTATATGTATACATATGTATGCTTTGCGATTCAATATCCCAGATTACAGTATATCACATAGTTTTTATAAATATTATTTATTAAAAACAGCTGACCGAACACATAACGCGTCCATATTAATGAAAATATATATACGTATATTTTAATGAAAATTTAAATATATATATGTATGTGTATATATATGTGTCTGTGTGTGTGTAACTTTTGACTTTGAGTTATTTGGCTTTTACACATAGCAAGTTTTATGTACGTTCTGTTTCTCTTATACAGAGAGTCCTCACTTGTTACATATATGTATATATGTTTGTAATCCCTTACTTTGGGTAATTTAGCTTTAAACATAGAAGGTTATTTATTTTTATTTTTTATTTATTTCATACTCCGCCCCTTTCGGGTTGGGAGGGGTTCCGTTACACATTTACAATCTTTTTACATAATAATTCAATAATTTAATAATTATATTATCTTATATTATCTTTATTTCTATTTGCACTTATTTTAAATTCAACTTTACCTTTATATTATATAATCATTCATATAAACAAACAAGATCAATTGATAACTTTCAAAAATTCAAAAGTTTAAAAACAAAAATCAAAAAAAAGAAAAATTCAAAAATTTTTAAAATTCAACTATTCATCTCCTTTCTTTAATTTACCCTTTTAATTTCTTTCTTTCTTTTTTTACTGCACTCTCTTTTTCTTTACTTCGTCCTTGTCCTGCAATTCATCTATTTCTCTTCTTTACTATAAACTTTCTACATTCTTATCGTCTTTTATTTATTTTCTGCTTCCTTTCTTTTCCGGATAACATGTCTTAGTGACTCTATCTCTTTAGCATTATGGCTAAGTAGTTTCTCTATTTCTTCCTCATTTCCCGTATCTCTACAATTCTTTAGTATATGTCTATAATCTTCTTCTTCTTTGCATAATCTGCACTTCTTGTCCTCCTCTCCTGTCCAATACTCTCTACCCCTACATTCATTTTTGCACCTTAATCTTGCTACTAGTTTCTTATCCTTTAATGGCAGTTCCTTTTTCAAAAATCCTGGTTCTTCCTCTGTTCTTATATCTTTATATACCTAGTTGTACCGAGAAATCTTTAACTTTTCCGTTCTCTTCTATTTTCCTTTTCTTTACTATTTTTTCTCTTACTTCTTTAAATTCCACCTTTTTCATAAATCTTGTTTCTTTTATAATTTCTTCATGTAACATTTCCGCTCTTTTTTCCGATTCTTTTCCTATTTTCCATCTTTCTTTATCTTTATCCTTTTCTCTTATACATTCCTTAACTAATTTTATAGCTAAATCCCCAAATTTTAACGCTCTCCTAAGCGCCTTTGTGCTCATATTTTCTAATCTACACCTCTCCTCTACTATATAATTTGGCGTATTGCTATCTAGCCCTAAAATCCACTTCATATATCTTCTTTATACACTTTCCAGTCTTTCTTTCAAACCAAACAACGCTATACTTTCCACTAGTGCTGTAAATAATTTCCTTCTTTTATGGTAGCTATTCTTAAATATTCTTTCACCTACGCCCCTTGCATTTTTTACGGTGATCACTGCTTTCCTCTTCCTTTCTTCTATATGTCTATCATTCCTCCCATTTTTCTGTAGTATACATCCTAAATATCTTATTTCTTTTACTTCTTCTAATTCCTTACTCCCCCACTTCCACCTTCTATTATTCCTCTTTCTTTTTTCGAACACTAAAATTTTCGTTTTTTTCTCACTTAAAATCATCTTCTTTTTATTTATGTACTTTTTAAATCTTTTTAACATCTCTTTCAATTCTTCTTCTCTATCAGCTATTAATACTATATCATCCGCGTAAGATAAACTCCATACTTTTTCATTACCAACTCTGCATCCTCCCACTTGCCCTCTCTTTAATTCCTCCTCCGAGTCCGCTAGATATATATTAAACAGCGTTGGGCTCAGTGGACATCCTTGCCTCACACCTTTCTCTGTCCAGAATTCTTTTGATTCCTCCTCACCTACTTTAATTACATTCCTAGTTTCTTTATAAACATCCTTAATCCTATTTCTTAGCTTTTCGTTCACCTTCATCTCTACTAATCTTTTCTTTAAACCCTGTCTATCCAGTCTATTAAATGCTTCCTTTTAGTCTATGAAACAGGCAAATATTTTTCCTCCTGCTTTACTTAATTTTTCATCCACAATGTATTTCAGTGTGTATATCGCTTCTATTACTCCTCTCTTTTCTCTAAATCCAAACTAACTTTCTGCTAATTTACCTTCAATTGCCTTCTTCAACATCTCATTTAAAAACTTGCATAAATTTTGTATGCTATGCTCGTTAATGTAACTCCCCTATAATTTTCTAACTTATCTTTATCTCCTTTTTTGTGAATCAGACATATCACTCCTCGTTTCCATTGCTTTAGTAATTCTCCTTCTTCCCATATTTTCTTAACCAGTTCCCAAAGGGCTGCGTTTACTTTGCTAGGCATGTACTTCCATACTTAATTTTCTAGTTCATCTTCTCCCGGCGTTTTTCCTATTTTTAACCTTGCAATCTGTCTCTTAAATTCTTCCTTGCTCAACTCTTCATGATCTTCTGTATTTTTTCTTCCTTCTTCTTTTCTTGTATCTTCTCTCCCGATTTATTCTTTATTCTTCCCATCCAACTTTTCCATAAAATACCTTCTCCACTCTTCCACTGTAATCTTTTTATCTATTTCATTCCTTCGTTTTTTTCTGAACCTATTTATGTTCTTCCAAACTTCATCTTCCGATGTTGTGTTTTTTATCTTTTCTTCTTCTGATCTCTCAAACCTTTTCCTTTTTGCTTTGCACCAGTTTCTGTACTCTCTTTTTTTATCTATATAATAACTTCTTTCTATTTTCTTCTTTCTCCACATCTTCATTATTCTTCTTAAATCTCTCTTTTTCTCCTTCCATTCTTTATCTTACCATTTTTTATCTCCCAATTTCCACACTTTTAACTGTTTTTCTACCTTAGGTACCGCACTCTCTATTCTTTCTTTCAGTTCCTTCCATCTTCCTTCCACCTCTTCTTCTTTCCAGTTCTAGTCCTTACATCCTTCTCCATACTGATCGATCAATTCTTGAGTCCAATCCCTCCTTGCTGTTATCCTCTCTTCTTTTTCTATAATTCCTACTTCTACTTCCTTTTCTAAATACAACTCCAACGGCATATAATCCGATTCCGTTCTTTATCCTATCTCCATTTCTTTTACCTGATCTAAGGCTTCTTGATTCCCAATTGCATAATCTATTACAGATTCCCCTCTGCTGCCAACGTATGTGAATTCTCCTTCTTCTCTTTTTTGCCCATTTAATATACACCATCCTTCTTCTGTTATTTCTTTTATTAGTCTTCTCTCTTCCTTATTTATCTTCTCGTCTTTTGACTTTCTTACCTTTATTTCCTTGTCGTCATCCATTTCATTAATCCATCCTCTTACTCTTCCATTTCTGGCATTCCAATCTCCTAGTATTAGTACACTTTCTCTTTCCTTCGTTTTCACTTTTTCTTTTATAATTCTCATCGTCCCTTCTACGTTTTGACTATATACTCCTATGATTTTCCACTCCTGATTTCCGTATTTAATCTTCTGCATTATTATATTATCGCTCCATATTTCATAATTTCTGCTTTCCATCTTTTTACTTATTCCTAATATTATTCCTTCTTTCGCTTTACCTTTTTTATGCTCGCTTGTCGCTGCTATACACTTCCACTTAAAACTTTTTGACAACTTACTTTCTACACTAGTCCACTTGTCCTGTTCTAACCACGTTTTTACTAACACTATTATATCAAAACCATTCAAGTACTTCCATACCTCACTGTCCTTATTTAACACTCCCGCAACATTTCACGCACCAATACTGACATTTCTTCTTCTCACTCCCTCCTCCTCTCTATCTTCTTGTTCTCTTCATTCTTGCCTCCTACTTCTTTCTTTAGTTAACTCTTCTTTCCGTTCATCATACCTGAACCACTTACCGTCTATAATTTCTTCATATAACCCATTTTTGTATTCTTTCCTTTACTCCTCTGCTCTTTTAACTTGTTTAAAATAGTTCTTTGAATCTCTCTTTCTTTCTCTGTTAAATCGCTATCTATGTAAACTCATCTCTCCGTATAGTTTTTCTTCCTCATTACTTCTTCTTTTATTTCTTTGTTTAGCAACCTTACCACAAATATCTTCCCCACATTTTGCCCAGCGTTCACACTTATTTCTTTAGCTTTCTCTACCTTCACTTTCACTTTGATCTTTTGTTCAATGAATTCTTCCACATTCTTCTCCAGATTCTCTCTTTCAATATTTGCTCCTTTGATCACAATGTTCGGTCTCCTTTTTTCTCTCTCATCTTTTTCTCTTTCCCATTCCAACTTGCTTATTCTTTCTTCTAGTTCCTTCTTTTCTTCTGTCCACTGCTGTCTCTCTTTTATCCACATCTGTTTTTCCTCTTTCCAATCTTCTTCTTTCCTTTCTAAAATACTTATCATACTGTCAAACTTATTTTCTAATCTACTCAACTTATCGTTTAAATCCTTATTCTCTTGACTTTCTTTTGTGAAGTTTAATGAAGACTGCTCCTTTAGTTTCACATTTGCATTGCTTCTTGTGTTGACGTTTATACCCGTCACTATACTGGTCATTTTCAGGTTCTTGTCGATACCACAGGTTTCTTCTATACCGTCTTTCCACGTCGATAAATCGGTAAACCTACTTGACGACCTTACTTGATAACGTAGGAATCTTCCTTATCGATATCTTCAGTAATCTATCCTTTTATCTAGTGTTGGTCTTCCAAAAAACTTCCTAATCGACCTCTAATTTTGTTAACCTCTCTTCTTTTTTATTCACCGCTATTTTTTGGCCAGGGACCTTCCTTATCTACCTTTTAGCTTGCCCCTTTTTATCGACCTCTTTCTCAAGTTGCCGCTTCCTCTTTCCTACACTTTACTAACCTCATTTTTCTCTCGCACTTCACTGCACTTTCTTACTTTTTCACAACTCACCATCACTACTTTAACACTGTTTTCCTGTCTTCTTGTCACTCGTTTTTCCGTTCACTATCACCTTCTTTTATGATTTGCCTTCTTCTTTACTCGCTACTCTTTATTTTTCACGTGTTCCGTTTCCTTACCACTGACACGACCTCACTGATCTCACTTCATCCTTTCAACTTCTTATATTTGTTCGCTTTACACTTTCTACTCTGCTACTTTTTAACTTTCTCTACTTATTTGTACTTTTATTTTCTTTTATTTTTGTTTTAATAACTTCTTATTCTATTATCTGGAGCGCTCATTCGAGACGTCCGCTCTCTCCCGCATCCACAACGGAACTCCAACATAGAAAGTTTTATGTACGGTAGGTTTCTTTTATACAGAGTCCTCACTAGTTAAATATATACATATATATATGTATATTTACAGATGATGTGCTACTAGCATGTTTGTTTTCTGACAAGCCAGTTATGACTAATGCCCATTTAGTAATATCTTATTTATCTACTTTATCCTGGTCTCCTAATAAAAATGACCATGTATACATTGGTACAAGTCATATATATNCACTTCCCTTACATAATATGTATATTTACGGAGTTGTATATATTTTCACGCTTACATGCATTACTCTTACATACTTAACTTGTGGAGTCTAACTTCATGTGAAGTTGTTAGAAATATATTGTAACATACGTCAGAACTAAATTTTTAAAAATTTATTCTATTGCCTGAGTCGTATCAGTTAAATAGTCATTTTTAATTGAAGTTATATCGAATTTTGATACGTTAAACTTCCGTAGTACTACTTAACATTACTGTTTGTAGCATAACACAATTAAAGGCATAATATTCTGCTTGGATGTTTCGTTACAAAGCATTTTGTCATTAACACTCCTTGCAAATAGTTTTCTTGGAAATTTTTCCAAATATTTTTACAGATTTCTGCAAAAATTTTCGCGTACAGAACTCTCACACAGAATTGGCAAGGATACTTTTTCCTCAACTGTTTATACGATGGGCTAAATTATTTTCTTTTGGCATTTTTCGTAAAAAAAAATATACCTTGTACACATTAAAAAGTCACGTAAGATATGTATTTTATAAGTAATTGTTAAATATTAAATTCATTTTAATTTTTACAAAAACCTTGCGGATTTTTTAGTAAGTTTTGCAAAGTAATACTGAGATCTGTCATCATTCTTTCTTGAATTTTTTTGATGAAGATGAACGAAAGCAATTATTTATAAAAGTTTCATACGTCTTTTATGTATATATGATATTTTAAGTACAATAGTAAAAGTTAGATTTATCAAAAAATAACACCATTTGTATAATTGCACACGTTAATACGCATCACCAACGTAATTTAGCAATTTTCTTCTATGTGCAAAAAATTTGTCGATCTTGTTCTGTTAATATTTAACCTGAAGGACTCTAAAGTATAAGATAAAGTATTATTAAGACGTATACATAAATAAAGAAGTTAGTATCAGTAAAAACAAAGTCACCAAAAGAAAAAATGATTCATTTATTCCAAAAAGATCCACACTTTGTACAGATATAAGGCCACACGAAGAACATAATCACATGTATTAATACATGTGTATACATATATACAGTTCTATAATAAAATTGAGTAAATGAAATATAAATAAATTCCTAATAATAGACAACAAATAGACCCATTACCTGTGAGTGGGGGATTGGCGCGCGGAGCGCGCAGGAGGGCGAAGCCCCACTAGTATGCACATATGTATGAGTGTGTGTATTTATGCTTGTGGGATATAGTATGTGAGTAATCATGTGATTTTTTTTAATAAGGAGTCCAGGATAAAGTAAATAAATAAGATGTTACTTAATGATTATTAGTTATATTTGGCTTGTCACAAAACAAACATGCTAGTAGCAAAAAATCTGTAAATATATCTAAAAACATACACACATATATATATGTATGTATACATATAAGAAGTCAGGACTCTCTGCATAAGATCAATTCGAGGGGCGTAAAACTTTAGAGATTTAAGTGGGGGTGACCCAAAGTAAAGGATTATATATATGTATATTCAGAGGAATATGCGTACGTATATTTTTATTTATGTAGAAACGTTATGTGTTCTGTCAGCTGTTTTTAATAAATAATATTTATAAAAACTATATGATANATTTATTCGTTACACTCCAACTTGAATTTGGTGTTTCTTTTATTGCTGATACGAGTTTTCATAATCACTGATCCAAAAAACTCAATCGCACCTGTCAGAAAAATGCGATAGGTACTGTTGTATTGTTAGTTTCTAATACATGAAACCATAATATGTAACATCATCGTACAAGTCTAAGGTTTTTCTGTCAACGCAGTCTGCAAAAACATCGTCTACTGATTGACCTAATTCAACCAAAGGCCGCTATTACTCGCTCTGACGCTACAAAAACGCATCATCAAGAGGGAAAATTGCTCTTTTTACGTCTGTCACCTGTCCTCTAAAGTTTTAGTCTACTCTTGACTCGCGAGTACTTTATACACGTTAGGCATAACATGTTGACTGAGGAAACTCGAATGCAACATCAATAGTATCGGACTACGCTAAGGAGTGAGGTACAACGAAGGAGGCCCTCTAAAAGTGGTTCTGACGATAGCAGAGAAAGGAGAAACTGCAACATCCTACCGGCTATAGATTCATACAGCAATATCAACAATCACTGATAGATGTAAGTTATTTATCAGTAACATGATTAACACTAAACCTTTTTTAAAGTGACCCGAGTAAATTGTATTTGGAAGAATAAATTATTTTAAATTGTTCTAATAAAAGAATACATTATCCATATCATTTAAATAGAAATTTTACCCAACTTAAAAGAACAAATAAAGCTTACGAGCTGAACCCTAAAAGAGCCACGAATGACACTATAATAAAACAGTTAATACCATACTCTAAACAAGTCCGGTCATAACAATACATCAAATTACACATTGAAGTACAAAAAACAATTTTTTCATGGTCCCTATTTCTTTTAAATCGATTTTTGTTCGTGTGGGTAAATTGAAATTTTCACATGGTTTAGCGTCTTATTGTAAAATTTCATTTATATGTAAAAGAGTTCGATTTTGATTATTGTTAATGAAATCACCCATCAAATAATTTTTGTTTGTTTTCTAAATTTTATCTCCTTAGATATTTTCAGAAAATTAAAAACCAGGCAAAAGTTCGTCGTGAGTGATATAACAATATAATAATACCGATTTCTTTAAAAATCTCATTTATTTGACGATTGTGTTCTATTAAATTTATGGCTATTGTAGACTCGAGTTGGACGATTTCTCTGTCAACTTTTAAAGCTTTAAGGCCTCAGCAATGTGTTCTTGTTGATGCAAAAGGTACTCATAACGTCTGCGTGTGTAAAATACACGGAAATATTCGACTTAAGCAGAGAGGACTCAAAGAAGAATTGGCTCGCCAAAAGTTTAATTTTCAAACTTCTTATCGAGATTTTTTAAAGGCTATGATTTGTTCGAATACAACTGCAGACTGTTACTTGTCTAAGTGCTAAAAGTGTCCTGGTACAGCCAGTATTTCTTTTGATTTGAAAGAAATTTTGCAAGAATATAACTTTTAAAATATTTCTTTTAACTAATGGCTCACGACTGACTGATAACGTTAATTCAGCTACAAAATTTCTTAACACTTCCTTTTTTTTCTGAAATAATTTTTTTGACAGATGTCAATTACTGAATAAAACTGAAAATGTGGATACTTGAATAAAAAATAGTACTTCAGAATAGCCACGTATATTTAAACATGATTTGATAGCTGAATCACAATCGAAGTAATTAAGTGGACTAAAAAAGTCACTCGATGATGGAGAATTCTTAGTTACACTTGATTTTTCTAAAAATTATTCTTTTTACGTACAGAAAGCCATTCAATCTCAACATTAGAGTACAGACCAAGCATCGTTTCACGTATACGTAATTTATTACAAAGTAAATAACGTCGTATACAATGTAAATTTTGTAGTTTTTTCGGAATACGAAAATCACGATGCCACAGGAGTTCATCTGTACAACTCTAAAACAATACAATTTTTTAAAACAAAATTTGGAGTTAAAAACGTGAAAAAGCTTTTTTATTTTTATGATTGAGCGGGATCACAGTATAAAAATAGGTTTCATTTTTTAAATTTACTGTATCACGAGAAAGATTTTAAAGTGAAAGCACTTGTGGAAAAGAAGCTTGCAACGGTATCGGTGGCTACGTTAAAAAAAATGCACACGGCGCTAGTTTACAAGATAGAACCATAGTTTCGACAAAAAAACTGTTTGAATGGACATGCAATTATTTAAAAAAAATTCATTTCAATTTTTGTAAGTTACCTGAATACAAAAAACACGCAAAATTGCTAGAGAAACGCTTTAAAAAAGCCAACTATGAGTGGAACGCGTCAGTTTCATTGCTACAAACCACTTAATTCCAATTCTTTCGAATGTAAATTTCTTTTAAGCTACTCTGAATCTACAGTTGTGAAAATAGTAAAAAAAAATAAAAAAAGTAATCGATGTAAATAAGTTAATTATCATGCCTAGTTATTTAAAAAATGCGTAGATGTTTTATGAAATGTTTAAATAAAAATCTAAGCGAAGGAGGAGGCAAGAGCGCTCGGGTAATCAGCCCTGCTCTCCGGCCTCGGCCGCCGTGTAGCATGCTAGGCGCGTATATACGCCGACCTTCGAAAATTCATATCTTTGTTTAGGATCGTGGGCACGGAAATTTTTTTGCACGATCGATTAGTGTACATATTGAGGAATATTTTCCAAACATATTTTTTTTTAACACAAGGAGATGTTAGTTTAATAGTAATTTGTCTATAGCAAAATTATTTTTAACTAATAAATTAAATTTTTTCTCTCAGACAGTATTGTTTTTGATTCTACTACTAATTATAAACGTGCCATTAAATTTTTATTACGTTTGATCAATTNGTTTTGACCATGGTATGTATGAATAAATATTCCACTTGCCCATCGATTGTTCATTCCAAATAATGTAATAATGTTTACAATTTTTTAAATAGTAATTAACCCATAATTTTATTATAGTCACAACTAATTGTTAAATCTCGAAAAAAAGCATTTGGAAAATTCGTAAAATTATTTGTCACGCTTAGGCTTGAATTTGGCGTTCTTTCATTGCTGATGCGAGCTTTCATTATTACTGATCCAAAAAACTTAATCATACTTGTCAGAAAAATTCAATTGCTACTGTTGTATTATTATGTCCTAATACACAAAATCATAACATGTAACATCAGCGTGCAAGCCTACTGTCTTGCTGTCAACGCAGTCTGCAAGAATATCACTCGTTGTTTGACGTTATTCAACCAAAGACCTTTTTCACTCACTCTGACGCTATAAAAATGTACTATCAAAAGAAATTATTATTCTTTTCACGTCTGTCATCTGTCCTCTAAAGTTTTTGTCAACTCTTAACTCTCGTAACTTGCGAGTACCGTACACATGTAAGGCATAACGTCTTGGCTAAGGCAACTCGGATGCATTTTGAGAACATCAATAGTATCAGACTACACTAAGAAGTGAGGAACAACGAAGGAGGCACACCAAAAGTAGTTTTGGTTATAGAAAGCAGAAACCAAAACATCATTTCGGCCACAAACTCATGCGTGTAGTTTAATGGACCACTGAAAATTTCTGCCCGAAGCATAAGGGGACTCTGAAGCAACAGTTACAATAATCAGTTAAAGATGTAACTTATTTGTCAGTAATATAACTGCTATTTCACCTGAATAAAGTTACCGAGGTTAATTAAATTTGAAACGATAATAAATTTAATACTTTTCTTATAAAAGAATACATTATCCATATCATTTAAATAGAAATTTTACCCAACTTAAAAGAACAAATAAAGCTTACGAGCTGAACCCTAAAAGAGCCACGAATGACACTATAATAAAACAGTTAATACCATACTCTAAACAAGTCCGGTCATAACAATACATCAAATTACACATTGAAGTACAAAAAACAATTTTTTCATGGTCCCTATTTCTTTTAAATCGATTTTTGTTCGTGTGGGTAAATTGAAATTTTCACATGGTTTAGCGTCTTATTGTAAAATTTCATTTATATGTAAAAGAGTTCGATTTTGATTATTGTTAATGAAATCACCCATCAAATAATTTTTGTTTGTTTTCTAAATTTTATCTCCTTAGATATTTTCAGAAAATTAAAAACCAGGCAAAAGTTCGTCGTGAGTGATATAACAATATAATAATACCGATTTCTTTAAAAATCTCATTTATTTGACGATTGTGTTCTATTAAATTTATGGCTATTGTAGTATCTTTAAATGTTGGATACATAATCTTATTAAATGTTTTCAAATCCCTAACTGATGGTGCTAAGCTTACTTTATCTAGTATTAATGTAAAAAAAAGTTTTCATGCTCTTTAGGTTATGCCATGTTTAATATGTCTGTGAGTGTATTTAATTTAATATTTCTTGTTTTCTATCAAAACTTTGAGTTAATTATTGAAAATATCGTACTTTAGAATGTTAACATATTTTATTGCTCTCGCGAAATCATGAATTTTGCTTAGTTCAAATAATGTTGTTAGTGGTATTTGTTATTTTTCTATTGTATTTTTAAATTTATTTTCTTTAAAAAAAAGTTTTTGTTTATTTTCCTAAATCAATTGGCAAATTAAATAATTTATGCCTTTTATCACAAATTAAAAATTCTAGTATTCTCTAGGCAGCTTCCATCAGACTCAAGTATCTACCGCTAACATAATTTTTATTTGTATATTTAATTTATTTTTTCTCATTAACATTTCTTATTTCTACAAATACTCAATTTCTGAGGTTAGAAACCAAACAATGAATTATCTCATAAATTTAGAATAACAAATAAATTTTACCTACGTTTTTAATTACAAATATTCCACTACGCAACATTTTCTACTTCATGAAAAAAACAACCTTTAACTTATAAAAATATGCCATTTTTAGTTTTGAATTGTTATAATGGTATAGAAAATTGTCTATAGGCAAATAAATATTTTTTTAAGTACAAATCATTGCTGTGAAAACTTTATCCTTATTATTTATCATGATTGTATCAAATAATCAACCAAAAAAAAAAAAGCTTTCTGTACAGTATAAAAGGGAGAAGTGATCAAGTGCCTGTATTAAAAATTATTTTTTGTACAAAAAGTTTTTTTTTACGTTTTCATTCAGTTACTGCTTCTTCTTCATTAGCATACTGAAATAATTTTGTTACCTACTTCGTATACCATTACCCCAACCTTTACTTGTACTTAGATGTTTTATAAGTGTCACTAATGCTCCTTACTTTTACTGAAGTTTATGGGGTAGGAAACCTCTACATATACCATCTAGCTCTTTTAGTAGATATATTTAAATATTACTATCACTGATATCATCAACTTTGTATGTTCTACAATCTTCACTATAGTAAGTTAATATTCCTTTTCAGTTGATTCAAAATTTCGTTATTGAAGCCATAATTGTTTTCTAAAATTGAGCTACGTATAAAAAATTTCATATTTGAAAAGTAAGCATTAAATGTTTCATCGATTTATAATTTGTAGTAATTATCGTTGAAACATTAAGATATTTTTTTTTTTTTTACTTTCTCAGTAATGGCCCCTTTTTTGAAAAAAAAAAAACAGAATTCTTGAGAGAGGAGACCACACATACTTACAAGATAGCTAATGTTATTATTCACGTCAAAAGAATCATGCAACGTTTAAGAACGATAGCATTTTACAAAAGTGCCCGTCCTATTTATTAAATTCAATTGACATTGTTGTACACATGTGTTACATATTCATAAATTTACAATCACCCATCTTCTCTGAATAGTGGAATGAACGTAGAACATAATTAAACTTTTCTGTTTTGCTGTTGACATATGTATTCATAAAAAAACTTTAAATTAATTCGTTTTCATCAATTTTCTATTTAATCAACTGTATTATAAATTCTGCTATTTGTAAAATCAAACGTAACAGATATTGTCTTGGAGAGCTTTTGTGATCAACTTACTTAATAATTTTGTTTTCAATGTCCACGCCACTGGACTCTAGGACTATAAAGAATAAGTAAACAAGTCACATACGGTAAAACCACTAACGTACATTAATACTTGACACTGCGTTTAGTACACGTGGCTTTTTTTAACGCAATTTCACTATGATATAGATATTAGTAAGGATTTGCACACTGCCACAGTTGATGTTGATTCACAACCAAACTAACCACCTTAACTTGTCAATTATACATTTTCTTATATTTTTGACAGCTTATTTTTTCATGACGAATTCCATATTCAGCGCTTTAAGAACTAAATTTTTTCGGATACGACATGTCTGAAACTACAAAATCGTTGTTTTCTTTCCCTATGCCATTTATTTTTTTAAGGTAGTTCAATTGTATCAAAGCACAATTTGATTATTTCAGTCTTTGTCAAAATAATATTTTTTTCATAAAATTGATTGCCACTTACATTAATAATTATGTAACTTGATTAAACTAAAAATCACTCTGAAGACACAAAATGTTTAAGTTGCAAACTTAGTAATTTTCAAGCTTAGAATTAAAAATTTCTTTTTTCTGCTAACTTGAACTTTTTTTTTCTTAGTTTCTTCGTCTACTTCCAATATCGTTAGTAAGATGATTTTTAATTCGGACGCTGATTTTAATTTAGATAATTTTACTGCAGAAGACCAAACGTCAGATTTTTTGGACTGTTGTCATTATGAATGAAGCATAGATGCAGAAGATGCAGTACAGTCGCATGCATGCATATATAGACTAAGTTTCCTGTTAAGTAAAATCATGGAACTGACATAAACAAACCATTTCCAGTGCGAAGTATAATAATAAAAAAACTTTGATTTTTTTCTCTCACCTGAGGGGACATGCCGACTTCTCTTCCGCTCATCCGGGAGGAGAGAACCTTGATTTCGCTCCTCACAAATATTCTGTCTCTGTTGTTTTCACTTCTCTACCTGCTGCCGTGACTTAATTGATAATACTGTTAAAAATCTGCCTTTTAGTCACCATGAAATTATCTATGTATCGTTAAACGACAGCGTTAGCACCGGCATCATAAAGGCACGATAAAGTTACTGCAGTTCGCTTAAAAGCATGGCCTGTGTGCATTTCAGCATTTTCTTGATTTAAATATAGAACAATCAATCAAGGCGTTTCAGCTATTTTATTTTTGCCCATTGCTTGTCTTATACAATGCCCTTTTTAAAAAGTTTGAAAAAATCTATTTGTATCGAGTTCTTGTGGTCGTAACAAGGCGTACTTCCTTACATAGCAGTATAATTCTGGGCCAACATGAAATCTACGTGGGTAATCGATTTTTGAGTCTTTAACATCTATCAAGTATTGATTTCCGATGACTTGAAAATCTGATACACTTGAGTTAGTGAATTCAATGCATCTCATCGCACTGCAAAGTCCAACAATGAGGAGAACCTAAAAATTAAAGTAGTAGATACAAATAACAAGAAAATACATATATTTAACAGTATGCATTAAAAAAACGATTATAAGTACCTTCGTTCCTAAATAAATCTGATCATCTGCATTGTTTTAAAGCTTTTTACTTGAGACCAAGTAAACACTTTAAATTGTTTTGGTTTAAATCCCTTAGCATGTTTCTTCAGAAGATTTATTAGGTTAAGATATTAATCTAAGTTGATCTGATGCCTCAATTGCAATGTAGTTTTCATCATTGACCATCTAGCCCAACACGTTAATGGTTGATACTGTTTACACAAATCAGAAAGTAAACAAAAAAAAGATTTTCGTTCATGCCCTTTTTGCTCATTAAACCATTGAATAAAACCGTTGTAAAATTTTTCGTACTCTGTAAATGATTAAGCAGAGAGATTATGTTTGATTGCTTTCGCTTCTTCTTCGAAATTTCGAAAAATGGGCTCTTCGTCAAAGTTAGAAGCACTATCTGAATCTTCAATTGAATCCATTGTTACAAAAAAATGTTAAGTCTCACTTTTTCTCTTCACGTATTCACGTACCAATGATGGCAGCAGCTACTCATCTCTGGCAGCAGCTCTCTCTTTCTTTCTCGGCGTTTCGGCGAACCGGGCAAGCTCTCGTAATGCCACTAACCCCTCCTCCTGATACAAAGGAAAAGCGAAAAAGCTATACGAGCACCAACTTCTGACGAAAAAAAAGGGTAAAGCACGCAGCAGACGATCAATGCAGTATAAATCATTCATCACTTTTATCAAGTTTGCGTGGGTCGGCATTTACCCCCAGCATGAGAAAAAATTGTATACGCACCTCTGGAGAGAAATAGTGTGTATTGCTGTCCGAGGCAAATCCGAGGCCTATTTCTCTCCTACGGTGCGTAACATACTATTCCTCGCTTAAAAAGGATACATCTCGTAATGCATAAGATAAATAGTTATTTTTACTTTTAAATATAGCATAAACGTTCACCATTGCCCAACTTGCAAATCAAATTTTTTTGCTTAAACAACTATAGTAAATAATGTTAATTACATGGTTTTTTCATTTAACAATAAAAAAAGTGTGAAGGTAAACAATTTGTACTCTCTGATTTTGTAGACAAAGCCTTAAAACAATCAGTTGTTCACTGGTCCTGATTAATTTTCAGTAGTTAAGTTTACTCATCTTGTACATCGGTTGCTTCAAAGTTTTTAAAATGGTATTTAATTATCCTAAGAGATGTAAGAACCTTATCACAATAAACTAGTAAAAGTAAGAAAATGAAAATCTTAAACACATTAATTCTTTCAGTGTGTAATAGAATCTCCTTTGAATATCATTGTAGAAATTTAGAGAATTAGCTTTGGAGAAATTTATGTTAAAGATTTATTTTGCTTCAGGGAGTTGGGTCGCTCCCGCGAAAAGGTAAAGAGGAGCACGTGTATATGTATAAAGGACCGTGATAAAGTCTGTTGTACTAACCTAGCCTAAAAATATCCGCCCTTTTGATTACGGAAAATGCATTTGTGTTCAACTCGCCAGTACTCGTTAATGTTAGAATAATATACTAAAAAAAAATTACAGAATATTCTTCAAGGTATCTAGTTTCTCATGGTATTAATCAAATAGCCTAAATACTTTCTCTATGGGAGATAAAAAAATAAGGAATAAACGGTATAGTTAATCCGATCTTCTTTTGATAAAAGTGTGCTATAAATTTTCAAAATTAAAAATTTTAATGGTATAGCAATAAAGTATAAAGTCTCATAAAGTCCTATACCAAATTATAGATCATAATTTTTAGCGTAATGGCTTCTAGAAGTGATTTTGTAAAAAGATATCATGCCACGTAAAAAGTCAACCTGACGGCAAACAGTGTACTCAGTGCGTTCTTGTCTCACGCATAATTGTAACATACGAGCTGGAAACAAATTTTTTTACGTTTGTGCAAATATCTCCATAACTGCATACGAGATTTTGTTTAAACTTTGCACATGTATCAATGAAGTTGTCATAAATAACATATCACTTTTTCAAAACATTCTCATCGCTGTGTCAAGCATAATAGGTATTTTTCTACAACTTTTTTAATAACTTACATTTGAGCTCATCTTAAAGACGACGAAATAGGGAAACTTCGTAAAATTTTTTCTCAAAATCCGTAGACGCGATTGTGTTTAAATTTGGTGACAACATCCATACAATGTTTTTTTACGACACATATTTTTTTTGAAACATTTTTATCGTTAAGTGAATTGCGACTGAATTCCCTTAAGATGGTTCGCCAGTAATCTCAAATGTCTCACAAACTGGATAAAATTTTGAAACTGAAATATTTAATTCAGATGTTGACTGTTTATTGATTTGCCGCGTGCTCAGTTTAGGAGGTGAGAAAGTTTTCACCTACATAATTATATAGCATAGCATACGTTACATTTTTTTACTCTGTGCTGAACGAGAACGCAAGGCTTTTATGTATATATGTACATCGAATCGAGTAGCTACTACTGTGAAAAAACCCACTGGCAAACCACCTTACTACTTCAAATTATCATTGTTAACAGTAAATCAATTGTAAAGCACTTATTATGAATCTCTCTTTATCGTTTAGTTGAAAAAAAATATCTAACCCCATGCAAGCATTTACTACAGATTTGCTGATCTGAGATGAAAAATTTTTTTTTTTTTTTTTTTTTACGAAATACCTCGTTAATGTCAAACATCATTCGTAATGATTATTTGAGCATATAAATTTCATTTGGCAGTTGACCACTCGTTAGAGTGTGTAGCGTATGAAAAAGTAAATTAAACCTATCATTTAAAAACTTGTGACTGATTACTAATATACATTTATATATGTCACAAGAGATGTGTATCTGTAGGTGTAGAAGCACGTAAGATTTTTTTTCAGTAGGTATGTAAATACGTAAACAGCTAGAATCAATATTTTTAGTAATAAGAAAAATCATAAAATAAATAAATAACAATAATTATAATGATAGTATTAGAAAAGATTTAATATTTTTAAAAATAATAATAATGACAATGAAATTGATCATAACATAGTGATGACAAGAAAAACAAAACATTACCTTACAAAATCTATTACAACTTTCTATTTGTTTTCTGTGCTTTAATTTTCTGTAAATTAATAAAATTACATTTCGATGCTCCTAACACGCTGTTACATTTACAACCCTTAAATACATACATAGAGAACCAGTTGTGTATTATTATTTTTATTTTAATACACAGTTCCAGGAAATATGATAAACAAGACCTTACAAATGTATTTACTATTAAAACTTAAAAATTTTATCAATAACCTTGAAAACCTTTTCTCATTCACATTTTTTATGTTTCTAGGTAAAGCTAAACAATCTGCTAAGACTGAAATTGAGAAATTGAAACTAGCATCAATGGATTCTAAAGATATAGTGAAAGAAGCAGCTCGCATAATATATTTAGTCCATGATGAACTAAAGGACAAACAATTTGAACTAGAAATGAGTTGGGTAGGTAAACACACTGATGGAAAACATGAACGAGTTCCTTCAGAAATACAATTGGAAGCAGAAGCAAGAGCTTGCCAGTCGTTAGCTGAAGATTCGGATAGTGATACAGAAGAAATGTAAAAAAAAAAGTTATTACAGCAATATAGAAAAAAGGCAATCGAATAAATTATATTTTATTGAAAAACCAAGTTTGTATTAACGAACACAGAATTTTTTGTAATAAAGTTTTCTATTGCTTCACAATAATTTTCATTCTAAAGTTATTTTCAATAATGTTTAAGTAAGTAAATTATACCTAGGACTCAAACGTTATTGGAGTTAAAATCGTAATATTTACGGTATGGCTATTTTTATTTAATTTAATTAAGACGCTTTCGTTAAGACTTGTAAAGTTTCTTTAAAGAAATTTTTAAAGACAAAAGAAATCGATCAGGAAAAACAAAAAATAATACTGCATAGTTATTTGATAAAAAATGAAACAAAGGTGAAAACATAATTATACATTCAACACTTTGAGTAACTCTCACAGACTTGAGTATTCAACTTCAGATTATTTCAACGTACATATAAAATAAACATGGACGTATAATAGAAGACATTGAAGCTGCGTATGCAATGACATGATGTAAAGTTGATTGTAAGAAAAACAATTACAGATACACTGAGGCGGACCATAAATGATGAATAAGTAAATTTGTTCTTTCATCTAATGATCACTAGACAAATTTAACCAAGATGATTGTGATGCTATAATTGTATCATCTCCCAAGGTGTTAGAAAAATCTGTTATAAAAAAAAAGTTATTTTAAAATTTTGAGGATAACTAATAGAAAATAACTCTCTTGCATAAAGAAGGTAAAATATGGTAAAATGCAGCAAAGGGGTAAGGGAATGAAAATACAATAAAAATTTGTAGAAAAAATCGCCACGGTTAAAGTGTCTTTCGTAATGAACATCAAAATAAACGTTAGTTTTAGATGTACCTGATGAGGACGTAAATTCTGTCCCAAGTGTCTAATCCATTTTGGCCAAGTGGTAAAGAAACTCGACTACCAATAATCCGGACCAGGTTCAATTCCCTTTACTGGATGCTTTTTTTTTTTTTTACTATTTAAATTAGCTATTCTAACAGTTTTTAAGCAGTTAGAAGTACAAGTTTTACTTTTTCATTTTTGGATAGCCGAAAATCTAGCTTATAAAAATTCACAACACTTTCACATGACAATTCCACATGACACATATGGTAAATTGGAACGACTTTTGACCAGACAAAGAAGATGACAAGTCACCTAAATATTTTTAGTAGGGTTTTTGATGTGTACGTGAATAAAACTCTGTATTTTGTATGTTAATTAATGTAATCTAATATTCAAACAATAATATACTAGTAACACTAGTATAAAAAAGGCAACGTCTGAGTTTTTGTAGAAAAAAAATTTTTATTAAAAAAGCTTTGATCAAAAATATAAATAGTCGTGTTATTAAGCGTGTTAAATTATATGTTTAAAGTGTGTAGTAAAAGTTTTTGCTTTGTATAAAATACATCGCAGTTGCGTTCTTTTTGGCCTATCTGGCGTCCCTTTCGAGATACGACTGTTTTTTATCTAATTTGAGAAGTCATATTGAAACAAAAATTCTTCGAAGATTTTGTCAACATACGTATGAACGTTCCAAGCATGCCACATTGGAAAAAAAATTTTTTTTGACTCGTTCCTCTCAAGAAACAGTCAAAAAACGAGAAAATCGAGGATATGTTTGTGTATAGTCCAACCCCCTTCTATTTGCGCTCGTCGATAATGTAGTTCCCCTTTTGAGAATCCACAAAAATGGTTATTTTGTGTCTATCTAGATAAGACTGTTTTTCAAATTTTGAGAGGTTATGTTGTGCCAAAAATTTTTCGAAGATCTTGTACATCTCCATATTAATTATTCAAACATGGCATAGAAAAGAAAATTATTTTTTACTCGTTTTTTTCAAGATATAGTTAAAAAAAAAGTAAAAGTTAAAGCACACGTAGTGTGTAATCGAATTTTTGGTTTTTATAAAAAGCATCACAGTAGTGTTGATGAACGTGTTAAGAATAAATAAATCAATGCTTCGTGAACTATTTCATCTTTTTTATTAAACTAAATAGTTTTTTGAAGTGAAACTTCTTATGTTGGGCCAACAGCAGCCGCGTGAAGGGAAATGCGTTACAAAAAAACGTAGCCACCCACCCTACGGCCCAAACTCTCTCCTCAATCTCCTCTCTTACACACTTCTTCCTGCTTCGTCTCTCTTTCTCTCGTATGTCCACTGCTTGCCCCCTTCTTCTTACGCTGCTACTATACCTATATGTATGTTATAGGTATATGGTACACCCAAGTGTAAGTGATTCTTTCCAGGTAGTGACCCTTAATGGCAACATCGCATATTGTTTCCTCTTGACCGACCAGAGGTGGTGTTAGTGTCTGTAGGGTAACCAGCTTTTTGCCATAAAAGCAGCAAGAGAGAGAGAGAGAAAGAGAGTGTACATAGCATCTGCGTCGTCTGCTAGTGTTTTTGTTTGTAGCGTACGAGTCATGGCAATCATTAACGTTGGTTATATTGACACATTTAAAAATTGATGGCACACTAGGTCTACTGCGAAAAGAATAATACGATAGCTACTACAAGGAGATACGCTTCTCCATTAAAAGCTGCATTCTGTGTAGATTACCAAGAGTTATCGGTTTTAATAATCTACTATCATTGCTTTAAAGGTAGTTAGCACATACTATCTTGCTTAATGCCAAGAAAGAACCTTTTGTCAGATAAGTAACAATTTTTGTTTATTTGTAAGAGGTCTACCCTGGCAACTTGATACTTTGTGTGTGTATGTTTTTTTTCAGAATTAAATTTCTGTGAAATAGATATATAACTGCAGCTATTTTGTGTTGCAAGGCATGAGTTCTTGATTACCAATAAACGTCGGGGAACACAATCAACATCATTTATTTAATTGTGATTGATGTCATTTTTTTCTCATCCTTGGTCTTAAAAAAATATCATCCAATCAACAAGAAGCTGTCCAATAGCTATAAGGGGACTCCTGAGGTATTTTCAAATTTGCTTAGTTTTATTGGTGTCCTTATTTCAAGGTGAGTCCACAAAACATAATAAATATTGTCTAACAAGGTCTGACGCTTCTCATGAGCCTTGATGCAAGATAGTTCTTTTTTTTTTTTTTTTTTTTTTTTTTTTAGGGCTAAAGAATGTGAGAAAGAGGAGAGTCTAGTAGTGTACGCAAGCGAAAATTTGAGTTTCCTGTAAGCTTCTTTTCAAGCTTCTTTTCCATCAAAAGACAGTCAACCCATCAAAAGTGTCAACACTTACACTGTATAGCTTCCAGCTGCTTGATCAAGAAATACAATGAGAATAACAGTATGAAGAGTTAAGAGTAACAACGGTAAGAGGTTATATCACATATTAAAGTAATTGGATTATCAGTGGTCCTTATATATATGCAGTCCTAAATTTCCGTCCACCCAAATACACAGTGACTTTTTTACTCAGATGGCTCTTCTCATGGCCTTATCATTGAATGAATGTGACATTTGTTTTTGTGTAATACTAATGATAGAAAAAAATCATAAGATCATCAGTTAAGAAGACCACCATTCGTGCAAGCCAACGACCAGTTTCTTACATCCAACTGTATTCAAGCAATCTTCGTCCAGGGCCAGTTTGTGTGCGATTTGACAACTGTTGTTTGTCCATCACGATGCTCCTTGTGGATTCATCGATAGAAAGAGAAAAAATGTTATTGTGCTTTAAACAATAGATTATACGCAGGTTAATTATTGCTTTGTCTAGTTCGTTTAAAAAAGTTTTAGACATTTTCAAACATTAACTACTTCCATCCTAATAATATACTTCTTGATTATTGCTGGACTACTGAATGACATGGTGTTTTACAAAAATTCATTGTTTGTACTTAAGAAACTTCTAGATGCTATAATATTCATTCATTTCATGTTATTACTCATTTCACAAGATATTAATTTAAAACTAAATATTAGAGAATGTCCTACTTATGTCAAGATTAGCAGATTAGAAGTAAGAAAAAGATGACTAGCCTGCTTTTTATAACTGTTATGAAATATTTGATTTTACTGTAAGAATGCCCTATTTCAACCTTGATTTGCTCCTTACCCAGCTTCACTAAAAACATTAGGAGGAAAAACTCTGAGTTCAAATATTATCGCATTAGCAACGGTGATTGAAATTTTCATTACATATATATCAAAACCAGTTTTAACTGTTTATTAATTAAGTATACGAAAAACTTACGTATTTTTTAATTACAAAATATATGTGACATTTCACTAAACATTCTTTACTGTACCAATGATATTTGAAATTTTTTTGATAGTTTATGTAACCACTCTCAGTTCTAATCAATTTTTTCAAACGTGTTAGTATAGAGTAAGCTAATGTTTTAAAACACTGGGGCTTCTCAGTAAGGTCTCCCCAAACTGCTATTACAGTTGCATAGACTTCATAGGCATCCCGAGCAAGTCCAGGTTGCCAGTCTCTCACCATTTCAGACCATGCATTCTCGATCATATCTTTAAATCTGGAGAGTGGGCGGGCGATGGTAACCGTTGAAATCGGGGATGAGCGCGATACCAGTCTCGAACGATACGAGCTGTATGAACTGCGCTGTTATCTTCCACAACTCGTATCGCCTCCTGACCGGAAAAGAGCGGAGCCACTGATCTCACAAGAAAGTTCTCTAGAATTTTAACATATCACTGGGCGTTTATACATCGACCAACCTCAGGTATATCACCGACACCATGCCCACTACGCCATCCCTAATACGCTTCATTAATTCTACCACTGTGAAAAGCGGAAATGACATATTCCTCTAGATATCGGATGCTGGGAGGCCTCCACATCCAGTACCGTCCATCTTTATCTGTCGAAAAAACTTTTTCATCCACGAATACAACATTTTACACCAATGTTACCTTAAAATTTTGGGTACAACAAACGCATGACTGGACTGGACTTTGCTAATGATTTCACACTATTTTTAATTTTAGCACGACACTCGAACACTGACTTAGACTTTCTCGTACGCTATGCGGATACTTTATCTGATTGCACAATGTTACTGTGGGTACAAATGATTATCCGTCTAGTTTTGTTCAAGCATATCCTTAATGAAACCCAGTTCACATTATCAAGTTTATCTAACTGTTGCGGAATTCTTTTACTCTCCCTGACTTAGGCTTGGACTTGTGCATCAAAATTCAGGGATTTAAGAAAGTTAAATATTAAAACACATTTAAATATGATTGCAATTAGTCACTGCCTCTCCTTGTTTAAAGATACAAAGGATTTATGTATATCCACAACATATAATGTACGTATGGTTTTTTTTTAAGTTCTCGCGAACGCTTGAATATAGTCGTGCACTGCTGTGACTAAACTTCTCTTCTCAGCTTGCCCTTCTATTTCATATGTTTTTTCATTGCAGGGTACGTGCAATCGTACATGCAATGTGAACCTATCAAATTAGCCATATTTACATACACATTTTTCTATACAACACTTATTTCTCTTTCAATATGAACGTGTCTTCACTTCTACATACACACAACCTCCAAATAAATCTATTGGCTCCGTGCGTACACCATGCTGCCCTCATTTCATACCCCAAACCCATGTTAAATCTTATGGAAGCAAATAGTACCCGTGACAGCCACCGAGGACACCATACCCCCGTTTCCATGAAACTTCGTGTTAAAGTGGCAGCCAGCACCAGTCCTCCCCTCCAACTTCATGCACGGAGCCAATAAAAATACAAACTTTTTACTTATGTATACACATACACTTACACACATAAACACGTTCATATTGCTAGTAAGGTTTTAATCCACTGCTGTAACTCTCTTCACACCAATAACGATTACGTAAAGATTGTTTTATGTGTTTGCTTTGTTTTGATTTTTAAATTAAAATTTTATTGAAAAAAATTTATTTTAATTTAGTTATCTAAGTTCCATAGTCACTTGTCAGTGCTATAATCCAGATAATAACACTTAATTGTGTACAAATTATACTGTAAGCATCATTTATAATTTTTCAATGCAATAAGTAATACTTACTTTCAACTTATCTTTAACGTCTATAAAAAATCCTAACAAATAATTTGCCTTTAGCATCTTATGATTTGCTCGTTAATTTAACAAGTAGTCATTCTTGCCTGCCGAGTAAACATAATTGTTACTATAAGATTTTCCCGACTTGAGTACAGCCTGGCATTCCTGGAATATTCTACTAACCTCGCATCATCGGGAAAGGTGACCAGATAATACCGTGATCAAAACCTTAAAAATCACATGTAGAAGGGTTATACAGCTACAGTTTTCAGGGTCGAAAGAATTACCTTTTTTGTGCATGAGAGTTAACTCTGATGTGCGCCACGATCTTTAATATAACTCTGTTATACCCATCTAATAGATAAATTTTCCAAACCATTGACATTTTGTGTCGAATGCTTCTCATCAATTTCATTGTATCCAGAACCTCTCTAGGGGTCATGTCAGTCTATCGTAGGATATAGAGTACCAAAAAAGATATCCATGTAAGTATTTCTGAGCGGGTAGACTTCTGCATAAAAACTTTATTACACATTCTTCGTTATCAGAAAACAAGCAGAGACACAATGTGTCTTCTTACTTTATTATAAAACAGCTGAGGGACTCTGAGGTTGGCTGAGCAAAGCTGCTAAGACGAAATGTAATCTTTTTTCTCATAATACGGCTTTCTATAGTTTTTTTTATCTTTAATAACGTTGTTCCTGTCCATCGGCTTTTTTAAGCTGATAAATCTACGACAAAGTTTTCTCTGAGGTCTGTTGGCCTCTCTGCCTGAGATCATGTTACATAAGAGACATTAGAATTTTAAGTTTAAACAGTGACTTATTAAAAAAAGATTTAGCAAATTTATATTATTTTGTCAATGAAGCGCTTAAAATCAGATTGTCTGTGTTGAAAGTATTAATGAGTCCGTCTTTGGTGTTGTTTGCGCAGATACTGTTCATAGAAAAGGTGAAAAAACAAAAACGATTCATGCATATGGGTATGAAAATATTTTTAATAATTAAAATAACCACCATCAGCTTCAATTAATTTCTCTAAGCGAGCTGGCATAGAGTGTCCCAACTTTTCAAAGTACTGGGGTTTAGCCATAAGATCACCTTTCACTTTAATTTTCCATTTTTTTCCAACCAAATTATGTTTAAAAATTGCTTGCTTGTCTTTATGCATCAGTTACCACTATGTATTTAAAAAATTAATGCTGTAATTATTATTCGTCAGCCTGTTTATTTTAGTTACTCAAGTTCCTTCGACAAAAAAATAACAAACATAAATAAACGTATTATTTAATATTTTCATAGTTATTTACTTATAATATCGAAGGTAACTTTGAAATCAGTGTCAGCATACAATATTATAAGTCCTGCTTACAATTTGACAAATTTATTTGGAATTTTTTGTTAGTTGAAAGTATCACTTGAATTTATTTGCACACATTTCTGGCAGTACTAAAACCTTGCGCACAACAGTAGGACGTATCGTGTTCCTGCGAGCTACACGAGTTACGTATCACAAATTTAAAATCTGGAATAAAATACAAATACATATGAAACCAATAAGAATCAAGTCACTTGACCCAAATTTATGTGAAAAAAGGAATTAATTGTATGACTTATTTCATGAATTCTGTTTCCTGATGGTGGGCCAGACGCTGATATCCCTTCTATGGCAGTTGTCTCTCAACAGCAGTGGATGCGGGTAGTTGGGTTGATGGCATAGCTGGTTGTAGCGCAGGTGGTGAGGGTGGCGCTGGAGCCTTTGGTGGTGGCATGGAGGATTTACCCTCACCCGGAGTAACAATGTCCATGTTATGCTTGCCAGGTATTATCGTTGCTGGGGTGACACCAGTTTTCCTTTTAAGGCCTTGGGTAGAGGATACAGATTGTGCCGGCTGGCTGGCTACGCTAGCCCATGTTATCTTGCGGGGATCTTTAGGCTCAATTTCCGGCAAAAATGCCGAAACGGCAGCGGGTTGGTTGTTATTGCGATGAAGTGGGCTGAGGCTGCTCCTGTCTCTGCATCTACATAGATGTGGAGTTATACAATATTTTGCCGTGCGCGGTTATTTATATTTTGTTATGAGCAAATTTTTCTAATTACTGCAGTAAATCATCATAACACATTATTTTTTACTTATGGATAACCTCCAATACTATCTCTGCTACGGTGCTGGTAGTGGTCCTCGTAGGTGGCTTTTCTTGGCGTTCCCCAGGCACTTAAGTCTCCATTACAATACAACTGGTTGTGATAAGGCTGACGAAAGTTTCCAAAGCCTTCTCAAGTGTTGGAAAAAAGACCCTTCATGCCGTTCATAAGCATTTGTCCACTGTATCCAGGCAAGAAAATCACATGTTAATACCAGCTGATTTCACCAGCTGTATTTGTATTTTATGTTTAATAGCTAGCTTGTTACTGGCAACAGCTTCTTCTTCAAGTTCTTTGTTGGACGCACAGAATCAAAGTCCCCTACGAAGCTTCTGTCCTCATCTTGTTGTCGACAAAGGTAATCTAATCACCATAAAGAAAAAGTATTACCAGCTTGCATTTGTGTAACATCATATTCAAACAATGGCTGTAAAAGGTTAAGTATAAAGCGATTTGACAACTATATTATGAAAAAAGGTGGTCTACTTATGGAAAAATAATCTGTTGGTTTGAAACGGTGCAGCCAGTAATAAGAAGAGATCAATTTTTAACGAAATCTCAGCTTATCTCCGACAAACAACTATTTTACAGCATCTTTCATCTTGCATCAGACTCATCTTTGAATACCAATGCAGGCTCGTGATTCACCTAAGACATGTCACCCTGTAACACATCAAATATATACACAAAGCATCTAATCACTTACTTACTTTCCATGCACTTTATTAAGGTAAATCAATTATTGACAGCTACTTATCTGAAAAGCCAACGTTGAGAGATGTCTAGAGAATTATGACTAAAGAGGCTTTTGCATTACACAATCACTAGGACGATTTTACAGAAAGGTGTGGAATACATTTTTTTTATGAGGTTATTAGGTACCAATACTTTTTGCTTGAAAGCTGAGACGTAAGAACCAAGTTAAATAGCTGTTACCTACTCCAAAACAAAGCAATTCTCCAATATTGTTGAAATCACGCTTGTGACTGATGAACTGTCACTATGATGTATTGATAGTGCTAGCAGAAGACTATAGTTTAAAAATGTAAACACTCTCGCGCGTTTCATGGCTCTGCTCTCTCTCTCTCTCTCTTTTACTCTTTTATGGCAGAAGTCTGGCTGCCATTTAGAGCTAACGCCATCTCTGGTCCCCCAAGAAAAAGTAATGTGCGATGTTGCCATTCAGGGCATGTACCTGGAAAGAATCATTTATACTTGGGTGTACTTCCCTTCCTGTACGGTCTCCGCACACTAAGACTCAAAGGAAAAGCGCCAAGCTACCTGCAGCTAGCTCTTCATCATCAAGAACAATAATAAGGAATATCTACAAGGTTTACCGCCGGCCCTTTTCAGGGCCATTATAAGTATTGACGTTCTCTACTTAACCATTAATCTCATCGGTTTTTTTAAGAGCCACCTAAGTTTAAATTACCTTGCCAACTAATACATTTTTACTACGGTTCCCGGAGACGATTCGTCAACTCAGAGACTATGTAAAGTCGGCCGCTATTAAACCAAGTCAGTCATTTACTGGCAGACGTCACGAGCACAGTTGTTCGTAGCGAGGCTGGGAACCCCAAACCGACGACCCTATATTATATTACCCTCTCAACTTAAAGCATTCAACCAGGAATCACCGATCCTCTCCAAGGTCTGCGCTGGGAGAACCTAACAACTGTGAAGAAAAAATAATAAACGTGAGCCAACGGGCAAGCATCACGCATCCTTAATTTTTGATTCCAAAGTTTTGCTTGATTGTTCAACATAAACTGAAAAACAATTATTATATTGTACGATGTCTTTACCCAATCGACCGTTAATTTCATTAATATTTTTAAATATCATATTAATGTTGTACTTAGTTTGTAATCGTAAACTATCATAATAATAACTTTTTAAGTATGGAAGTACTATGAACTCATCTTTCTTCGATTAGTTTCTAAATTGTTCTTATTACTTATATGACTACTATAAAAAAATTGTTTCCTTTTATTAGTGTATGTATTAATAAATTTTATTGGGTAATTATTAGCAAGTATTAGTTTATACATAATTTTGAAGTTTTTTAAGTTAAAATATTTGGCCAACAACTTGAATATTTCATCAACCAAATTATAAACAATATTAAATTTTTGAGAAACCGGACTGTGAAAATTATAATTCAAAAACTGGCCACACTGGGCTGGTTTTCTATACCAATCATCTAGAATACTATTAGTCGGGGAGCCAGAGGTTCAAAAAACATGATTTTAGTTGTTGGATGGAATTTAACGAAATCTCGCAAAAACTGTAGTTTGTTGTCCATATAATGATCCTGTAAAAAAGATATAATTAACCTGATCAGGAAGATGCTTTTCTATTGCAAAATAACTTTGAAAACCGATTTTTTTTCAGTTATCTGACAGTATCTCGAAAATGAAGCATTTGATAGAAAAAAGTTAAGTACAAAAGTTGTTAAACTAATGATTTTACACAACAATAAATTTTTTTAAAGATCTGAAAATTATTTATTCTTACCAAAAACATACGGTTAAGTTGTAAAAAGTGAAATACAAAGAAATAAGAAAAAATTAGGGAAGAAACCCTTTTTTATTGTTGATATTTGGATATTAGAGAGGTATTAGTATTGTTTACAAAGTGCACCAGGTCCGCTTTTTCAAAAGCAACATAGCGACCTATTGCAAAATTGTTAATTTAAAAGTTTAGAACGCTGTAAATCCTGTCACAAAAAGCGGACCTTGATAAAACTAGTTGGAATCGGTAGGTGATAACATTATGTATTATTAAGCCGATTTTCACTTTTTGTGGTTCGTAATTTTGTTAATTTTCAAGTTAGAGCTTTAGAATGAAATGCATTCGATTACACCTATTTTTTATTTAATTTACAAACAAAATAAATTAATTGTAGCCCCATTAAAAGCCGAAATATTACACTTTAACGTTATAATTAAGCATTCCAGCGACGCCCAAATGGGCCAAATGTGAGCGTGATGTTGGTACAAAACAAGTGCGGTGTCAAACCTTATCGACGCAGCAGAGCAACTGATTACTTTGGCCGTCGTACAAATTGCCTGTAACAAATAATTTCTAAATAAATATTCTAGCAATTGATGTCTTATTATTTTTTATGTGTACCTTGGCCCTTGGACATTTAATTATCCAAGTTTTAATCATCTACGTGCATTATATTAGGCTCAACAACTAAAAGCGTAAAAGTATCGTTTCTCAGCTTTTGTTGACATGTGATTAATTTATTTTGTTTGTAAATTTATTTAAAAATAGGTGTAATCAAATGCATTTCATTCCAAAGCTCTATCTTGTAAATTGACAAAATTACGAACCACAAAAATTGGTTTTTTGTTAATAACAAAACAAATGATTGTTAAAAAATTTTGAAAATCGGCTCGAAAATAGATAATGTTATCACCTACCGATTTCAAATGGGTTTATCAACATCCGCTTTCTTGTGACAGGATTTACAGCGTTCTAAACTTTTAAATTAACAATTTTGCAGTAGGTAACCACATTGCTTGTGAAAAAGTGGACCTGGTGCATTTTGTTAACAATATTATATGTACCTATATAATATCCAAATATGAACAGTAAAAAATGATTTATTTTCTAATTTTTTCATATCTTTTTGTATTTCACTTTTTACAACTTTACCGCATGTTTTCGATACGTTTCGGTGAGAATAAACAATTTTCAGCACTTGAAAAAAATTTCCCATTCAATGAAATCATCAGTTAAACAACTTTTGTATTTAACTTTTTTCGATAAAGTGCCTCATTTCTGAGATATTGTGAGATAACTGAAAAAAAATCGGTTTTCAAAGTTATTTTGCAATAAAAAAGGATCTTCCTGACCAGGTTCAGTCTAACTTTTTTAAAGTATCATGATATGGACAACAATCTACAGTTTTTGTGAGATTTCGTTATATTCCATTCAACAACCAAATGAAAACCTCTGGCTCCCTGACGATATTATCAAAGCAGATACTTAAATCTAAAAAATTTATTTCATTACATCCTGGAATTTCTAAGGTAAATTTATTAAAATTCAAACGCCAGCCACAGCCTGTGTTTTTACACTTGCCCACTGCAATCGGTCGATCACCTAGTCGCAAGAGAGGGGTACAGATGGGAGTGCTAAGCTGCCTCAGCTGTTATAACGTGACGTTCTTGATTTTTTTTAGCTTCCTTTTCAATGATATTGATTAAGTGCTCCGGCAGTGTAATGCAGAAATACATCAAGATGATATACAAATGTTTTCACAATATAAAATTCAATTATCAGTCCATTTTTGCAAGAAATAGAAAATTTTTGTATCTCAGCCTTAGAGTGATCTAGAGTATCCTTTTTTTTTTAAATTAGTGTTTTTTTATGACAAATCCATTGACGTTTTTTAGAAAAGAAAGTATGCAAAATCGACTGAGATATTTGCAATTGCTTCAGTTGCAAAATACAATTTTTGCTGGCAAAACGTCAAAATTCACAACAAACAATTTTTTTCTATTTGTCATAATTGCTAACATTAAATGCAATGTTTTTTACCAACCGTGAAGTTTGTAATATCACTTATAATTTATCACTCAAGTTTTAATTTCAAAAATTAATTAACAAAAAACTACTAATTATTTTGCAATTTTACAAGTAGCAATTTGTTATGCAACTCAATATCTATATTTTCTCATGGTTACGTTCAAATTAACATGATAGTTTTTTCCACATTGATCTAAAGTTTTTCAGTATAAAAAACTTTTTTCCGCACTTTTTTGCCATTTATGTTATAAGCAATAAAAAATTGGCATTTATTCATGAATTGTTTAATAAATAAACAAAGCCAACTATTGATTTTGACGATACTATTTTTTCCATATTTTTGGGAAAATTCTGAAGGGGAATGACCAATTTTATCTCTACTGGAAAACATAAGATCGAAAAATCCTTTGGGCCATGGATTATTATTCTTTATTACAAAGGTCAGTCGATGGTTTACACATTTTTTAACTTAAAACTGTCAAAATAAATATAAAATTTTAGGATATATTTGAAAATAGTAAGTCTTAGGAATGTTCCAAAAAAAAAAGATGGGACCTAACTACACCGAAATATATATATTTTTTTATGATCTCGAGTTCTAATTATTATTGTCACATAACACAAGAAAAGGATGACTTATCATCAATAATAGTACAGTATTATATTGATCGTTTACTATCGAAATTAAAATTATTCGAACAAGGTACATTTTATAATCTTTACAAGAACTTTGTGTAAATTTTAATAAAAAATAAGGGTTGTATTTTCTCATAGTTGATGTATAATGATTGATTTCTGAGGAGTTGGCATTTTTCTGGCATATGAGTAATTCCATTGAGATCCGCCTATTTGGCGCGCGCGCGCCGTAATTTTCCAGTGGAGGACCCTCTGTTTTACTCGCGCACACAAGAAGACAAGTACTGAAAAAAATACAAAAATAAGTATATCGATAGATTTAGACTTGCTCTTTCCAATGGTGCAGTCGGTTTTAAGATTAAAACTTTTTTATAGAGAAAAATCTATCTATTTACCTATTATATTTTTTTTTGTACCTTTTCTTCTGTGAGCAAGTTGAACAAAGCGTCCTCCACTGGAAAATTGCGCCACGCGCTCGTAATTACCGGATCTCAACGGAATTGTTACAATCTTTTATTTTTTAACAAGAAAAAACTATCTTTATAATGTATATAAGTACTTTTAATGGTGTTACACACATATTTTACTATATAATTTTAGACATTTACGGACGTTGATCAACCATAGGATTCTCTCATAGATATTTTTAAAACTTTAAACGGATACGTTATACGATCAAAATATTTAACCCAAAATGTTAGGTAGGTCTACTATACTTCATTGAAAAAAAAAATCTTTATTAAATATGTAATCTTGTGGAAGAATAACGTAAAACAGCATTTATCAGAAAATGATCTGTAAAGTAATCCCAATTTTTTTGTATGATGAAATGCTTTTAGATAAGCATGATATTGAACTTTTAAATGAAACACTAATTAATCTTTCAATAAAATAAAAAAGGAGTTGAGTATGCGTCAACGCGTATACATAGATACATATATACCAGCCATTGACAGCATTGCTATACGTTTGCGCTTCTTCTTCTTCTTCACTTACTTCTTTGAACTTTCGCTCGCTTACTGTTATGAACGTCCTGAAAGGAGAAACACAGCATCATGCCTAATGAAATTTTAGAGAAAATTAAAAATTATGCAGATAGTAGATACTAAATTTTCATATGAGCAGCATGAAGGTTACAAGAATTTCTAATTTGTGGTTTAAGTCATGCAGTTGTAAATTTACCAGTACATCTTGAAAACAGGTAAAAATTTATATTTATAGAAATAACACTAAAAATACTATACAACGTTGGCAAATCTCACTTACAGCTTGGTTTGAATTGAATAATATTGATAACCATGCAAAATCAATAAAATATTTAAATGTTCAAGAGTACCATATTAATAACACCATAATCTTTAAATTTATGAAAAAAGAAAAAAAATTTAATAGATATAGGTAGGTAAAACGTTGCTTTTTCGAAAGATCATGAAACATTTCTTTAATTAATGATGTTCCATACAGATATTTTCCTACAATGAATTTTTTTGAAATTTGAACCCGACGTTTATACTGTTATTTTAATACACTTAGTCAAATTTCTAGTCGTTGATCTGCTTCGTTTTTAAAATATTAAATTAATTTTTAAATGTAGTCACTTCAACACGTACGCTTATGAAGAAATTTCTACAAATACAATTTTAACATAATTGGCTGAATGAATTTCGCTTCTTTTTCTTTATCACAGGAAACATTATTACTAAAGTGCACACTAAATTTTGCAACGATCAACTGATCAGTTCTACAAAAAAAAATTCAAGGAAATGTTGAAAAATAATACGACATCGTTGTGTGCTGATAGCTTTACTTGCCAGATGGCGAAGGCTCAAAGTAATTTTATTAACATTGAGATACATTCGTGTATTAATGTATGTATTTATGTACACTATGTGAGTACATGCATTTGTAAATGTGGGTGGATCTGCAATTGTGCGTAGTCTTTGAAAAAGTCTAATAGTATGGGCTTAGTCAAATATACATTTATGTGCTATCATATTTAACTAAATAAACATAACACGCCACAGTATGCGACAACTGGCAACGACAGCTAACAACAGATGTTGATGTACTTGAACTCACAAACATTAAAGACCCGTGCGTCGTTCTCAAATCTCCACTCGTTCCTTTCTGTTTCGCAAATACTTCCCCCCGCTGAGTGTAAGGTAAACGTACCGATGCTGGATCAATTTTTGGTGAACTTTTATTTAAAAATTTATACAAAATCATATTTAGAAGATAACATTAACATTTCAATTGTTATTTACATATTTTGTTTCCTAGGGGTTACATATTTTGTTTCCTACTTGTTACACATTTTTTGTTTGATTTTATATTAACAAGAAATAATTTTAAATTAATAAAAACTGTCTACGTAATGTTGTACTTAACGCAAAACACCATTGAAAATGCATGTCCCGATAGTACGTGATTTTGCAACAGCAAAACATACATGTTAGATCGATAGAATCTATGTGTTTTACCAACTAAACATCTTAAATTTGAGGTTATGTTTTGAATTGTACGTATATAGAAATAGTTATTTTAGTCAACTTGTTCTTTTATTGTAATGCAATTGAAAATAGACGATAAGTTATGTTGATGTAATAAGAAACTACTTTTAACATCTGACATAAATTTTTTCATTAAAAAATTCTTAAAAGCTTACTAATTATTGTCTGTTCCACGATTGGAACATAATTAAAAAGTGCGTTCCAATATCGTTACTTTTACTTTATGGGACGTTTTTGATGTTAAACAAAGTATAGGGTGCTGCATCATTTGACAACTCAAAAACGTATAGCAATACAAAATACAAAACTTTTAAAGAAACTGCAATAGCTATGAGTATAATTAAGCATGACTTACAAATTTATAATAATTTCAAAGAAGCTATTACGGTTACGAAACAAATTCAATTACGAAAATTTTTTGCGTGTTTTTCAATTTCTAAAAATATTTAAGGTTACGAAATAAGGTAACAGAATAAATATAAAGAATTTTTCTCAGGAGATTTTGCTGATTATAAAGAGAACCATGCACTATTGCAAATAAATTGAATTAGAAGACAACACGCATTTGACAATTAAACCGTTTGAAACTTGGTAATAATACAGTTCAATACTTGTACTTCACAAAAAATGAACCCAAGTTTTCAGGTATTTTAATCAAACATAAAACGATTGGACAATACATTGCTTTTAGTGTAGTCTATAAGGGTGCTGGAGGAAGAGGGAAAACCCAAGTGCCCACATGTCCCCGTCTTAGTCTAGTGGGGCTTTGCTCCAGCGCACTCAAAATTGGTGGTGCTTGCAGATTTATTAGTTATTATTCGGCTTACTTTGTCATCATCAGGTACAATTTAAATTGTCGATTAAACGCAGATTGTCAAATATAAGGACCATTACTTGCTAAATTTTCATAGAAATCATTTGTGAGCATTAAATAATACGTAAGTAAAATTTCTAAAGTTTCTATACAAAAAGAAATAATACGATTTCACTTCGATGGCTTAGGGGTTAACGTGCTTCCCTCTTAGCCGGAGATACTCAAGGGGTCGTGGGTTCGAATCCCGTCGAAAAATATCGCGGTTTTTTCTCGCACTTTTTCGATGGAATGAGCACCCCGGGTGCTAAAACACCATTTATCCGAATTTAAAAAAAATAGTCAATTTTTCTGGTAATGTCTGGACCTCCAGGGGCTTTTTTTCGAAGGAAGCTAACACCTGGCCATCTAATCAAGTAAAGTAACTGTTGGTTATGTAAAGGTCGGTACAGCGAGTTAGATGGTTTATTGTAAAATATCTTTCCATTAAACTTGATAATAGCTGGGGTGTGCTTGAGACAATCGCTGCCCAGTAGTATGTAAATAGTACCCAGTAGGATGAATGACCGAGTCATCTGATTGGAACTTTGCAAGGAGCCCGCACCAAGAATTCGCGTTCTAGGGGAGATAGGACATGTTAATTACGGAAAAAACAAGGAAGGTAGAAATTAGGGGCAAAGGATACGTAAAAACCCGCAATGGGTACACGTTGTAATCTCAGTACAATACAATACAATTATACGATTTTATTATTAATTATTCATATTGACCAATTTCAGAAAAAAAGCCGTTTCTTTTTAATTGAGAAAAAAAGCGTTATGGCTATCAATATATGTGCTGGAAAAAAATTCATAGAAACGTTACATAGAATTCCTGTGAACGTCACATGAAATCTATTTGCTTCTACATAAGTTTGATGTAGGAAAATCACATTCATAAATATACTATTTACCAATTACAACAATTACACTAATATTGTTGAGTTCAATTAGTTTTACGGCGTATTTTTGTAATATTATAACCGTTATGAAAACATTCAATTGGATTCATAACTAATACAATCAAGTGCTTTGATTTGAGGTATCAAATTTGAGTTTGATTCATATCATTTTCTTAAAAATCGAAAAATTGCTGTTTATCAAATTTCCAGCACCAGGTATAACTGTTATGGACCTTTAAGCCGGTAGTGCACAATTTATTCTATAGTTGTAGACAAATATATTCTTCTGTCAAATCCATTTTAGTGCGTACTTGAACACAAATCAATACGTGGCAAGTTGTGGACAAAGTAACTCTCCCGCTACTTTTGAAATTCAATTCTAGAGAGGTATTTCTAGTACCAAAAAAGTTAAATTCAAAGTGAGATTCTTGAAAAATGATTCAACTGGTACAAATTCCAGTTAAACCTGTGTATAACCTCTAACCGTTATCACGAATTTTAAGAACTAATTGATCCTTAACAAGTAAGCAACGAGTCCATCAAATGTTAAATTAATTACAATTGTCGAGGGTTATCTAATCACTAATCGTGATTTTATCAGAATCGATCGGTTTCTTTGGAATAATTTCCTTGTAAATATTCAAAAAATCGAATTTCATGTTAGACTATGTAAAAAAAAAAAGTTTAGTTAAGGTGTTATACCATAAAAATCGATTTTGATAGATTTCTTAAATAAATTTTCTTTTGATCGTGTATTAATACACGCTTTCTGTATATATGAGATTTTTTATGCTTTCAATTTATTGTATAAAAGTTTTTAAAATCTGGTATTATCAGGTAGAAAGTAGATATTAACTTGCTACTTTGTTTTGAAGACTGATAGTGAAAAAGTGTATTTTTCGCGAATTAAAAACTTTCTACTTACTTTTTAAAGATTTAGAAATATTTTGGTAAGTTGTTTAAAAAATTATACATTTTCTTTTACTAGCAATTTTAGTAATAAAATTGTAAGCAAGCAAAAATAGAGACTGATCTTATAATGTACCAAGTCTTTGATGTACAAAAGATACAAACTGTTTCATCAAAATTAACTTTTATAAAACTGACCTCGTTAAGTCAGTCACCTTTTGGGACAAAACATCTCAAATTGAAATCTCGCATATTAGACAGTGTACCTTTCTTTAATTTTAAAATGTTTTCTATTAACGTTTTAAGGCGCACAAAATTTTTTTTTACTACTTTGATAAAAGATTGACCAGATGTATTTTTTTGAAAATTGTGGTCCTTAACCCTGAATATTTCAAAAATATGCAGTGTCTACCTTCACAATGTAAAGTTGGAAATAGGCTGTATAAAATACATAAACTACTTTTTGTAAAATATATTCATCAAATAGCTTCGACCAAATTAATCTGCTCAGCTGTCTTATCTAAGCACGGCTCTGCTTCTAGCTTGGGCTCAGGAGAAGGTCTATATAATATAACGTACACTCGGACACAGCTTTGCATGAATTAACAGCACCTGGGACTATATCAATTAGACTACATCTAAAGTTGATGTTTTTTCCCTATTATTATATGTACGTGAAATGTCAAGTTATAAGGAAAAAATTGAGTATAGTTATTGGGACTTTTTTCTTAATACTTATTCTTATCACAAAATGTGGTCCTCTGACTTTTTTCCCTCTTACTTACATCTAATTTTGTCCACTTAAAGGACGAGTATATAGTTGTACGCAAGATACCTCTATTAGTTTGTAACTTACCTTAGCATAAATAAAGAAAATCTATCAGATGTAAGGACCATAGTAGCACGTGTGTACAATAGAATAATTGTTTTATTATTATTCAAAATTTTAATATAAACTTAGCAGATTTTTAAATAATTAATGAATTTTTTAATCTACAAAAATAGTGAAAAGTTATTTATTGGAAACGAGGAAAACAAACAAATTTTTTTATTATTATTATTATGCAAGGTGTCTGTGGGATTTTCTATAAGGAGGGGAGGGAACAATAAAAATAGGGATTAAAAAAACGACAAAAATTAGCTTTGTTTTTTAAATTATTTTTTAATGGTTACA
>NW_019379593.1:1477547-1535159 GCF_000648655.2 Copidosoma floridanum
GGGTTGAAACAATTGGTCAAGTAAGAAAACTTATCACTGGGTGCCACATGAGCTCTCAGAACAGAATAAACAAAGTCGTTTCACCATTGCGTCTCCTTTTGACCATCAATAAAAGCTGAACTTTTTCTTGACTGTATAGTAACTTGTAATGAAAAGTGGATCTTTCATAATAATAAACGAAGATCTGCATCATGGCTAGAAAAAGATTCTTGTCCCGGCTTAGCTTTAAAACACGAACTTTATAAAACGTAAAATTATCCTCAATGTATGGTGGTTGCAAAAAAACGTTATCTACTAAAATTTTTGGTTCAGAAATGAGACAATGACGAACAAAAATGTTGTAAAGAAATCTAGGAGATGCTTGAAAAGTTATAGAAAAATAGCAAAAATAATTAATAACAGAGGTATAATCCTACTTCATGACAATGCACAGTTGTACATCACATAAATTGTTAATTAAAAATTATTGAAGTTGAATTGTAAAGTTTTAATTTAATTACAATACTTGCCTGACTTTTAATCAACAGATTTTCAGGTATCCAGAAAATTTGAATTTGTTTTGAAAAGTAAGCAATTTAAAACTGATAAAAATGTAAAAAATACCTTTTGTAAATTTGTTGATTCTGAAAACTGATTCGTTAAGTAAGTAAACAAAGTTGTCTAAATACAATTTTAAACCTCTGATTTGAAGGGAGATTGACTATTTAAAATAATGGCCTCTTAAATTTGATTTGCTTGAAAAAAATTCTGACATTTGTTAAATCAAAATCTTTCTAGTCTTAATACTTTTTTTTATTTATTAAATTTACTGAATTTTTGTATCCTATAATAAAAATTTGCATAATATACAGATTACACTTCAGGTAGATAAGTTACAAGTGGTACACCATCTATTAGAATCAATGACTAATAAGTAATCGAATGGTCGGTTAGTTAGGTAATTTAATGACGTTGGTAATAATGTACTAAACATGTAAATGTTTATTTAATATTAAAAGTTATAATATCTACACTTTTTACATCATGACGAATTGCCTATTAAATAAATGAATACTATATTTCGTATTATTGCTAAATTTTTCAGATAAGACTTTATGCATGCATATGAAATATATTTTGTAAGCTAGAACCATGCCACGAGTTATTCTTATGATTTATTTGATCGTTAAAAATACAAACTGATTAACAATTTTGATATTTTACTATTTTTATACTTTTGTAGTTAACTATCATGTATTTATACTTGCTTGGATGTGATGGTAAAAGAAAGAGATACAGAAAAAAAAGATATGGCACTATGTAAATTAGGTGCGTTGGCTGTACAGCGGGTTTAAAAGCCTTAAATACTTCTGTATCCTGTGAGAGATAGAAGGTGATAGTTTGAATAATCACCTCCTATAAAACGCACTTATAATTTTCTCAATCGATACATCTGCGTTCTCGAAGCAGTTAACTCTAAAAGAGCAAGCAATTCAATGTCTTAGGTTGAACCAAATTTACAAAATTCACAATAGTCAAACTAAATTAGTATTTGCTCATCCAACTTAAAATCAGTCAAGCGGAAATTTTTAAAAATGTCTTCTTTCAAAATTTTAAAATTCAGATCTGCCTAAATAACTCAGATTTTGTAAGAAGCAAAGATTTCGCTTAAACTATTACAAAACTCTTATGTTGCAAAAAAAATTTATCTTTCAGTCAAGCGATGTTTTGTTTATCAAGTGCAACCATCATACTAGGTTACACCGCACCATGACAGTTATCAGCCTTTGAAATTGGCAAGTTCGTAGATCTTAAAAAAATCACACTGTAAGAAATGCTGTAGTAAAATCACTATGCTCAGCATAGGTAAAGTAAGGACCTATGCTCAGCATAGGGATTTTACTATCGGTTCGTAAAATGTTTTTTCCAGGAAAGTAAAATTAAATGTCAAGATAGTAATTTTCAGCGAAGCCGAAATCTTCAGAAATTTTTTGCGATCACGTAGTAATTTTACTATCCCAAACGTAAAAGTCATATCTTGGATATGAGAAGTATTATCGTACTGTTCATGGTTCCATTTTTACCAAAAGGGTTATGTTGTTATATCTTCACACGCACACACACACACAAACACGCGCGCACGCACACACACGTATTACTTTCACATTTATAAAAATATCTTTTCCGCCCTCGGGTGGTTTTGTGAGGCTGGTACTTCCTTGGGCGAAAAAGCAGTTTTCCGGAACTCGTTCGAAAAGTCTCCTTTACGAACCTCGTTACGTCCCTCGCCTTCGGCTCGGGCCGCAAACCTCTGGGTTCGCAAACAGAGACTTTTCAAACTCGTAGGAAAACTACCATTGTTACTGTGTCTGAATAATATTTATAGTTCTGCATAGGTTCATAGATATACTGATTTTTATTTTAAAATCTCAATAAAAACTTCATTTTAAATATTCAAGTAGCTTTTTACAAACGATATTTTTGTTAGCAAAAATTGTTTCATTCATATAAACACTGAGCTACATGAATTCAAATGTACTGTTAACATTATATTGAGCTATTGGTATACTAAGGTGCATACCCACGATGTCATGAAACGATACATAACCTGAAAAGTGTTTACTTTCCAGAATGCTTTTGCTATATATACAATATACCTAATACTTACTGATTACGAATTTGTTAGAGCACTTATAATAAATTTACTTTTAATTCTTATCACAATTATTGATTATAGTGCGAAAGCGCGAAGCACGAACCGTAAATTAAGTAGAAATATACACGTACATTAATGTAGTCAATGCGAGATTCCCTTACCCCATCAAGAGTAATAGCTGCATGTAACTTTAATACTAGATATTATTTTTACTATCTCGTGCTATTTGGATCTCTGTACTTTTACCATCGCAGCGTAATATTACTATCATCTCGTATTTTTCCGAGGGATGTTAAACGTATTTTCACTATCGGAACGTAGAATCTCCATTGTCCTATAATTTTAATAGCCGATTATATTTATCATGCAGCTATTAAAATTTATATGCTCAAATTCTCAAGGTCTCACTGTTACCTATGCTGAGCATATTAATTTTAATAGCGGATAGTGATATAAATACATTGCTAGTGAAATTATGATGCTCAATACATGGTTTTCGCTATCAGATATCATAATCACTGTGCTCAGGATAGTAAAAAAGTTACTATCTGCTAGTGATTTTACTACAGCATTTTTTACAGTGAGTACTTTCGGATATCAGATGGTGGTGATTCTTCTTGGCCCACTTGGTTATTCGGCCCTAGTCGATTGGACAGTACTGTAACTACTAAAGTTATTCTTACAGATTCCAGCAAAAATAATTAAACTATTAGGGCTTTTATCGATCCAGGAGTGCAAAAGTCGATTGTATCGAAGTGTGTGCTAGCACAGCTTTGTCTCGATGTAAATATAAATTCTGTTACTGTCACTGTTGTTAGTGCTAAAGTTATTTCATGATTTTTGATATGGCTTACAGTTTTTAGTAAAAACTAAAAAAAAGACGAATTTTTACGACTAACTTGTTAATAACGTTAATTAGATTCTCGGGGGCCAGATGTTAACATTTTCACTATTCTACAAATCAAGTCAAGCAGATTGAATCTTAGGTTGTAATATATATACATATATCTATTTAGCATGCTCGCCAGCTTAGCTGAAGGCCTGGTAAGAACTCTAGCAGCACAAAACATGATCTTCGGCTGGGTTCGGATTAGGAACGTACTTAAATAATTTAAGTACAAATTATGTAGAGTAAAGGCTGAAGCAGAGTTAGTGATCACAGTTGGCAAGGTCATGGGATTAAAAAGGGACGTAAAGTCTTTCAATTCAGCCGAAAACAAGCAATAGGTCTCGTTGAATACATCAATCAAGTATTCATGCTCGTGAAGGTCCTCAACAAGATTCAGAATTGGATAATGTACCACTAGAATTTGGTCATCCGAATCGTTAACTACTTTAATCCGAGACTTCTATTGACCCGAAGTCATGCTTGTTGCGCCTAACTTTTTAAAATTCTCAAAAGCATTATTTGTCTTCTAGTAAAGAGCTACTGGATGATCGTAAATACCATCCATGTCAGCCATTAAGGAAAATGTAAGCAATATGCTTACACAAACGCAATCATAGGTAAAACCTGATTGTTGATCAGATGTCTCAACGTCTGAGAGCAAAAGTAACGGAGCTCGAAGAGGACCCGCGGCAGCAGCGATCAGCAGGCACACGGTCCTTGTCAGCAGCAAGCGTCAGCGTGCAGCATCGGCATACGCAGCTGTTGTTTTGAGGTGACGTGCACGCGCAGCAGCAACGACGCTGACAATCTCAGGCAGGCCGTCCAGCTATGGAGAAAAAATGGCCGTCCTTGAGCGGAAAGCCCCTGAAGCTCCACGCGCTTCGGCTATGATGATGGAGCTAAAAGCAAGCTGTGAGCTCGGCAACCTCGGTAATTGGGTTTAGGCCAAGGGCAATCTAGGCACGGCAAACCTCGGCGTCGATGGAGGTGCTAGCACATCTCGGGCAATTATCCGATTTAGTGGGCCCAAGCGGGCATTAAAATCTCCTTCCATCACAACTATACTATCAAAGTTGTTTAGTTTCATTTTTAGAAAGCAATAGTCAGTAGAGGGGGGTCCCAGTTAAGTGGATGACAGATTGATGGTTTAATCATAGTGGATCTGGGACTTACAGCATCTGCATTCAGTGTTTTTGATCTTGTAGTGCTCATCATTATGTGTTGTACAGCTTTAAGCTCCTTGACTTCCACGAAAGGGCGATTTCAAACAAGTATATTGTATGGGTGTAACGTCTATGAGACCTTAACCTTTCTTTTATATTTTAGCTGTATCATCAACAAAAATCTTTAGATGACCAATTTTTACGTCTCTTTCCATGGACTTATCAACAGCAAAGTGAGTGAATTTTTTCTTTATTTCACGCTCTTCCTTAGTCAGTTTACCGGAGACAGACAGAGCACTGCCAGCTAACATCTTCTTAGACAGGATTAGATGCTTCTCTTCTTGCGTAACGAGCTTGATAATAAAGATGGCACCATTTTTGAGTGTGATGCGAGTGACTTAAGCTATGTTTACGTTTAGTGAGAGCTTATGTATTAGGAGGTTATGAATATCCTCTTTATAGTCTATTAAGCTGTTTTCAAGGTTTATGATATTAGACTTGAAGTTGAATACACTCGTGGATAGAACATTTAGTTGACTTCAAATTCTGTCTAACTTTTCATGGCCGTTAGTTTTTTTACCAGAAACATCAAGTTTAACGATAAGCATGATTGACCTTCAATTTAAAAATTTCATCAACGTGTACGATTTTCGTTTGAACTAATTTTGATCGAAAATATCAAGTATAACGATGAGCATAATGGACCTATGTATGTTTGTTCGAGTCGAGTTCTTTATGACTCAATTGAAATTCGAGCCATACATTGAATTTCGATTCCTTTATGCCAACAAATTATTATTTGTTAAGTTTTTCTGTGGAATTGTAAAAACTTACGTGGATTTTCTTTGCCAATTTAGAGGACCGATTTTCTAGGGGAATAATCAAGTCAACGCTTTCAAGGCTTTACGTTTACTGTTCTTTTGTGTTTCTTTTATTAACAATAACAGTAGAGTAAACAAAATAAAAAAAAGAAACCATCTAATAGTAAAATAAATATCTGGTTCCAAAGAAAAATTATCTGAACAAAAAAAGTGTCAGTATGCCAGTAAATTCAGTTTGATTGATTTACGCCTTATTTCTCGAAATATTTCTCTAACTATTAGCGAACAAAGATTTCAATGTTACTTTGAGATAAGGTAAAAAGACAAAAAAAAAAAAAAACTATTGGTCTTTAAAGAAGTAACATAAAGAGAAACAGGCAAAAGTTTGACTTACAAGTCATTCAGCAGAAGAGGCGATTTAGCAAAAAAATCAAAAGCCAAAATAAGGAACTATGCAGAGAGTCCTTTGCAATACAACGAAAGAAAACAATTCACGTGCGTGTAATTTAGTAGCTATGAAGAAGCGGCTACTTGCTATCCACGAGACAACCAAGCGAGGAGTAGACCGATCGGCTCCAGTCGCGAAGGCAGGTAGCCCCAAGTAGGCTTAAGGCAGACGAGCGGGGGCGATGCACACATAAGTGAAACTACTCATGTAAATACAATTAAATTCGATAGTTAAAATCATGCGTGTGCCGCTCCCCACTAGTCAGTAGCCGACCGGACCTCCTCAAAGGTGAAAAGTAACCATTATTCCTGAAAGGCCTCTTCTAATCCGAACAAACCTCCTATTAAAAAATTTCATTTATGTGTAAAAAAGTACAATTACTTTTACTATAAACAAAATACTCTTTAAAATAATTTTTATGTTTTTTTTTTATATATTATAGCTTTAAATGTTGTCAAAAATTGTCGTATTTGTAAAGGAAGCACAATTATAGTAGCTTCTTTAAACATTTCATCACTGTATGTATCAGGATCAGCTTAACCCACACCGATTAAATTATCTTTAAACGTTCTATATTTAATATTAAAATGTACGTTAAATTTTCAAATAATGATGTTCCACAATTTATATTTAATAATCAATCAGAAAACAGTATCATCTATAATTCTCAGAATATACTATATTCAATTCTCTTATATATTGCTGTTTATTTTTTCACTTATTTTGTTTTTTCACAAATCTTAAGATTCTTATTAAATATATAGTTTTCAGGAAAATAGACGTTTTTCACAGATTTTTAAGTAGTTAATTTTATTAAGCTTGAACTAAGTTTTTAAGGGTGTTTGGTAAAAAAAGTTAGTAAGATAATCAAAAACAAAATGGAAATAAACATTTTTAAAAGGGGTGGCGTTAGCGCGCAAATAAAGAATATGTATATCTATATTTGTATATCTGTTTGTACATGGAGTTGTGTGCATATTTGTAATAATTAATGAGTTTTCCTTAGAGTAGTAAATACGTACATCGATTAATAGCAACAAAAATAAATTCAAACAAAACTTTGCTGACGGAGAGGTTAACGTTAGATACGCTTTCAAGTACTGCTAATCATAGGCATCGATTGTGGGGGCACGATACAGGTCGTGCACCTAATATCAACTGTGTCATAATTTAAAAATGAAGATGAGGAAAATTTGAAAAAATTTTTTCGCGTAGTTAATAATATTACGATACTGCCGTTACATTTATGCAATTTAAGGCAGTAAATTTGTTATAAGATAGTAAAATACATTACCTTATTAAAAAAAAAAAAAAAATTTTTTCATTATGATTTTTATAATTATAGCTCGGACCGTTAATAATTAGAACAGGCTCGATAATAGGATTATCTACTCTATTTTAAGACACAATCGTTCCATATTGCACAAATACATTTTTTATGTAAATATATTTTCTATCACCTGAAAAAACATGGAATAACAAATTATTATGGACGTTGGCACGCAAAGCGCGCAGGGGGGTGGAGCTCCACCAGTATATATATATACACATGCTTTTCTAGGTGATGAAAAAGATGTTTACATAGAATACGTATTAGTGCAGTATAAGACAGTTTCTGCTCAGAATATGGTACATAATCTTCTTATCGAGCCTGTCCCAAATATAGAGAGTCTGAGCTATAATTACAGAAATATTAATAAGAGGTTAATGTACACGCATATAAATAAATCATATACATATAGGCATGGTTTTAAAGCTAAACTAGCTTTTTTACCCGTAAAATTTGACCCAATAATAATTGGGTTGAGGAAACTTTGCTTAAATAAGTTTTAACACTCGCAACTCTGACTATGCAACTCACTGCTGGTACTATATTGAAATGCAATTACTGAACTCAAACAACAAGTAAAACTTTAAACAAATATTTACAGATTGCAATTAAGACTCATAAATACGTTGTCATCCTTTATCATTGAAGATGTTGGATGCAATGTAAAAACAAATAGTGATACATACACATACGTACTTTACTTGATATTATTTTCATAGATTACATACACCATGGCTGCAGTCACGTAAAAATGTTGTAATATATGAGTATAACCCACCTGCAGCTAGGAATCATGGTTTAAAGAAAACAAGGTGTGCTCGCTCAAAAAACTAATTTTAAGAATTTCCATGGATAAGTAAAAGAGACTCCTCATAATAACCAGACAGTCTATGGTACTGAAGCTCACTTAAAAAAAAAGAGTTGTCGAGAGCAAATAGCCAGTAATTCTTGTCTCTAGTACTCTTGAAAAGTGAGGTACCGAAGGTACTTGCGTTGGGTGTAATTTTGCAAGCGCTGCCAGTGAACTTTCATGCAGCATTGATAGTTATGCGAGCATTATTGTTATTTTTGTACGCTTATTTATATCACTTAAACCCAGCTACACTTGTAAATGTCAAAAACAGCACCTTTCACTAAGTAACTTACTGCTGGTATCGTTTGAAAATTCGAAAACTTAATTGGAACTACAAGTGAGACTTATTTCCATGTACATTATCAAGGCAGCATTTACGTTGATATATTGTAACACAATTTGAACCATGAATAGCATGTAAACCATGGTTGAAAAATTCAAGGTGTGCTCACTTCAAAAATAAAGTTTATGAATTCTAAGCAGTAGACCTAGGCACTGAAGCTTACCAAAAAAAGTCGAAAGCAGATCATTTCTTTTTACGTATAATCGTCTTTTTTATGGAAGAATAAGCAGTCTAATCTTTATACCTTTCAAAAAGCATCCCTATAATTTTTATGCAGCCTCCTCCAGAGAACATCATTTTTCAAGTTTTTTTGAAGAAATGTCGTAGTCTTTTGAATCTGGTAAGATCTAATTCAACACATCTTTTTGTCCACTAAACAATAAATTAAATTATTTTTTAAGGCTTTGTAAAATATTACGGCAAAAACTATTAAAAAAAAATATACTTAGAGCATAATCAGTTAGCGGGGGGGGGGGGTTTGGCGCATGGAGCACGCCGGGGGGGACTTTACTGAAATACTTATAACGCCACCTCACCTTTCGTCCTAGCTTATCCACAAAGTAAAGTAAAAATACTCTTACTCGTCTGTAATATATATCTTCCTATACTATATAGTTGTTTGTGCGGGTCATTATAAAGAACCCCCAACATTATCAGATGAAATCCGCTTGATTTTTCTGTTATTTTTATCTATTTAGTTTTTCAGTAAAATCCCCCACAACCCTCTTACCAACACCCCTCCCAGATTTTTATTGTCCCCCTAAAAACCCCTCACAACTCAGTGCATGATTTCTGTTCTCCTTCACCGATCACCTACCTATATACGTACCCTCCACCAATGTGAGTCAGTACAAACAATGATTTTTACAACATTAACACAACTCTGTTCGGCTATTTTCAAGGGTTCCAATGAAAGAGGCAGTAGCAAATCAGAAACAGGTAGCTTTTTTTTGGGCGATCAGTTTTTATCAGTTCTTCAATTGTATTTAGTTATCCAAGGATAGTGTTAGCAGTGCCCTCAAAGTTTTTCGAATAATAGTAATATTTTCTACGAATGTGGCAAAAACTTTTCAAGAAAAGATTCCTTTACACAACATCTTAAATATTTTCATAAAAGTAAAAGGAAAACACGTATCTAAATTGATACTAAAAAGTTATTACTTGTAGAAGTAATATTAATATGACTTTTTTTTTAATTTTAGAATAAAGATAGGAGAAATTGATGTAAGAAAATTGTGTTGTTACTGTAAAAAAAAACCTTTCTATTTTGTTCAATGAAAAAAAAAATTATTATTTATGGACACAATGCATACTAAATGTTAGATCACAGCTTGATCAGTGGTGGTGCTAAGCTTTACTGGTCTTCACTGGTCTTTCTAGCCAAGTTATGATTGGTCGGTCGAGTTCTCGCCTACCAGAGCCGATTAATCATAGCTTGGCTAGAGAGAGAGAGAGAGAGAGAGAGAGAGAGAGAGAGAGAGAGAGGTAGTACATGTCACTCGATCGCCGTGTCACGCTCTCAGCTGCCTGCATGCTCACTCCAGTAGTATATACTCTAAAGATATGTATAAAACTACGTTTATTCAATATCTTTCCTTACGCACACACCTTTCATAAATTATCAGTAAGGTTACGTTTTTCAAACATGTGACTGTTCATGCACGTTCATCTTTATGTCTGTAGTACATACACACGGACTACAAAATTTGAAACGATCTTAAGTAAGTAGCCGACTATGGTAACGGACTACACTAATATAAATGCGCTGCCTTAAAGACGCCAAAAAAATTATATGTTACTGACTTTGGTATTTTAAAACGTTTTGGAATGAAATTTTATTTTTTAACTTCCGAACATTCAAATTTTCGAAAAAAATTTTTTTCTAGTTGATAAGACGCTTTGGGCCAAGAAGATAAAAACTCAGTTTTTCTTATCCAAAATAACGTTAAAAATTATGATTTGTTTTTTTCTTTATTTGAGGCAATGATATACCAACAATATTATAATTAAATAGTGTACATTGTTTTTGTAATAATATTATGTTAAAGTTACGCATAGAAAGTTTAACCTCATACATACCGTGACAATTATAGAAATAAGATTGAATTTAACACTTGCATTTAATGTAAACTATGTTATGTTAGCGAGTTGGCGAGCGGAGCTCTTAGGGAGCGGAGCCCCACTAATAAATATGTGTGGCGCCTTCGACTATCGTCAAGGCACACACAGGTGGTCGACGCAAGCAGCAGCTGAAGCCACGCGAGGTCTTCGCGCTGTCCACGCCGAGCGGCGCTGCCGCCGCCTTCTCTAGCCGCCAAGCAGCTACCTAGTGTGGCGCGCGTCCAGCCCACACCAGTCCGAGCTCGACCCTCGCATGAGCCGCATTCGCACACGCTCACGCTCGCAGCCTCCGCTGCCGTCACAGCTCTCGACACTTCGCCGTACCATTTTGCCTTCTATTCTTTGTATGCTTATAAAGCGCCATTTATTGAGTACACTCGAGTGAGCATCTTTGAGCGCCTACCCTCGCCTTTAACTTCCTCGAGCTCCGGGACACGCTCAGCTGATCCCAACAGTGGTGACCCCGCCTGAAAAAGTTTCGAGGTGAGCTAAACAATTGCGTGTTTTTTTTTCTCGCCATCTTTCCTTTTTTTTTTCGGCGAGCAAGGCAACTCATCTCGCTCGCGCGGCGCGCCTTGCAGTGCGCGTGCTTTGTCCGNAGAATTTCAGCAAAACTTTTAAGGAATTACTTATTTATTGTATGCTGGTCTTTGCGCCTTCTGCGCACCACCACCATAAACAAAGAATTGCATGAAGTAAATTCAAAATACTGTATCCTTACGAATTATAAAATATTTAATTACACTATAAAAACTGATCTTAAAAATTAGTTTATAATATATTGAGAAACATTTATTATGATATTATAAGAATGTATTACTTGTTTTATACAAAAGAATAATTTTAAAAAAGATCTTCATTGAAGATGTTTGAAAAACAGAATATTTTAATAAAAAATAATTCAAATTTAGATTATATTCATTTCAGAATTTAATTTTTGTATAATGACCACTTCTATGAACACTTTTATGGTAACGTTTTACAGCATCTCTTAGGGAAAAATTTTTTCTACACTGAGAACGCAATATTTGTTTTTTTATCATGGGCTTCAAGTGCAACTACCGCTTTGTTTACTCAGGACACATTTTTGCACCCTCAGTAAAAAAAACATTATACGTGACTCAGACACCAACATACAACAATCACGCCCTTTGGGAGCTCATGTTTGTACTTTGTGCCATAGTGACGTCATGTACCATTTCCGATCTCGGGCGTTTTTGGGGGTCAGGTGTGCTCTCGGTAGGAACAGTAGGACTCGCCTCATAAGTGCTATCGCTCTATGGCTACCTGCTTTGCAGGTCCCTCATGCCGAAAAATAGTCCCGAAGACGATAGCACTTATGCGACGGAAACTACTATTATTTCCTCTATGCATGAATAAATGCTTGTTCAACTATTTTTGTGTTTTAAATGATTTGTTACAAACAATACACAGTTTCGATTAATTATCTTTATTTTCTTTTTTATGACGATTCAAATATTCATTATTTTTTATTACTATTTTGCATGTGCTGCACAGGAAGAATATTTTATGGTATTTTTTACATTAATTTTCAGTGCATCTTCTTCTCCAAAAGATATGTAGCAGTATTTGCACTTAGAGAAAAATGAAAAAATTGTCTTATTTGTAAAAAGATTCACACACACACACACACTCTCTCTCTCTCACACACACACACACACACACAGACTCTCTCTCTCTCTCTTTAAAGTGGCTTATTTCCTTTATAATAGGAAAGCTATTGCATTCAGATTAAAGTCTATGGTAAAATAAAACTCCAAAATCCACACTTTAATTCTAGGGCATGTTGTCGTCTAAAAACGAAAAAAAAACTCTTGAAATTTAAAATTCTATCAAGGGTCTTATGCGGAATTCTAACTTTTGTACCGAAAGTTATAACTTTTTTCAGTTAAAAGTTGGGTCATAAGTTACAAAAACTGATACTATGTAGTTACAGTAATCCTCTTTCCGAAAAAATCGAGAAAGTACAAAATTGCCTAGTAAAAAAAAGATATTACATGTTGGAAGTTGAAAACAATGGTTAACCTCGACACGAAAAAAACGGGTTCCTATCTTTAGGTAAAAATACAGAACCTGCTAATCGATGGTTTTAGGTGTCATAGTTTGATGTCATACACAAGATAGTACAAGGGCCATGAGTCACCTTAAGTATAACTTTTTACTTTAATTTTTAAACAACAAAATTTCAAATTTAATAAAAATAATGCACTCATAAAAGGGTCTTAATAAAATATGCGCTAAAATAAGTATATAATACAGAAAGATTAAAACGTAATGTAATTGCATATACCATCAAAACTTTTCACTCTCTAAACGAGCTTTGTTCAAAAAGTTTTAATTTATAATAAAATTTATTGTTATTTAGACAGAAACTGACAAAACAAAAGAAATACAAATTTAATTTATTGAACATTGGTCATAGGGTATAGAAAAATACAAAAATAACAGGTATTTCAGAAAAATTCTAATTTTTTGATGAAGGGGGTGAGGGATTGGACCCTCTTGACCCTATCATGAAGTAATCTCACAAAACATTCTAAGTTAATATGGGGGTGTGGGGAGGCTGTAGGGGTAAGTAACCTATATTGACCCTATGATGAAGTTACAAAACATTTCTAGTTTTTGTGGAAACGATATATAGGGACTGTGGGGTGAGTAAATTATCCTATACGTACACTTTTATAGCATTTTTGTCACAGTTGTCTGCTTCAAACATTTTAATTTAGTTACTTATTCATGTAAGAAGTCCTAGTCAGAATTGCTCAATTGATATACCTGAAGTTCTGTAACATTTATACTAAGCATATTTATGGCTAATTTTAAGTGTTTCGCGGTGCTATTTCATCTCATTCTTACGTCTAAAGTCAGTTAAGGTATTTTACATTCAAAGCTTCGCATAAACCTTATAATTCCTTGCTCAAAGCTTTATTCCGAGGAATTTTCTTGATCAAACATCGTAATTTGCAAACAATATTTTTAAAGTATATGTTCTCTTCGTCATCATTTAAATCATCACCATTCTCAAAATTGTCATCTTCACTCAGATTAATTAATAATTTTTCATCATCAGTCGATTCAACATTAATTAACTTAAGTACATTCTAGACTCCTAAATTTAATACATGCGCTAAACAGCGAAGATGATAATTTTCATAACCGAATGAGATATTTGGTTTATCAAACAAAATGTAATGTCCCTTACAAATGTTTTATTTGCTAAGGTATTATCGACGGTCACACCTTGAACCTTATCTTGAATATTAAAATATTTTAACAAATTAAAAAATACTGTAGCCATATCAGATGCTTTGAGTTTTAAAACTTAAAACTTATTTCCTGAAAACTAAGATGATAACTATAATAGGAAAAAAGTATAAAAATAAGGCAAATATTATAAGCTAGAATTTTTTTTGTTCAATTTAAGATGCTCTTTTTAAACAGAAATACATTCAGAAATACATATCGTCTTCAACGTTGACTTAAAACAAAAAAAAATACAAAAACACAATGCACACAACAACGAAACAGACGTCAAAAATGACAGACGAGGCTCGGTCTGTACCTATGTGTATACAAGCACTGCTGTAGATGTATGTATACGTGGGAAAGCTTTAAGCAGCTGCGTGTTTTATTTCGGATTTTCGTGAGTTACATAGCTCTAGAGTATAAAAAAAGTGCACCAGGAGCTGCTCCCTGATGTAAATATGGTTCAGAAAAACGTATGGGCCTCATTGTCACCAAAAATTTAAACACGGGGGAAAAATATCCTCCGAGTCCTATGCTGCGCGTGCATATGCGTTGACTCTTCCGCACCGTGTTAAATTTATTACCCCCTCCAGTGGCCCAATTACACCCCAATAGTAAGCGGTTCGACGGAAAAACTTGAAAACCGAATTTCCCTCATAAGGCCGCAGTTAGAGTGCGTTGCTAATTATTCGAGTCTACCGATGAAATGAACGCGACGCCCAATTTTTCCACTTAAACGCGTGCCTATGAAGTCCACCCAAGTTTGTCCGTCTCTCGTCACTTAGAGCATTACTTCGATCGAAAAGAGTGCGAGGAGAGATTTCCTGTATAAAGAAAGCATGCGCATCTATATATGTTTTTTGCTCGCTTAACGTGCAGCTACCGTTGCACGTGCCACAAGGCTTCGTTTTCCTTCGTTCAAGAGATGATATTCGATTTTTAGTCGTTTTCGTTTAAACAATGTATGCTTACTAATTTGTTGCATATTACACCTACTAAACATTTATATTACACTGATCTTTACTATTTTGTGAAAACAGAATAGATACTTTCACTTTGAAATAACATTTTTGCCTCGGATTTTGCATAAAAAACTTTTACTTAAATAGTATGAATGTGGTAACTAACCTATTTACCGCAGAAAACATGCAATCCTCTGAAGTTTTTGTTGTTTTATTTCGTCCAAAAACATCAGTGCAAATATATTTCTATACATCGAACATAAATGATTTTTCATTCCTGTAATATTGCTGTTCGTTCTCAAAATTTCAACTTTGCTCAGTTTTTTCTCGCATAGAACGTAGACGCCAATTTTATAGTCTTTTTTATTGATATATATCCAAAATACTTGGCTGTACTTTCCTTTTCTTCCTGATTTTTTGGTGTTTTTGAGATTCGTGCGACAATCATATTACTATCATCGGGATTATTTTTGGAATTGACCATGTCCATTTCATTTTCTTTCACGTTTTCGTTATCAAAGCAACGTCTAAGTCAAGAGACCCAAGAACGATTCATTTTTTACTGTCGCTGAAGCAGTCTTAAGAACTAAGAAGTGTAACTCACGTGTATAGGTCACCACGGTTATATTTATATGCACATACTTGTTTCAGCAATGCAGCATAACAACTGACATAAAGGTGGCATTTAGTGCTCGCAATGCGAGGCAAGATGCGAGAGAGAGCATCCGAGCCGAAAAATAGTGTCCTCTTCCTAGCTGCTCGAAAGTCTGACAAGCTAGCCATTCATTGGCCCTTGTCTCTGTCTTTCGTACCATGTCTCACGTCATAAGGCACAAGCACTGAGTGCTACCTCCGTGTATACAGTATGATCTAAGATGGATACTGACTAAGAACGCTGAATATACCTATGTATTTATATACACAAAAAGTTACCGAATATTACATAAGTCTAGTAAAGTCCAGCCCACGTGAGCAGTGTTTTGTTTCGGTTTGACAGCAACGCGTCGTGGAACTTTTACTTCCTCACAAAGGAAGATTTTTTTTTTCGTTGACAATGATATGAATTCAAGAACAAGATATACTCAAGATCTTTAGTAACTCGTCTTGACAATATGAATTTCTTGAGTGGAATTTCTTATGATTGTCTTGTATGCTATTTATGCATCTTGTTCTCACGCTTATCTCAATTTTCAAAACAAGACAAGACAAGATCAAGGATTTCTTGAGTCTTGTGGCAGCCCTAATATCAACTTGAATAAATATATTATTTTTGTTTGTGCAACTTAATAGAGCTACGTATATTTAGCCATGAAGGAATACTGATTTTTCTTGGTATAAACTAACTTTATCAATTTAAACCTTAATATTTATTGGTAGTCATAGCAAATACCCCAGCAATGAAGGATTGCTAACAATATAAAATAAAAGGTAGTAAAGAAGTGTTTTTAGTATTTTAAGTTATTCTTGAGATAATAACTGTATGTCCAATTTTTTCTCAAGATATTATTTTTTCTTCTGCGTTAAATATCAATGATTTTCTCACTATAGTCACAAAGTGCAACTGCCGCACAGAGTTGGATTTCGTCATTTTTCGTTTCAAAATCAATAACTTTCGAAGGAAACGAGATAACTCTATTTTTTTTTTAATTGTAGATAATTGAATAGAGAATAGTGGAAAAATATAGAAATTGTGTTAAATAAAATTTTCTTTTTAGAAAAACTCGTAAAAACTCGAATTTTTCATAAATCGAGCAAAGAGGGAATGCAATGTCATAGAAAAACACAACATTTAACAATTTATACTGTCATCATCTGAGTTTTCATTTATATTCAGTACTTTTTAGAGGGAAACAGTCTTCTTCGACAAGAATTATCACCATAACCTCAAATATTCTCTTACATAACCAAAATTTCTGTTGCTACATCGTAAAGTGGATTCTAACAACATGTCTTTTATTTTATTGAACTATTATAGTCAACATTTGTTACCTAAATGGCAAAAATAGTCAAGAAATAAAAAAACAAGTTTCTAACCTGCAAAATCACCATGATTAAGCTTCATTTTTAAACTGTACGGTTAATATCAGAAAAAATTGATTTGCCATGAGTTAATTGCATGGCAATCTTTCAGTGACAATAACATTAGTTACATGTATAAAAACTTATGTCAACATAACCTTATTACACGAAAACGAAATTTTACATAACCTACAAACTTTCCTATGTACTTTTTTTTAGTCTATTACTTCTTGACCAATTATATATAACACGTCTACAATAAAATATACACCTAAATTGATTCTCTAGGTCACAATTTCTGCATTATATAATAATTATTGTCCAGAACTGGGGAAAGAGAGTGTCTAGCCTCAACATTTTCACGATTCCGTTTTATTATTTAGCCGTATACTTGTTTTGAAGAATATTCCTTGCTTTTCGTTCATTGCGCGACAAGCTGTGTTAATAAGTATACCAGATAAATTTAAAAAATTGTTTGTGATTGTTAACATAACCTTAAAATGGTTTTGGAACATACGCTACATTACTTACAGTCTTTTGTGGAACTATTCAGATAATTTAAACTTAAAAAGGCTACCGAAAGTATTATTAACCTATTATTTTATTTAAAACCATGTTTGTTCTCGCTTTCCTAATGTAGGAGCTTTTCAACCTTAAAGTTTTAAAAACTAAGTTAAATTTAGAGTTTACTTTCGAATATAATGATGCATAAATATTATTCCAAGTACAATTTTGAAACATAATAAATCTATACCTACTAACTTTTGCGATAGAGTAATAAGTATGCATATCCATCCCAGCAGGTATTGTTCTTTCATAATGAATAGAGACATAAATCATAATCTACTGATGGTAATAAAATAACAATTAATGTCTAATAAGTTACTTAGTCATTATCGAACAAAATTGTAGAAATTTGTATTCATCATAATATGTGTACAGAAGATTTATTATAACGATACAATGACTAAGAAAAACTTGGAATAATATTCATGCATCCCTATAATCTAAAGTAAACTCTTGATTTAACCCAGTTTTTAAAACTTTTACTTTGAAAAGCTTCTACATTAGGAAAGCGAGAACAAACATGGTTTTAAATAAAATAATAAGTTAATAATACTTTCGGTAGCCTTTTTAAGTTTAAATTATCTGAATAGTTCCACAAAAGACTGTAAGTAATGTAGCGTATGTTCCAAAACCATTTTAAGGTTATGTTAACAATCACAAACAATTTTTTAAATTTATCTGGTATACTTATTAACACAGCTTGTCGCGCAATGAACGAAAAGCAAGGAATATTCTTCAAAACAAGTATACGGCTAAATAATAAAACGGAATCGTGAAAATGTTGAGGCTAGACACTCTCTTTCCCCAGTTCTGGACAATAATTATTATATAATGCAGAAATTGTGACCTAGAGAATCAATTTAGGTGTATATTTTATTGTAGACGTGTTATATATAATTGGTCAAGAAGTAATAGACTAAAAAAAAGTACATAGGAAAGTTTGTAGGTTATGTAAAATTTCGTTTTCGTGTAATAAGGTTATGTTGACATAAGTTTTTATACATGTAACTAATGTTATTGTCACTGAAAGATTGCCATGCAATTAACTCATGGCAAATCAATTTTTTCTGATATTAACCGTACAGTTTAAAAATGAAGCTTAATCATGGTGATTTTGCAGGTTAGAAACTTGTTTTTTTATTTCTTGACTATTTTTGCCATTTAGGTAACAAATGTTGACTATAATAGTTCAATAAAATAAAAGACATGTTGTTAGAATCCACTTTACGATGTAGCAACAGAAATTTTGGTTATGTAAGAGAATATTTGAGGTTATGGTGATAATTCTTGTCGAAGAAGACTGTTTCCCTCTAAAAAGTACTGAATATAAATGAAAACTCAGATGATGACAGTATAAATTGTTAAATGTTGTGTTTTTCTATGACATTGCATTCCCTCTTTGCTCGATTTATGAAAAATTCGAGTTTTTACGAGTTTTTCTAAAAAGAAAATTTTATTTAACACAATTTCTATATTTTTCCACTATTCTCTATTCAATTATCTACAATTAAAAAAAAAATAGAGTTATCTCGTTTCCTTCGAAAGTTATTGATTTTGAAACGAAAAATGACGAAATCCAACACTGTGTGCCGCTTTGTGTTCTCGGGCCACACTTTGCTCTTTTGTAAAAACTTTGGGACCTAGGGTAGAAAAGTACTTTGGGCCCGGAGAGATTTACTAGACGCAAAGTATACCCACGGGCGCAAAATTGCACTTTGCGCCCTCAGCAAGAAAAACATACGTGAGTCGGGCACCAACATACAACAACCACGACCTTCGGGCGCACATGCTTGTTATTTGTGCTATAGTGACGCTATGTACCATTTCTTACCTCGGGCGTTTTTGAGAGGCTGCTGTGCCCTCGGTAGAAACAGTAGGATTCACCCCATAGGTGCCATCGCTCCGTGGCTACATTACGTCCTTCGGGCCACAAAATAGCTCTGGAGACGATGGCAGTTATCTCAAGAAAACTAACATTAACAATTTCTTAGGAAGTACCATTACACAAAATGTTTGATGTACTCAAATTTTTAATTAGCATTACTACGGTACTTAGTTTTAAACTAAATTCACGCAGTGGTAAACTCTCGGGGATACTATTTAATATGTCTATTGGAGAACTGATATAAATATTATTTTTTGACTTATTAGTCCCTACATGCGTTGAGTTATCTTTGCAGTGATAGGTTTTAGTTCTACAGTTAATTTTTAAAGAATTCTTTTATTTAAGAAAGTGTAGTCATTATGTTAGGTAAGCATAACACTATTGAGCAAACAACTGTTTTAATCACTAAATATTTCAGAACATAAATTATTTGTTTTCCATTCCATATCATAAGAACGAATACTGCTTTGTAAGTTTATACNTTGTTGTAGGTTGGTGCCCGAGTCGTGTATAATGTTTTTCTTACCGAGAGCACAAGTGCAATTTTGCGCCCGTGGGCACACTTTGCACCCAGTTAATCACTTTGGACCCGGAGGGCGCAAAAAACTTTTCTTCCCGTAGGCATTAAGTTATTATAAGGGCACAAAAGTGTGACCCGAAGGCGCAAAGTGGCAGTTGCACGTTGGGCTCGTGGTAAAAAAATTTATTATACTGTTCAACCATTTAATTATCTACTCAAATTTAATTTTTTGTATGTTCCTGATATTTCATATGTTCTTTTATACTGCAGGTAACCGTTGGTTTGAATTAAAATGTAGTTTGAAATGTAGTACGCTTGTAAAAGAAAATTTTAGAAAATTTTCTGCACACTTTCAATGCGAATAAACCATACGAGGACTGTATTCTGAATGAGGACAGTGAAACATGTGTTTAATGACTAATTTCGTAAGTTCCAGATTACTTGAAGAAATTTTAGCTGAAATAGGAGTATCAATTTTTTCAGGTGTAATATTTTTTTAACAGGATGTATAGTTATTGAAATGTATGCATGAGGTGGACCACGTTCTTGAAATTCATTTGTATAAACGTATGCCAACTTTTGACTAAAAATACAATTTTTAATATTATCTAAAATCCGTGGTAATTTTAAATAAAATAATCTAACTGAAATATTTAGAACATTACTTGGTGTCATATTTTTTGAAAATCTAGAGAAAACTAACTTCTGATGTGAAAAAATTTTATTCTAGGTTTGGACTCTCCACTTGGGCAGTGAAAATTTTCAAAGCGTAACGCTTTTTCTGTCACGCCAATATATAGATATACTAATACCGTTCTTTCTTTCTCTCTCTATTGAGGAGCACTGAGTTTACGCTGCTTTCAACCAAAATATATAGATATACTATGTCATGTTCGTCTACAAGCAACTAAGTATACATGCGCACGCACATACACACACATCTGAGCACAGCTGCTGGCCAAGCAGAAACTGGGGACAGTGGAAAGCACAGCGTAAACATGTGTATCAGCGCAGAGCAGAAGCAGCTGACTGCCGGATGATAGAGAGAGAGGGAAAAAAAGTGTGTGTACGTGTGTATACGTGCTTACGTGTAGTGCAGTACAGAAGTCAATACTGTCTACACTCGACATATAGGTTTGAGTAAAACTATACATAGTGCTTCATATTCGTCTTGGTAGCATTAGCGCTAGCACCACTATCGGCTGGAAGGGTAAACATAGGTGCCGGGATAAAACGTAAACAAGTATGAGGTAGACAGAAACGAAAAATGACGAAATCCAACACTGTGTGCCGCTTTGTGTTCTCGGGCCACACTTTGCTCTTTTGTAAAAACTTTGGGACCTAGGGTAGAAAAGTACTTTGGGCCCGGAGAGATTTACTAGACGCAAAGTATACCCACGGGCGCAAAATTGCACTTTGCGCCCTCAGCAAGAAAAACATACGTGAGTCGGGCACCAACATACAACAACCACGACCTTCGGGCGCACATGCTTGTTATTTGTGCTATAGTGACGCTATGTACCATTTCTTACCTCGGGCGTTTTTGAGAGGCTGCTGTGCCCTCGGTAGAAACAGTAGGATTCACCCCATAGGTGCCATCGCTCCGTGGCTACATTACGTCCTTCGGGCCACAAAATAGCTCTGGAGACGATGGCAGTTATCTCAAGAAAACTAACATTAACAATTTCTTAGGAAGTACCATTACACAAAATGTTTGATGTACTCAAATTTTTAATTAGCATTACTACGGTACTTAGTTTTAAACTAAATTCACGCAGTGGTAAACTCTCGGGGATACTATTTAATATGTCTATTGGAGAACTGATATAAATATTATTTTTTGACTTATTAGTCCCTACATGCGTTGAGTTATCTTTGCAGTGATAGGTTTTAGTTCTACAGTTAATTTTTAAAGAATTCTTTTATTTAAGAAAGTGTAGTCATTATGTTAGGTAAGCATAACACTATTGAGCAAACAACTGTTTTAATCACTAAATATTTCAGAACATAAATTATTTGTTTTCCATTCCATATCATAAGAACGAATACTGCTTTGTAAGTTTATACTTCAGAAACCAATAACTATAATAATGAAGTAGTTCCCTGAGTAATAAACTTTTTACAATTATTTTTTGNAATGTATGAGCATATGAAGGTTTGCATCAATGTATGGAAAAGTATAAATTTGTCATTCAATTAGATGTATCATGCTTTCAATGTTAAAGGCTATAGAAACAAGATCTTAAAAGTTTTTTTAAATTCATCCGTCTGAAAAACAATCAAAACGTTCTAAACGGAGAAGAGGGGCGATCTGTAAGATACTAAACAAAAATTATTCATTGATTTAACGAAAGGAAATATAAAATAAGTACTTAATCCACGCCTTTTATATTGTTTTAGTCTGATGAAAGTCTGACAGTTCTATAACTTGTCATACCTTTTGGAAGCAACACTAATGCTTCGCCAGTCTGATAAATTTTTTTTACCCTGATATAAATAAATATTTAATAAAATATGAAATAACTGCTTCATATAAATAAGTTTTTCTCGAATCTCCAGAACTATTAATAAAAAAAATTTCACCACTTTTTTCGCAAATTGTATGAAATATTTGTTTTAGGTCAATAATTAAATCCATACACAAGGAGTCAAACACTTCTTTACTAAAATGTACTTCTTTATCTATAAAATTTTGTGTATCTTTAATTAGTTTTGGTACAAGTGAATTAAAATTTTACATAATTCATCTTGTAATTCTAATATTTAGATAATACATAAAAGAGCACGATTATCTCTTCTATTAAGAAAATCATCTGAAGTATTTTTTTATATTTATTTTGGACTTTACAACCTTAAATATTTTCCGTAAGTAAAAACTACGCAAAAAATTGTTTTAATTGACTGTGAAACCTAAAAGTAATTGCTTCTTCAAGAGTATACGATTGATTATACCCATTGCAGTTGCAGTATCTTAACACGTCTGGTATTTAAATTTGTTATATATTTTAATGTCGTCAAACTATGTGCACTATTTATTCTATTTCAATAAAGTTTAAAAAACCGTTTAGGATCCTTTGTAGATAGTTTGTTTAATTTATCTAACCTTTGTCTAACCTATAGCAATATTTTTCATGACATTTTCTTTTTTTGCTAATTTTTAGTTTGATATTAAAAATGTGATATTATGAAATTTTCTCATACTTAATTGATTTTGCAAAATAATCATGTTTGTTTAATTACATCCAAGCTGTTTGCAGAATCATACTTATCGAATATCAGTTTTTGTTCGTTTATAAAAGTAGACAGCTAAATTAACTGTATGACTTCTAGCACAAATTGAGAATTCTGGTAGTCCCTAAGCTGCTTTCATTAGACCCATGTATCTAGCATCAATATGACTACTCTTTCTCGTATTTTTTAATCTTGAATTATAACGTATGCTCTGTCACTACCTCCATAAATGTAGTCATGAATATATTTTATGCTTTGGATTAATGCATAACATTTAACGTTAACATAACGTTTAAATTTCGTCAATAAAATAGTACATTACGTCACTAGGGCACAAACTACAAACATAAGCGGCCAAAGGGTGCGGTTGTTGTAGGTTGGTGCCCGAGTCGTGTATAATGTTTTTCTTACCGAGAGCACAAGTGCAATTTTGCGCCCGTGGGCACACTTTGCACCCAGTTAATCACTTTGGACCCGGAGGGCGCAAAAAACTTTTCTTCCCGTAGGCATTAAGTTATTATAAGGGCACAAAAGTGTGACCCGAAGGCGCAAAGTGGCAGTTGCACGTTGGGCTCGTGGTAAAAAAATTTATTATACTGTTCAACCATTTAATTATCTACTCAAATTTAATTTTTTGTATGTTCCTGATATTTCATATGTTCTTTTATACTGCAGGTAACCGTTGGTTTGAATTAAAATGTAGTTTGAAATGTAGTACGCTTGTAAAAGAAAATTTTAGAAAATTTTCTGCACACTTTCAATGCGAATAAACCATACGAGGACTGTATTCTGAATGAGGACAGTGAAACATGTGTTTAATGACTAATTTCGTAAGTTCCAGATTACTTGAAGAAATTTTAGCTGAAATAGGAGTATCAATTTTTTCAGGTGTAATATTTTTTTAACAGGATGTATAGTTATTGAAATGTATGCATGAGGTGGACCACGTTCTTGAAATTCATTTGTATAAACGTATGCCAACTTTTGACTAAAAATACAATTTTTAATATTATCTAAAATCCGTGGTAATTTTAAATAAAATAATCTAACTGAAATATTTAGAACATTACTTGGTGTCATATTTTTTGAAAATCTAGAGAAAACTAACTTCTGATGTGAAAAAATTTTATTCTAGGTTTGGACTCTCCACTTGGGCAGTGAAAATTTTCAAAGCGTAACGCTTTTTCTGTCACGCCAATATATAGATATACTAATACCGTTCTTTCTTTCTCTCTCTATTGAGGAGCACTGAGTTTACGCTGCTTTCAACCAAAATATATAGATATACTATGTCATGTTCGTCTACAAGCAACTAAGTATACATGCGCACGCACATACACACACATCTGAGCACAGCTGCTGGCCAAGCAGAAACTGGGGACAGTGGAAAGCACAGCGTAAACATGTGTATCAGCGCAGAGCAGAAGCAGCTGACTGCCGGATGATAGAGAGAGAGGGAAAAAAAGTGTGTGTACGTGTGTATACGTGCTTACGTGTAGTGCAGTACAGAAGTCAATACTGTCTACACTCGACATATAGGTTTGAGTAAAACTATACATAGTGCTTCATATTCGTCTTGGTAGCATTAGCGCTAGCACCACTATCGGCTGGAAGGGTAAACATAGGTGCCGGGATAAAACGTAAACAAGTATGAGGTAGACATAGTAAAATAATATTCTTTTATTAAATTTAATAATGTAATAAAATTAATCGAAACAAATGTATAACCGAATAAAGAAGGCGAGTGTGTGAACAAAATAAAGCCCGTACTTATGTGTGGTATCGTGAGGCAGAGTCAGCCTTAACCATAGTATGCCACACAAACTGAGAGTAGTGATTGTAAGGAATAAAATGTCGTGTAATATAAAGTGTTGCTGCTCTTGCGTTGTAGGTACTATTGGAAAGTGCAAGCATTGCGTTGCGGTATTATTATACATAACAAGGTTAAGATAATACAACATTTGCAATTATTTTTGGTAAAAATATTCCAATGCTTTTAACTCACTCATTCCGGTTTTTTGGATTTAGAACCTCATGAATTAATGTTGAAGAAGCATCTTGTACGGACGTCAAATAGCAGTAGAGACAATAGAAAAGAACAGTTAATAAAATGTATGAGTTTGTGCTTCAAGAGAAAAACAACAAGCTGATATTTATTTTCATGATGATAGTTGTACTTAATACATGTACCATTAATCAGTAAAATTAAAAAATATATTTTTTGGTCAAGATTCAAGTACTCCAGATCTTCAACTTTCTTTTAAAGGTAAAAAAATTGAGAAATGAGCACAAGCTTATACATTTTATTAACTATACTTTTTTACCATTTCCACTGCTGTTTGACATCAGTGTAAGATGCTTCTTCTATATAATTTGACGGGGTTTTAAATCCAAATAACAGGAATAAGAAATTTAGTTGCATCAAGATATTTATACCTAAAAAAAATAGCAAATGCTTACACTTTCTAAGAGTACTTACAATGCAAAAGCAGCGACATTTTATATCACAGGACTTCTAATTTCTTACAATCAGTCCTCTTACTTTCAATCCGGTATCCAAGGCTCATTTTAATTTAATTTTTATGACTTAGTTGGAAAAATCTGAAAAAATTCAATTTATTGTAGAATTTTATTAGGAATATGAAAAAAAAAAGTTTTGTCCACACCCGAGTGGAGCGGTTTTTTTTTATTCAACAATTTACAAAAAACGACAAATTTTTGTTTTCGTTTTATGCCTTTATCTCGGCTCTCCAAAATTGTAGAGTTTTAAAGAAGTTAAAATTCTTCGTCATTAAATTTCCTACAAGATACACTTTTTTTCAACCAAAAAAAAAAGTGTTTATAACAAGTAAAGCAAAATAAATTTTTTTACCTCAAAACTTCAAAGTAGTGTTGTAAAAAAGGTTTTCAACCATTCACAGCGAAATTGTAAGAAATTATAGTAATTATGCTTGACAAAACGTGTTTTGTAGAATTTAAAAATATGCAGTAGTTTTTTNCTTTCCTAAAATAGACACTTTAAAGATTGTTTCGTAACCTATAAATTTAGACACGTGAGTCCAGACGAGACAACAAATCCCAAGCAGTTTTCACAAAAGTTTTTATCAAGTACTAAACAGAGATCAGAAAAACTAATAAAAAAAAGGACATGATCCAATATTTCATTTCATAATACGAACATTCCGAGTCAGCACATTTTTAATTATTTAATTGTTATAGTATTATATACTATGGTTTTTTTTATTCGCAAACTAATATTTTAAGACCTTACTACTATTTAATGCAAAAAAGTAATCACATGCATGCTCTCTAGGTTTACATTTCATAAGTAAAACATGTTATCCGAAAAACCTTTTCATAACAGGTACTTTTACCTTAAGTGTTAGGACTCCGTATTCCTGTTCTCTTCTTTTCATTCTATTTGGTTCGAGATAAATAATATACAATCGGATTGGAGTTTTAGTTTTTCATTCGGCGTTAAGCAATACAAACGCTAATCTCAATTGTCTATATGTTTGTATCAATGTACATTTATTTCATTCAGTACATATGTGTGCGGTAGAAGATTTAACGTATTTATTAAAAATCTCTCTAAATTTTTAATATATTTTTTTTTTTAATGGATCTTTAATCATTATAAAGAAACACAAATGAAAAAAAAAAGCTGGCCTAGCTCAAATAGGAGTCTAGATACGAAAAAATTAGATTTTTTTCAATTACGATAGAATTTGTTAGTATTTTTTTTTTTAATTTTTACAAATTATACTTCAGGTAATAAGTAAATATATACTTGATTTTTGAGCTCCAGACATTCTTTGTTTTGTAATAAAAAATTTATAAAACTCGTAATATTTGGCACTGAGCTCGTTACGTGAGCGGCCTGTCCGCAGATACTTACTTTGAATTATCGCGGTAAGAGGTCACTGCAATGCCAAGGCGGGTTTCAAGTAGATCCATGATTGAAAATTCACTATCATGATCGTCTGTTACCTTTTACTCTGTAGGTGTAATTTTTGATTGAGGACTGCACGCTAGACTTTGTAACAAACTTCCGTCGTTTAAAAAAAACAGAAAGTTCTTAGAACATCTAAGTCGATAGCTGGATATGTTTACGTTACTAATAATTAATGTTTTGTGTGTTATTCACTTATTACAGTGGTAAGTAATAATTTAAGCATTACTGTTACGAAGCACGTGCTCATACTATCTACATATTATGCTTGTACATTATAGTCTTTGTCAAAAGCGTATGACGCTTATAATATCTGTTATCACTCGTATTTTTGTAAAACAAGGAAAATAAACATAATAACTGTTGTGTTTTACTGCACATTACAATCTTACCTTTAAAACATACTAGACTCACATTTAATGATAACTACAAATAATACTATACTAAATAAATCAGCATGTATCAACTACTAATTTCTTATTAGTGGTGCAGAGGGAAATAGTTAAAAGTTTTATAATAACGTCGGACACAATCAGATAGGTTATATATGCATCTATTGTTTGAGTGCGCAAGTTACACATACACACACACACACACACACGCGAGCGCGCGCAAACTCTTTCTATATATATGGTACTCTCAATAATATTTGGATAAATAATAACTTGTCTTGTTCTTAAGAATTAGTGTATTTTGTCACATAAGAAAAAAATTAAAATTACGTAAAACTCTGATTTCAGATTTGTAAGATTTTCAACAGTGATAAGGGAAAAAATAGATTTACCGAAGACATGCATACTGTGTGATAAAGTTTGTACCGGAGAAAATAGAGTGGCAGTCACATAGAAATGCAGAGATACGCTGAAAATCTCCTTAGCAGACTTCGTGGTAACAACAAAGTTACATTGTTTCGGAATTATGATGGTATGATGCATACAACTTGCTACTTCAGTTACACCCATCACAAAAATTTATCTTCGAATACCCCACCCGCTAAAGCCAGCTTGTCACCAGTGACAGCGGGTCATTCCGAATTAAAAACTATTTCTTCCAATGGTTTAAATTTCGAAATTTGTGTATAATATGCCATACCAAGGCATCGGATGGTCTCATTTAAAAACAAGTTGAAAAATAAAAGGGTAAGTTCACAGTAGCCACCGTCCTGGGTTAAACGAACACAACACGGCTAACAGCTTGAAATGGCACTTTTTTGGTAAATGACATTTAACGAGCTCAGCGCGCTCTTTCGTGTTCTCGCATAGTCATCCATGTGTACTCACGTAGCTTTGCAAAGCCGCGCGTACCCTCTTGTAACCTCACCCATCCTTGTGAGTCCCTGCACTACTGTGACTTTACACATATCCATGTACATGTGAGTTTATAAGGACACTCTTGCTTATACATGTACAGGACTATGTATACGTACCATTCGGCATGTGCAGCGTATTCTTGTTATTCTGTAAATACATGCATACTCTTGCACATCCTTACATATACGTGCTTATCCTTGCACACTGAGAACATACTTGGATGTACGTGTGTGTATTACGCATACCCGTGAGTGGCCTTTCATATGTGTACACACCCACGCCTATGCATGTTTTCATCGTCTTATGCATAGAATTTAACTTGTATCATTTCACTAGTGACCAGTATGATTAAAACACTCCTTACTTACCATCTTAGAATGTATCATGTACCATGTATCATGTAATTTGTTATGTATAATTTGTAATGTGTTGAATAAATCAATGTTTTATACTCTAGATTAATATTTTTTAATTAACGATGAATATCTTTGCCAAAAATTCATACGTTTTTACCTCCTTGTTCGATTAATGCTTCAAAAGATTGTTTACTTTTATTTCCACGTCCACAAAAAATCAATACGAATACACAAGCTTCAATACGCTTAGCGCAAACATGCAATAAACACCTTTAAGTGACATACAATGTTTAATTTTTAGGAACAGACAAGAAAATAAATTGACTGAATTTCTACAAAACTCAGTCAGTTTTTTCATAGTTACGTCATTATCATCACTAGCTATCAACTCAAAAATACTTTTTTGACCATCGCAATGTTCATAATCCACTTGAAAATCAGTCTAATCTTGGTTTATTAAAGGAGCCTTAATAAAGATGGTTTATTATTTATGAAAAAAATAACTGAAAGTATTAAAAATGTTCAACGAACCATCAAAAAAGAAAAGTCTTAATTTTTTTAATTTACGGTTGCATCGTTATTTACCTTATTTATTATTATCATATTTAAAAAAATTTAGTCGTTTAAATTATTCTCATTTACCTTTTGTACGCAAGCAGTGTTGTATTTGATTTAAATGGAAGTAAAATACTGGTATTAAGATCAAATTTCAAATAATAAAGTATTTTTTAATAATTAAAGTACTTACTTACTAAACCTGAAGGTATGACCTCACAAATTATAAGCCTAATTATTATTTTTATTTATATTTAAGCTTGATTTCATAATACGGACATACGTTATGGAATATAGGGACATGATCCAATATTTCATTTCATAATACGAACATTCCGAGTCAGCACATTTTTAATTATTTAATTGTTATAGTATTATATACTATGGTTTTTTTTATTCGCAAACTAATATTTTAAGACCTTACTACTATTTAATGCAAAAAAGTAATCACATGCATGCTCTCTAGGTTTACATTTCATAAGTAAAACATGTTATCCGAAAAACCTTTTCATAACAGGTACTTTTACCTTAAGTGTTAGGACTCCGTATTCCTGTTCTCTTCTTTTCATTCTATTTGGTTCGAGATAAATAATATACAATCGGATTGGAGTTTTAGTTTTTCATTCGGCGTTAAGCAATACAAACGCTAATCTCAATTGTCTATATGTTTGTATCAATGTACATTTATTTCATTCAGTACATATGTGTGCGGTAGAAGATTTAACGTATTTATTAAAATTCTTATTAGTTTATTTGTTAATTTAAAAAAAAAACGATTCTCGTGCATTTAAGTTGTAAATTTATTTTTACACAATTCAAAATCTAATATTACAAACTTTATTTATCACTATTATCATTCTCATCATTACAATCATCATTATCAGTATTATCACTATCAGTATACATTTCATCTCCACCCGATGCATAATCCGTCGTCGTGTCATCTCTACATTCATCATCCATCGACGAACTATCAATTCCTTCGACCAGAGACAGGTTTTCTCCTGTTGTGTTTTTAGATTTTGATAATGATAGGATTTCTACTGTCAGGATCTGTTTTGTTCCTCGAGATTTAGCTCGAGACATAGAAAATAATAGATCGGAATGCATCATCAGCCTTCGAAATATGTCTATATTCGTCGCAGTCCTATTGTCAAATTATTTGTATGTTTAACAAATGTACATTACATCAATCTTATTATTGTAATTAGTAAAATACAAAAAAAATATTCAATAGTTGAACGTTTCTTGCATATCTCGTTAACATCAATGATTTCACAAGAGAAATACGTAAAAAAATGTTTGCACGTTTTATTTAAATTATTAAGCAATTCTTACTCTACATAGATGAATGCACTTAGAATAAGAATATGCACCTTTACATACACAGGGTAGGACAAATCGCGTTCAATTACTACAGCCTGAAGTTCTAAAATCTGAGCTAGATAAAGTTAATTCATCGATTTACACTTTTAAAAATAGCAAAAATTTTTTTTTTCACTTTTTAAAATATGAGTTGAGAATTATCTCTTTTAATATATTGATTTTAACTTCTCACAAATTTCAAAGTTGTAGTTTGGAGGAATTACTTCTTTCAAAAGTGAAAAATTAAAAATAACAATCTTAAGTGTACGTTTCTAAATTTCCTATTTAAAAAAAATGGAATTTAAACGTGTAATACTGTTATTTTTTACATTTTTTCTTTTATAATGTGTAAATCGCATTACAACACATGCCTATAGTCCATGCAGTATAGTGTATTTACTATAAGTGTGTGTATAATTTTGTGTACATACATGTAAATGTGTGCATGTTATTGGAATATAAAATTTTATCAGAAATGAGTACCATATTGTATTACATTAATGAACCTCATCTCAATAGCTATTCCCGTACAGTTAAGAATAACTTGTTTCACATTACAGTTACTGTGTCATGCGAAATGTATGAGCATATGAAGGTTTGCATCAATGTATGGAAAAGTATAAATTTGTCATTCAATTAGATGTATCATGCTTTCAATGTTAAAGGCTATAGAAACAAGATCTTAAAAGTTTTTTTAAATTCATCCGTCTGAAAAACAATCAAAACGTTCTAAACGGAGAAGAGGGGCGATCTGTAAGATACTAAACAAAAATTATTCATTGATTTAACGAAAGGAAATATAAAATAAGTACTTTAGTCTGATACGTTTTTCTTATAATCAAATAGACTATAGATTTTAATAAATTTTATTTGCTGTCCGATAAATAGAGAGGAATGCTCCAAATACCGAAATACAATGTTTTTTCAGGTTTTTAACAGCCAAAAAAAAAGAAAGCTTTTATAAGTAAAATTCAAAGGAAAAAAGCCAAGATATGGATGTACTCAAATTACATTCTGTCTTTATCGATAGAAAGCCAGTAGATTTTCCGAATTCACCATAATTATGTATATATATGTACATACACCTCATTTGCATGTACTGAACAGATTGTTTTAACCCTGAAAATTGGATCCTTGTAGCCTATTATCTAAGGAACACAATAAGCCCAAAATTTGGTGGATGGAGTGAGAATTCTAAAAAGTAGGAATTTTAGCCATTTTTGGGCTTTTTGGAATAAAGTGAATTGAATCTTACTGCAATTTGTACAAATTGGTTGATTTTTTATGATATTCGCCATCTTGGATCCGACGTTTCGAACTTGGCTAACTGGACCCCGGATTCGTAATCAGCGATCCATAATCACCTTGTTAACCAAACTTGACATCAATCGGTTGATTTTTGATAAATTTTGGCCGCCATCTTGGATCCACCATCTTGAATTTGGCTAACTTACCCCGAATTCATGATCAGCGACCTGAAAAACCCCTGAATACTAAATTTGGTACAAATCGGTTGATTTTTGATAATTTTGGCCGCCATCTTGAATTTGTCTAATTAAACGTCGTATTCGTGATCAGCGACACGAAAAACCCCTCAATACCAAATTTGGTGCAAATTCATTTATTTTTACCACGTTTTTATGTACCCTGAGTAATCGGACTACCAAAATTTAACATGTATATACCATTTATACATATATATATATCAAATTTTTCAACCTCTGAGAGGACCGGATCCTTGAAGCCTACCATCTTACAAACAAAATGAGACAAAAATCAGGAGGATAGAATGAAAATCCAGGGGAAGCAAGAATTTTGACCACTTTTTGGGCTTTCTGGACCACTGTGCGCCACCTTACTTTTCTTCACAGTTCTTCCTTAAAATAAAATAAAAATATGCTTATTCGTCTGGGATGTAAGCGTTAAAAGCCCCCTCCCCCGTAACCATCCGCACCATTCTCTTTGCCATACGCTTCTTTCTTTCCACCACAATTTTAGTGTGGCTTTCCGCAGCTCTTCACATTTTAGCACGTAACACGAAAATGGCGTACAGTTTTTTGTTTTTAAAATTTTTTACTCATTAAACTGCCTATTTTAACTGACGATTAGGACTTACTTAGAATGTAGACAATCTACCTAAGTTTGTAGCATGTCAGACTACTTTATAAACAAAATTTTAACAACTAGCCTAACACTTGTGTAGATAAAAAAATGTAAACAATTGAACTGGATGCATTTTTAAGTAACAGTTATGATATTTAATATCAACAATGGTTATTACTTAACTTTACCCTGAACGCGATTCAAAAGCTATTTAATAGCTATCCATAAGCTTATTATATGCCAGATAATATGACTGTGATGATTGTAAATTATTGGTTTGTTTTATGGATGGTACAATACTCGACGTGCAATATATTTGACAAAAATTATAGTTTCCTTTTTTATGATGGATAGTAAAAATGTGCTAGTAATACGTGACCCATTGATCGACAATAGAAGAATAAAAAAAAGGTGGTAGTGGGGAGTGGCGGTATAGAAGGAGATGATATAGAAGGACAATGATTCTGAATGCATCGCGTATCAATGCTTATTTTTACAGACGTGAGAAAAAGAGATTAGTAGACAGTTAAAAGTGTGTTAGTAATCAAATAAATAGTGCGGGCACAGTAAAATTTATATCAGCGATTGTGTTTATTTGAAACTAACGCCCCTTTGGCCTCCTATCTCATTTCCTTTTAGGAGTGGTTGACGTTCCCAAGATGGACACCAGAAGCAGACCTACTGGGGGAGAGAAATCCAGTGTGTAGAGACTAAGTTAGTGACATACAAGAGAGTTTTGTGACAGGTTATTGGGACAGCCATTTGTCAGCTAGAAAATCCTCGTCACAAAGGTTGATAGTAAGTTCAATTTTTTAAAGTAACAATCTTGAAAAAATAATTAGTGAGTAGCTTTACTAGTCAAATTTTATTGGTTTAGCGTCTTCAGCTTTTTTTTCAACAAGCTTAAATTTTTTTACTTCAACTTATGTTAAGTTTAGTACATGGATAATTCTATTATAAACCGGACAGATTGAAGCAAAATCTGACCGAAATATTTTTTTATTTGGCTAAACATTGTTTTATGGGTTCAATATCGAAAAAAAATATACATATTCGACGAATTTTTTTGTTTTGGATTGAGGGGGCTAGAAATTTAAGAGTTTTATGATTTTGGCCTTGAAAACCAATTTTCAAAAACATAACTCTATTCTTTTCAAACTAGAGAAAATTTTTTTCGTTTATTTTGAAGATAGTAAATTAAATTTTAAGAAAAAACAGTATTTACAACAAAATTTATAAACAACTTCATGTAGTTGACAACAATTTAAAGATTTAAATTGATTTTTAACTATGGTCCCTAAAATTTAACGATTATTTAATACAACTATTGTATTCTACGTTAAATTTTCTATAAGAAATATGTTTTCAATTAATGGAGACATTATTATAACTAGAAGAAATACATTGATTTATAAAAGCGCGGTACGTCACGCGTCGTATCGGCGCACGGACACCTCTGCACGCCTCCCCTTCTAACCTTACATAGTTTTACCCAATAAAATAAGTGGTTATCAAAATATGTTGGTAAATGGAAAAACATTTATTTTTACTTACAAACATGACTTATAATCAGCTTAATGTCTATTTAAAGATTTTTACAATTGTTGTTTTATCATTTTATAAAAATATTTCTGATTCTAGTCTCTGAAGAGGATCGGTATCATGCATTGGAATTGTAACAAGACCTTCTATTGTTAAGGCTTTTTTAAATCGTTGTAAAAATATTCGTTCTTCCTCATCATGCTTATAATTAGTTAAATAACAACACGTAACACTTTGCAAAGCTTCTGTTGCCTACGTTAATAATTTGTGGGGTGTTTAAATTGGATCATTTATCGCTTGAAGACCAGCTCTGGCAGCAAGTCGTTTTAACGTTCCACCTATCCCATCGCATGATTCCTTGTCATGAGACGTAGGGAAAAAATTCTATTTGGCTGATTTTCCAAAATCTTAAATATTATGAGTAAGACAATTAAGTTTTTCTTATTTTTTTAATGTGCACTTGCAACGTCGAAAAAAAATTTTAATTTATCAACACCTTTCAAATTCATCTTAATAAATTCTAAAAGTTGTTTTTGAAATAGGTGAATAATAACTGTGTTATGATACAATCATTCAGAAATTCAAACAAAACTTTTTATAATTAATTCATCTTTTTCGTCTGTATAGTAAATTAAGAATGGATAAACAGTTGCTTGATCATTATTTCAGTGCACAGCTAGTATAGAATTTTGTAAAACAAATGCATAATTTTTTCCAAAATCACATATAACATTCATTTTTTATTAGTTTTTTTCTTCAAGTCAAAAAATTCTATTTGTTTTTTGATCAAAAAATACTGAATCAGTAACTTTTTCAAGCCGTTGCTTAAAAGTTGCAATAATTCATCTACATTAGATATCAAAGTTTATAGTAAAGTTTTATATATTGTCACCCACCGTTTGTATTGCACATTTTCGATGAATTTGTTATGGAAATTTTGTTGTAATTATTTAATAATATTATCTACATCGGGGCACTAATTGCATAATCCTAAAAAATAATTAGTAGATTTAATATCACACGTCATACTATCCAAACAATCATGATAATTAGTTATTGGTATTTTGCAGTCAACTGAAGCACATTTTGAATTCGCTTCATCTATCATGAGTTTAATATTTTTATGTATCCAACACACACACACACACCAAATGAGTACCACTGACTTCTGCCAGTGCATAATATTTTGGTCGTATGCTAGCAAACTTCGAAAAACTACACTTCATTCTCAGATACTCTTTTTTAAATAGTTTATACAATCCTTTTAATTTATATAAAATCAGCCGTTTTTGCATCTGTATTTTGTGACCATCCACTATCACGGAGATGAAATTTTTTTTACCCGGCATAATTTGTGTGTGTTTATCAGATAGATAAAAGTTCATTATACTGTTAAAAAATTTACTTCTTGAGATGGATGGCTTTTGAGACTTGGATTGCCTAATATTCCTCTATCTTTAGTAATATTTTTTGCAATAGATATATTTATCATTTGGTGAGTAGCTGTGACAAAGTTAACCTGGATTTTCCGACATGACTAGTGTCTAAAAACAGTCAAAATTTTTACTTGATGACATCAGTCTGTACTGGTGTTAAAACTTTCTTGTAAAGATTTTTAAAATTGCGACATTATCATCAACTTCATAAACATCCTCTGGATCATCGATGTTTGCATAAAAAACTCTCTTTTTGATTGTCTCAGTAATATTCTGAACTTTCTCCTCAGATTAATGTTTTCGTTTTTATTTGCGCTTTTTAATAGGCGATGATACCAAGAAACACAATCTTCTATTCAAACAGTCAACACTGTCCTTTAATCACTTTTTGTTTCCACCTGAAAATTGATTAAAAAATAAGTGTTCTCAATACATCTCGTGTCACATAATTAATACTACTTCAACTTCAGCTGTATCTTTATTTTTTTTACACTTTTTGAGATGAACAGACGACAGAAATAGCAAATTCTTTGTTGTACAGCCTTAACAGTTATTCGTACATTAAGTTGACGTAGTTGATCTGTAGTATTTTTTTGCAATAATGACGCTTTACTTGAGTGACCTCTTAAATTTAAAGGGTTGAAACATCTGTCGGTGCAAACATTCGTTCTTATTGTTTTAGGCATCGTGCTGGTATTTAACTTTTCCCGCACGCACGCGTGCACGTGTGTGTCAGCCAAAACAATCGAGATGACACATCGCTTTCCTAAAATAGACACTTTAAAGATTGTTTCGTAACCTATAAATTTAGACACGTGAGTCCAGACGAGACAACAAATCCCAAGCAGTTTTCACAAAAGTTTTTATCAAGTACTAAACAGAGATCAGAAAAACTAATAAAAAAAAGGACATGATCCAATATTTCATTTCATAATACGAACATTCCGAGTCAGCACATTTTTAATTATTTAATTGTTATAGTATTATATACTATGGTTTTTTTTATTCGCAAACTAATATTTTAAGACCTTACTACTATTTAATGCAAAAAAGTAATCACATGCATGCTCTCTAGGTTTACATTTCATAAGTAAAACATGTTATCCGAAAAACCTTTTCATAACAGGTACTTTTACCTTAAGTGTTAGGACTCCGTATTCCTGTTCTCTTCTTTTCATTCTATTTGGTTCGAGATAAATAATATACAATCGGATTGGAGTTTTAGTTTTTCATTCGGCGTTAAGCAATACAAACGCTAATCTCAATTGTCTATATGTTTGTATCAATGTACATTTATTTCATTCAGTACATATGTGTGCGGTAGAAGATTTAACGTATTTATTAAAAATTAAAAAAATTTCAAGGGCGGCTTTGGGGTGGGGCCATTAAACGAAGTAGCGAATCGGGGATGGCTGGAGTCATCTTTAAGGGTATTGAATCGACTGTTCAGGCCGATTAATGACGAAAATACTGCCAAAGGCTCTGGGCATAGTACGATAGTTGTGGCCACTGAAATCCGAATTATTGTTCAAGTTGGTAGGTGACTAAGCAATAATTCATAGCGGGGCAGTCACGCAGTACTTTTTATATACTAAAAGCCGCTTTAGTACTTAAGGCGAGTGGTCGTCACCTACCGAGCGGTAGACGATCCAACAGGCGCAAAGTTTAAAATTTGTACTAGGCAAAAGTATTAAAAATTAAACGTATTTAAAACGGTCGTAGTTACTAATAAGTACTTACTTAAATAATTAATAGTTATCTTAATAATATTACAAGCAGTAACGAAGACAACGAAACTTAATTTACTTTAAGTAATTTATGAATTAGGCTAATAAAATTGTCGAAATCGTACGCCTGATCACTTAACTCTTAATATTTTATAATCGTTTTAGAAAAGAAATCTGTTAAAATAAAAGAGTCTATAAATATAAATTTCACTACGTCATTCATTGTTGACAAATAAGTAGTAAAAATAGAATTTTTTTTTTACTGAATATTGGAAAAACTGTATCTTGTATTAAAATATGTTAATTGTAATAAATGTAGCCTAATCAATTATTTACAGTTAGGACAAAAAAGTTAGGTGACGACAAACAGTTTAGTTGTGAGTTGCAAAAGAACTTTGTAAAAAAAAAAAAAAACGATATACCAGATAGTTTGTTAGTATATATCAGTGCCCTCCGGTGAATTTGGAAATTCAAAGTGATCAGTGATCCGTTGGGGGTGAAATGTGAGAAAATAAATAAATACAAGTAAAGTGTATTTAAATTTTCTTGCGTTGATTTGTTAATGCGCAACGTTTCGCTGACAATATGCGTCAGCCTCATCAGGCCATAAAATTAAAGTTTAAAAAATTAAAAACACAATGAGTGATCTGGAAGGCTCAAACACAAAATACAATAAATTTTGATGTAAATTGTTACCGTAGGTACGCGAGAATTCGTAAGTTTGGTTGACTTACTCGTCACCTGTCATGCTATCGACTGACAATAAATTATAACAACAAGCCAGCGCTTATATATCGGTTTGCAACGGAAATTGACACTTGAACACACTTAAAAGTAAATAAACATTAAAAGGAAATAAAAAAAGTCACTCAAAACTCAAAATCAATCAAAATTAAATCAATGGAGGTCATGTATAAAAAGATACATGTCAAGCTCTACTTGTAACCTGACAAAAACTAGACTAAGTTAAATAAAAAATTGTATACATTATACTGTAAGTAGATACATTAATAATTCTGTAAGCTACTTTTTTTTCTGAGTTTCTTAAAAATATTTTTAACTTCTAAGATATTTGAGGGAATTCAATAAAACGATTTGATGAAAGAAACACGGCGATAGAACAACAATTTTTTTTAAGCTTTGAACTGTATTTATGGCATAAGATTTTAAATTCTTTCATAACTTTGCAACACGTTACTTATTTTGACATCTCCAAATAAATTTTTTCATCAACCTAATACGGAATATCATTAAACGGAGTTGTAACATGAAGCGAACACGGGATAAAGATTTTCTAATGTTCATGCACCTCTACGTGTTCTGCGTACCAATGTACCCTTCTGACATAATTAAGAGTTGGTAAATACAAAAAAAATGATAGTTGTATGATGAAAGGTTCAAAGTAAGAGTTTAAAACCCATTGAATTATTTATAATTAACAACAAAAAAAAAAAAAAAAAATGCGTTGAGACACATAGGTAAGAAACAATTTTCATTTCAATTTTCAATTCAGAAATACGTAGGTATATACACGTGTAACAATACGTTCATGTATATTACTTTCTGTGTCTCTCTATCCCTTTTCGGATACCTGTGCGTAGTTGCGCCCGTGCATAAGTTTCGTTGGCTCTTTACTAAAGACGAGTTAAGATGGAGTTTGAATAAACACAATTGTAAGACCCCGGGAGAACTTTGCATTATAGTCAAATATTTATATTTCAAAATAATCCCTTTCACATAGAAGAAATTGGTTAAAAATGTGACATCCCATGTCATATACTTAATATTCATTATTTTGAAATACACAGCTCCGTTAAAAACTTATAAAAAGCGAATGCTTAGCGATTGTTAAACATTGAGCTGTATAGCTGCTTCTGCAATCTCGTGACACATAACTTACTTCCTTCGAAAAGAGTAGCCATCGCAAAACTCTAACTACGCGTGCAATTTCCAAATAATCTTATATAGCGCTCATCTTACAAAAATCAATTTGCACTAAATGTCCGCAAGAATGAAAACAATGAGCAGTTTCAACATTTATTACTGAGAATGATCCACAGCCAATGTCATGAACAGTTTCAACATCAACTGTACCAAATGCAAAAACCGAGAGATCAGCGATTTTTACTATTGTTCGCGGTATAGTTGTTGCATCATGTTGATGCTTGTGTAAATTGAGAGTAATTGGGTTAAGCTCTGATTGGTCGTTCCGATCCCCAACTTGACGTGTCCTCTTTAAATGCAAGAGTATAAAAACTCCTTGCACATACCAATAATTGCCTTTTTTCTTTCATCAAGGGCTCTAAAGTAACTATAAAGGTTGGAGAGTGAGTTCTGTTGCGTCCTTTAAGCGGATGTAAGACTTAGTTCAGTGATTAAGCTACGTGTTAAAAGAGTGCATTTTAAGCGGATGTAAGACTTAGTTCAGTGATTAAGCTACGTGTTAAAAGAGTGCATTTTAAGCGGATGTAAGACTTAGTTCGGTAATGAAGCTACGTTTTAAAAGCGTATATTTCAAGCAAATGTAAGACTTAGTTCGGTGACTAAGCTGTGTGAGAAAAAAGCTCGAGCAACCCAGACTACTGCAGACTCACCTAAAAAGTGAATCAAGGAGAAACAAGAAAGAAAGGACCGTCGACTTGGGTTCCAACGTTAAAAGCAGCAGCCTAATTATTTCCATCACCTCGAGTACTCTCGTGTAGGATTAAGATCATCGTTGCGGTCAACTTTGTAAGATCTTGCGACTGCGTGCGCGCAAGCAGTGGCTAACCAACGATTAATAGAAGTCAGTTAAGTAAAGAAAAATAAAAACTTGTTAGAACATTGTAAGCGCGAATCTGAACCCTCATAATTTATATTATTTGTAAAATTAATTATTTTCGGCATCACAGAATTATTAAATCATCAGATAAGACATAACTTGGTTGTTGATTATATTTCTTTTCTTAATTAAAATACTCCAATTACTAAATTATGTAAAGTATTCTAAGAATCAAAATTTTAATTGATAAAAATATAAATTTTACTTTGATAAATAAATTATATACCAAGGAAAAATTAAATACATAACGGATGACAAAGACCTTACAAGGACGTAGACGAATAAAATACGCTACGACCGTATTACATCAGATAAATTCAAACAGTAGTTGAACGCCAGCTCAGCGTACAATATACCAATACATCTACACATACCATTCGTTGAAACCTAACACCACAACGCCGAGACAACGATTTAAAAGAAAAGCATACTGTAAGTAAAAGCAAATAAGGCCTTTGGGCCGACGGCTGGTTCCTGACGAATAAAAAAAATTAAATTTATTTGTTTGTAGAACGGATCTACAAGTTCCGCCCTTCACTTAGAAGTTCGGACGTAACAAAAATAATAAATGAATAGTACTAATTCTAATATTAATTCATCATTTTCTACAAGCACAAAATATTAAGAAAATCAATAAAAAAAGCTTACCTGTATGAGTACAATAAAAAAAGAGCGAGCGCGACAACCAAGCAGACGATTAATGGCTCTCTTTATTTCACTTACTCGTACAGGTATAGCCAAAATGCCGATTTCATTTTGGAAGTTATTTTTCTTAGAAATATTATTTACACATATATTATTTATAATTTACACATACATTATGTATAATTATTTATAATTAAAATAATGTCTGTGTACATGTGTAACATATATGCTAACGTATATACACATACAGTGCATATACTATGTTTACTTATATATGTACATGTACACTTCTATAAAGCAATGTAGACGGATAATACATCCATACACATACGTTGCAATGAAGCTATGTATACACGACAATGTACCATATACACGTATATAATATACATAGATGTACAAGTTCCACTACGTGTATCTATATAGAGAGAAATAGAATGCATCTCAGTAGTGGAGTGAGCAGCAACTGAGGAGTGGACCAGACTTTTCGTTGCATATTTCCCCTCACGCAGCTGTTCACTGCCCGCCATAAGATTTTTCCCCATGAAAAAAAAGAGGTGGTTTGCAGCAAAATGATTAAGGGCATCAAAACGAAGACGGTAATGTAAGTGAGTAGTTTTAATGCAGAGCTCAAAAGAACCCCTAATGAGTCGCGCATTTAAATAATCAGCTGTGCTATTAAGCTTAAATGGTTACTCTATAGCGGTTGCTTGGATCACGTTAGAAATAATAAAAGATATTTTCATAAATCTGTTAAAATAAAAGAGTCTATAAATATAAAAGTAGGAGACAGAAGGTTTTTAATAGCAACAAAAGTTAGTAATATTAGGCACATGTTCAAAGTTTATGGTCAGAGTAAAATAAATATAATAAAAAATATTATTTTTCTTGAACATATGGATGAAAATTGAATAACTTACAGTAACGCAACAAAAGCAAATAAGACGGAATTCGTAGGAAATATCTCAAAGATTTTGTATCCAAGCGAAAACAAAATTAAGTTGGCCATTGAGAATAACGATATTATCATATGATAAGTAAAATTATGTAAAAGGGCAAAGTTGGCTCAGTGGTAAGCGTGTTTGTTACTAATACAACGCTGTTTTAGGGGTTGTGGGTTCGATTCCCTGTACATGCAGATTTGAGGTCAAGTCATGAGGTTGAACTGCTTAAGTTGATAATTTCTTGAAAAACCAAGCAGACTGGCAGTAAGTGTGCCGGGTCATTGGGTAAGGCTGCTCGAAATGATCATTTGTTAAAAAACCAAGCGCACCAAGTCATTGAGTTTTGATGCTCGCGATAATAATTTGTTACAAAACTGATTACGCCGGCAGTAAGCGCGCCAGATCATTGGGTTACGCTAGTCATGTTAATAATTTGTTAAAATACTAAGCGGGCTGGAAGTAAGCACGCCACGTCATTGGGTTATGCTACAAGGGTTAATGATTTATTTTAATAAACAAGCGCGCTGGCAGTAAGCGCGCAGGGTCGATGAACTAAGCTACTCAAGTTAATGATTTATTTTAAAAACCAAGAAAGCTGGCTGCCAGCGCACCAGGTCATTAAATTTTGCTGCTTGGGATAATTTGTTAAAAAAATGAGCGCGCTGGCAGTAAGCAGGCCGGGTTATTGAGTTAGGCTGCTTGAGTTGATAATTTATTTAAAAAACCAAGCGAACTGGCAGTAGGCGCGCCAAGTGAGTAAGTTTTGCTGCTCGGGATAATAATTGGTTAAAAAACTCAGCACGCTGGCAGTTAGCGTGCCAGGTCATTGGGTTGAGCTGCTCAAGATATTAATTTATTTAAAAAATCAAGCGCACAGGCAGTAAGTACGCTGAAACAGTAAGTTTTTCTGCTTGGGATAATAATTGGTTAAAAAACTCAGCGCGCTGGCAGTTAGCGTGCCAGGTCATTGGGTTGAGCTGCTCAAGATATTAATTTATTTAAAAAATCAAGCGCACTGGCAGTAAGTACGCTGAAACAGTAAGTTTTTCTGCTTGGGATAATAATTGGTTAAAAAATTCAGCGCGCTGGCAGTTAGCGTGCCAGGTCATTGAGTTAAGCTGCTTAAGATAATAATTTATTCAAACAATCAAGCGCACTGGCAGTAGGCACGCCAAGTAATCAAGTTTTACTGCTTGGGATAATAAGTCGTTAAAAAACTGAGCTCGCTGGCAGTTAGCGCGCCGGGTCATTAAGTTTTGATGCTCGAGATAATGATTTGTTCAAAAACTAATCGCACAGGCAAAAAGCGCATCGAGACATTGGGTTAAGCTGCTCGAATTAATTCTTAATTTAGATAAACAAGCACGCTGGCAGTAAGCGCGCTGGGTAATTGAGTTAAGCTGCTGAAGATAATAATTTATTTAAGAAATCAAACGCACTGGCAGTAAGCGCACCGAGTCATTAAATTCTGCTGGTTGGGATACTTATTTGATAAAAAAACTGAGCACGCTGGCATAAAAGGCGCCAAGTAATTAAGTTTTGTTGCTTAAAATAATTCGTTAAAAAATTAAGCTCGCTAGCAGTAATCGCGCCCGGTCATTGAGTTTTGTTGCTCGGGATAACAACTTGTCAAAGAACTAAGCGCGCCAAGTCATTGAGTTTTGATGCTCGAGGTAATGATTTGTTGAAAATAATCGCACGGGCAGAAAGCGCGCCTAGACATTGGGTTAAGCTGCTCGAGTTAATGATTTGTTGAAAAACTAATCGCACGGGCAGAAAGCGCGCCGAGACATTGGGTTAAGCTGCTCGAGTTAATGATTTATTTAGATAAACAAGCGCGCTGGCAGAAGGCACGCCAGGTCATTGGGTTAATCTGCAAAAGATAATAATTTATATAAAAAACCAAGCATGCTGGCAGTAAGCGCGCCGTATCATTAGGTTTTTCTGCTTGGGATAATAATTGGTTCAAAAACTAGGGCGCTGGCAGTTAGCGTGCCAGGTCATTTGGCTAAGCTGCTTAAGATAATAATTCATTTAAAAAATCAAGCGCACTGGCAGTAAGCGCGCTGAATCATTACGTTTTTCTGCTTGGGATGTGTATGACATCAAGCCCTTGATGCTACGTATGTGTGAGTGTATCGGATGCTACTCGAGCTGAGTGCTCCGCGCGTGCAGTCTGCCTGACGCGCATGCGTTACGCTAGAGAGAGAGAGTAGACCGTGCTCCAAGCCTCGCGTCATTGTAGCCAGTCAGCACTGAATGTCAAGCGCGAGAGCAAGACGTTGTCACGCTGAGCTTCTCCATCACTCCTGTAACAAGACTGCGTGCAAAAAGAAAAAAAAAATAAATCCGAATCTCCTTGCTGCAATTTGAGTGTCTTGTTTTGTGCATAAAGATACCCGCCTTCCTCCCCTCAACGTCCAGTGCATCATCTCTGCATCAACGCCGTCCCTCAGGCATTAATAGCCCACAGAATCATAATTTTACGATCAGCAGCTAGCGCTTTATCGAAAAATAAAGAACGCCTACGAAAATTTTTAAAAACTAGGCGAAGCGAAAATGACAATAGGTCAATGCATAACTCGAAGCAAAGTAGTTAAGGATTCGTACGATCAGGCTTTGACGATTTACAATCAAATTCTGGGTCTCGATGAAGATATTGGTCAACATAACTACATTAAAAAAAATTATATGGACGTAATTGAGGAAGCTTACTGTGCGGTCGCAGGTGATTTTGAAGACTATGCGTCCCGACTAGGACCCGATCTGACGACCGCTGACCCTGGCTCTGCTTCTGCCATTGCCTTGCATAGCTTGTCCTCTTTGCCCTCTGTCAATATTCCGACATTTTGCGGTGTCTTTGAGAGTTGGGAGAGTTTCCGTGACGTCTTTAAGGCTCTAGTTCATCTTAAAACCGAGCTCCCGGCCGTTATCAAGTTCCAGCATCAGCGAACTCATGTCACTGGAGATGCTGCTGACCTGATAAGAAATATTCCCCTCTCAGGTGATAACTATACTCAAGCCTGGAACGTTCTTGTCAAGTTTTATGGCAATAAGCGTCGTCTGGTTACCTCCTACACCAGCACGGTCCTCAATTGTCAGAACATAAAGTCCAACTCCTGCCCGGAAATAAAGCGTTTATCAAAAGAGATGTCGGGGCCCCTCGACTCTCTTGTTGCTTTGCGTAGAGATAACTGGTGCAAAGACATCATCATCGCTCTTGTGATCAGTAGGTTCGATAACTCTACGAACCGAGAGTGGCAGAAGCACCTAGGAAGCAGTGATAAGCCGCCTACTCTTGCTCGTTTACGTGAGTTCGTCGCCACCCAAATTATCATGATGGAAACGTTAGAGTGAGTTAAACGGAAGCCTACGTCCCAAGATACGTCAAAATCCAAACCAAAGTCTTCACTCGTGCATGAAATCGTCACTTCTAACGATTCGGGGTCCATTAGTTGCTTTCTCCGCGGCAAGCCCCATTGTTTGTCCTCCTGTCAAACCTTCCAAGGTAAACCTCTGAACGAAAAACGGCAGCTCGTAAAAGACAGGCAACTTTGTCTCAATCGCCTTGGTCAAAACTTTGTAAAACTGTGTAAGAGTAAGTTCTCGTGTTCAGTTTGTCATCGAAAGTATCATACTCTATTGCATAAGGAAGACGCCAAGTCAAGTCCCACCAGTGACTCAACCTCTTTTGATAAACCCGCCAGTGGTACTGAAAAACCTCATGAACTCCCACTCGATCAAAGCTTCCACGCTAACGTCAACTTATTGCGTAGCGAGGGCTTACTTTCAGGACCAAAGGTTCCTTTAGCTACCACTCGAATTTACGTTCGAGGACCAGACGGTTCACAGGTTCTAGTAAGAGCCCTTATTGACCAGGGTTCTTAAAGTTCTCTGGTGACTCATTCTCTTTGCGATGTCTTAAGACTTAAGACTCAATTGGTTAGCCTCTCATTAGCTGGCGTAGGGGTTTCGACCTTAACTTATGTAACGAGAAGGACTTACCTAAACTTTCAACCACATCTTGATTCGTGTTTTAAGTGCGAGACTGAGGCTTTGATTGTTCCTAAGATTTCTTCGTATAAGCCTCCTACTTCAAGAAGTTTAGTAAATATTCCACACATTCAGGAACTTCAACTTGCGGACCCTGATTATCGCTCCCTAGATAAAATAGACGTTCTGCTAGGAGCCTCTGTTCACGCCTACATAATTCTTAATTCAATTCGACGAGGCTCCCGCGATCAACCCATCGCCTCAGCCTCTCGGGTCGGATGGTTATCATCAGAACCTGTTTCCTTCATACCAGAGAGTGTCCCTTCCTTTAAGCAAGTGAGCCACTTGATGACCGCGCCTGAAGAAATCGCAGTGATGCACGTTTCCAAGGGCCTTGATCTCGATGAAGTTATGTAACGATTTTGGCTGGTCAAGGAACCTCTCTCGAAGCCTGAGCTGAAGGGAGACGATCTTCGTTGCGAGGAGCATTTTAATCTCACGCACTCTCGATCCCCTGACGGCCGTTTCGTGGTCAAACTTCTGTTCAAGGGCGAAACTGTTGACACTCTTTCGCTTCGAGAGGGCTCATACAAAACTGTGCTCTCCATGTTTCGTCAGCAGGAGAAAAGATTCGAGAAAAATCCTTGCTTGTTTGAGTTGTACAAGTCCTTCATGTCTAAATACATAGCTCTCGGCCACATGCGTGATATATTGGACTCCAGATTGGCAAAGTGCTTTCTCCCTCATCATGGGATCTTAAGGACCAAGTGCTCTTCACCTAAGCTTAGAGTCGTTTTCAATGGCTCAGCCAAAAGCAAAAATGGATTGTCCTTGAACTCCTGACTCTACACCGGCCCAAATCTCATGGTAAATCTTTTCGAGTTGATCATCAAATGGCGTTTTTAAAGATTCATCTTTACCACCGATGTAGAGAAGATGTTTCGGCAAATCTCGGTCCACAAAGACGACCAAGCCTTTCACGCAATCCTTTGGAGACCTTACACCTCTTTTCAGCTTAAGACATACTTTCTGACGATACAGTCACGTATGGTCTTGCGTTTTCCCCTTTCTTGGCAACTCGCGTCTTGCGTCAACTGGCCTTCGAGCATGCGGAATCTCATCCCCGCGCCTTAAAGATCCTACGCGAGGAAACCTACGTAGATGATTGTTTGTCAGGCGGTCATTCAGTGGAGTAGATCTTGGTCAAATGTGAGGAGCTCGGTAAACTGACGCGAATTGGTGAATTTCCTCTGCGCAAATGGTCTTCTAATTTACCGCAGGCTCTTGAGAGCATCCCTATAATTCATCGTGTTGATCAACCGAAGATCCTGGAGACAAACGGAGAGTTTATATCTGTCCTTGGACTGTCTTGGGATCCCAAATTCGATGAATTTGCATTTAAATTCACGATCGATCAACTTCCCAGGTTTTGGATCAAACGGAGCTTGTTCTCTCAAGCTGCTCGGTACTATGATCCTTGGGCTCGTTTTCGCTGATTATCATAGTTTTCAAAATGTTGCTACAGTCACTGTGGTTGCTTAAGATAGAGTGGGACACGCCACTTCCAGCCCCTGTTGTTGAGACCTGGGTGAAGTGGCTGAATGAGATACCTGAGCTAGATTAGGTGAGAGTCCTTCGATGGAACCATTATTATTCTCCTGGTGCTCAGCTGGAAATTCATGGATTTGTCGATGCCTCTAAGTCAGCCTACGCCGCTGTCGTTTACACCCGCCTCCTCAACGGTAGTGATATACACGTGTCGCTCCAAGTAGCCAATACCCAAGTTGCCCCCCTAAAGGTATTGAGCGTTCCTCGACTTGAGTTGTGCGCTGCTCATCTGCTTACAAAAATCGTCAAACATTTTGCAGATACTTGCCATTATAACAGAGCTTTTGTTCACTTATGGACAGACTCCCTGAACGTTCTCCACTGGCTTAACGCTCCACCGTCCAAGTGGCCAATATTTGTTGCAAACAGATGTTCAGACATCCACACTCTAGTGCCCAGTGCCAAATGGCACCACATCACGTCTAGACAAAACCCTGCTGATCTGGCCTCTCGAGGCATTATGTCCAGTCAATTTATCGCTAAGCGGATCTAGTTCCACGGTCCAGATATCTTACATGAAACTGACCCTCAGTACCCTGAGCTCAAGGTTGATGTTATCGAGCCACTGCCTTCGTTCAATCTAGTATCAAGTTGCTCGGAAGAAAGACCTGATTCTTTCGTTAAAATCCTTCTTAGTCATTATTCACGTTGGCTTCGGCTTTTGCGAGCAGCGGCTTACGTCGTGCGTTTTGCTTTTCGGTGTCACGAGAGTCTGAGAAAGTCATCCTCACCACTAACTATAAAGTCCACTACTCTAGAATTTCTTCGTCATGATCCGTTCATTCAGGTTTCTTCTCCAAGCTTGACAACTGATGAATTAGACGCCGCTTCCTTGTTTTTAGTTTTTGATCAACGGCGCAATTTTGCGCCTGACATCGCAGTTATTAAACGCAACATCAACATTCCAATTGGTCAACAAGAATGGCTTCCCGCCTCAAGCCGATTACGAAAGCTAGCTCCCTTTATTTCTGACGTGTTGTTACGAGTTGGAGGCAGATTAAGCAACGCCTTGCTTGATTCTGACGCCAAACATCCTCTGATTTTGTTTGGCAGAGACCCTCTAACCTTGTTACTTATCCAACGATATCATCTCATTACTCTTTACAGAGGTACACATTTAAGCTTGACCGCCCTTTCTTGGAAGTACTGGATTATAAACGGTCGACAGATCGTAAGCTCCGTGTTGTCTCACTGCTTGACCTGTCGCCGATATGCCGCTCGACCACAGACTCAGCTGATGGCTGATCTCCCGAGAGCCCAGGTGACTCCTTCACTGGCATTTCAAAAGACAGGTGTCGATTATGCTAGGCCCTTTCCCATTCGTCTGGCAAAAGCATCGCGGGAGAGGCACCCTCAAGAGTTACACTGCTGTATTTGTCAGCATGGCTACCAAAGTTGTACATCTGGAGGTCGTCGAAGATCGCACTTCCGATTTCTTTATAGCGGCTTTCCAACGGTTTACATCTAGATGAGATCAATGCACTGATCTATACAGTGATTGGGGCACAAATTTTGTGGGAGCCGATCGAGAACTAAACGCAATGTTAAGGGATCGGCACAAAAACGCGCCCTTCGCTGATGCTCTCTGTGTTCTGGGAGCACAGTGGCACTTCAACCCCTCTTCCGCCCCATACTTCGGTGGTCTGTGGGAGGCTGCGGTGAAATCGACGAAATTCCATCCAAAAAGAGTTATCGGAGAACAGATTCTTACGTTCGTTTAATTATCCACATGGTTGTGTCAGATTAAGTCGGGCTTGAATTCAAGACCCCTGGCACCCTTGACTGACGATCCCATGGATCTGAGTCCCCTTACGCCTTCTCACTTCTTAATTTAAGCCCTCATATTCGATACCAGAGCAGGACCTGACTTCTGAACATATATTCCCCCTGCACCGGTGGAAGCTAATGTCCCAAGCTGTTCAGTGTTTTTGGCGCAGGTGTTCAGTGGAGTACCTAAACTCCCTCGAAACTCAAGAGAAAAGGGTTATTTCCCCCCGAAGGTCATTAGAAATAGGAGATCTTGTTTTGATTAAGGATGAGCCCACTCCCTTCGGCAAATGGCCCCTTGCGAGAATTGTACACATTTTCAAAGATCCTAAAACGCTGATGCGAGTCGTAAGAGTTAAAAATCAGAAACTCAATTAACTAGGCCTATCTATAAGTTAATTCTGCTACGTACCGTCTGCGAGATCGAATCAATGGGCACTACATAGGTTTAATTAGTGACTAAGAGGTACCATTATTGTACTTGCGGCTTTACCTCAGCATCTTTCGTTATTTGGTGTCTTGTTTTTTTTTTTTTGCGATTTCGATTAATTCGGATTTAGTTTTATTGTTTAATTAATAATGAAAGAGAGTAAATTGAACCTGACTAAGAACAGGAACTATCTTTGTTATCCTTCTCCCTCCTCAAGCGCAACGACTGTACCTATAGTTTTTTGATTGTAAGTGGGAGCGCCCCGCGGTATTTTTTGTGTAATGCGTACTATTATTTTCAATTAATTCTGATATGATGTGTTGACCAAGGCAATTGAGACAAAGTTTCCTGTCTTTTACGAGCTGCCGTTTTTCGTTCAGAGGTTTACCTTGGAAGGTTTGACAGGAGGACAAACAATGGGGCTTGCCGCAGAGAAAGCAACTAATGGGCCCCGAATCGTTAGAAGTGGCGATTTCATGCACGAGTGAAGACTTTGGTTTGGATTTTGACGTATCTTGGGACGTAGGCTTCCGTTTAACTCACTCTAACGTTTCCATCATGATAATTTGGGTGGCGACGAACTCACGTAAACAAGCAAGAGTAGGCGGCTCATCACTGCTACCTAGGTGCTTCTGCCACTCTCGGTTCGTAGAGTTATCGAACCTACTGATCACAAGAGCGATGATGATGTCTTTGCACCAGTTATCTCTACCCAAAGCAACAAGAGAGTCCAGGGGCCCCGACATCTCTTTTGATAAACACTTCATTTCCGGGCAGGAGTTGGACTTTATGTTCTGACAATTGAGGACCGTGCTGGTGTAGGAGGTAACCAGACGACGCTTATTGCCATAAAACTTGACAAGAACGTTCCAGGCTTGAGTATAGTTATCACCTGAGAGGGGAATATTTCTTATCAGGTCAGCAGCATCTCCAGTGACATGAGTTCACTGATGCTGGAACTCGATAACGGCCGGGAGCTCGGTTTTAAGATGAACTAGAGCCTTAAAGACGTCACGGAAACTCTCCCAACTCTCAAAGACACCGCAAAATGTCGGAATATTGACAGAGGGCAAAGAGGACAAGCTATGCAAGGCAATGGCAGAAGCAGAGCCAGGGTCAGCGGTCGTCAGATCAGGTCCTAGTCGGGACGCATAGTCTTCAAAATCACCTGCGACCGCGCATGTATCTTTATGCACAAAACAAGACACTTAAAATGCAGCAAGGAGATTCGAATTTATTTTTTTTTCTTTTTGCACGCAGTGTTGTTACAGAAGTGATGGAGAAGCTCAGCGTGACAACGTCTGGCTCTTGCGCTTGACGTTTAGCGTATATTTTATATGTGATATATATGTATATACATATATATATATATATAACCTCAAAAAGCACTGCGAATAAAAATAAAAAAAGGCAAAATTTTTTTTAAAAATACGTTTTTAAACAATTGTTTACATAGATTTACTTTTACCTCTAAAAGCAACAAAACTTAATAATACCTCTAAATAGTACTCACAATTTTATAATCATCTCCATACCTCTTAAAACTTGTATTTAAGTGAATAATTTTACTAATGTAAGATAACAATTGAATCATGTAACTGTTAGAAATAGCACAAAAAGCTTGCAAAGTTTAGGTTGCACTAGAGAATAAAAAAGAAAGTTATGTGATAAAAATATGCAATATGACAAATCCTTTGGATATTAACAACATTTTTTCTAATAATCAAGATATTGACAAAAACAGCAAAAATTAGTTTCAGGAAGCTTTTTAGAACCTAAACAATTTTTTAAAACAGTGATTTTTCATACCTTTGTAGAACGCATCAAAGCTTTTGGTTTTTTGGTTCTACCAGAATTGTAAAAAAAGTATGTTTCAAAAAATAAAAATCTATGAAGATAAACTTAACATGTTATGACAATAATACAGTGTTCCAAAAAACGAGTTGTACTTTGCTGTTGTTTTATTTAATTTCTAATTCAGATCTAGTATACATTATGAAAATTTTGCAAAATTTATTATTAACTATGACAATCCTTAGTTACTGTAATTTATAAACTCATCCTAATGCAGCTGTGTAAAGTAAAAAGATACTGTTTTAAATAAAACGAATTCTGAATAGTAATACAGATATATTTAATAATGTTTCAAGAAAAGATAAGTGACTTCACTGGTATAAAAGTGTAGGTCCCCTCAGCGAGTACTTAATTACAACTTAATCAGTGGTTTAAGTTGTATCGATGAATTGTTAAAACTGCTGGAAATGAAGTCATCATCAGACAACAAAATATTCTGATACTTCATATAAATTTAAGGAAGTCTCTTAACACTTCACAGGAAATACCTAGTTTTGTAATGTAATTATGTGGTTTACTGATTTTTTTTACATCGAAGAAATAGCAAAGCGGGACTTAATTCAGGAAAAGCTGTGGAAAAATGTGAGAAATTAAAAAAGTGACAGGATACCTATCTCATACAAATAGTTAATGATTTTAAATGTAAATGATTAGTTATGAGTAACACTTGTTAGTTATTTGTAATAGAAGACATTAATTTAATTGCAGCAAGACATATTGTGTAATTGAATCTTATTGTAGCTGTAGATGTATTAAAATTAAATATTTTTCTTCACTTTATTTTTAACTTTTTTCTTGAATAAAGACTTTATTAAACTACAAATTTGTATCATGTAGAGATCGCTTACATCTAGATTATCAACACACGTACGTTAAATAAAATATTATGAGAAAAATTGAAGGCATGCATTGAAAAATGGCTGAATTATATTAGTCGTGAGAGATGGAGACGGTAAAGATATTACGTATAAATATGCGTGAGCGTAAGAGAAAAAGAGAGAACAAACAACACGCCAGCGTAGCGGTATACTGTTCGTATTCGCGTCATTGCTCTGAGTAGGGTATAAGAGGCCAACATGACCAACTCATTGATGTAAACTGATGTTCATTAGCTAAAATGGGCTATGTACCTAGTAATACACATTATTTTTATATCTAGCTTAAATACTAGTGTTAAGCATTACACCAGAAGTGGAATTTATCAATTCAAGATTGAATCAGACAGGAGGAGGGGTTGACAAAAACAACTAGGAACCCCCAAAAATAGTTTAAAACAAGGCACAGTTTAATCATATTTGATATTAAAAACTTCAATTTAAGGTAACTTTTATTTCATGCGACAATACCAGAAATTATAATGCAACACGTTAAACAAAAACGTAGACTTAAAAAAAAAGTTTCGTGATTTGTGCATCAGCTGAGCGACGGATGGTTACTATCTACTCCTTTGAGCACTAGATGAGGACTAACTATATAATGTCAGCTTTTTCACAGCACTAAACAAATATAAATATAAGTGTAATAGTTGGTGAACGCAACCACACTGGCACACGATTTATCTAGGCTTGTAAGACATCAAGTACCTGTAAACTCTGTAGCACAGATAAGATTAATAGCGAGTTTTCAAGTTAAGTTTTCGATGATAGAATAAGTAATTAACGTGCTTAAAAGCTTAGTGTAAAATGAACAATATTATTCCTGGTAATTATTTATCCCAGTATTTTTAAAATACTGAAAGACATTTTCCTTCTTCAAATCATAGTTTACTATTTAATAATATGAAAAGTTTCTTTATACGTTTTAAAACATGTAACTTCTCACAAAAATCACAAGTTTTTGTTAAATAAATATGTTTGGTTTAATTTTGTATCACGCAATATCAGACTAGTTACTAAAAAAATAATAGGAAGCCTGGGGTGGATCAGATACAAAGATGTATAATCATAAAAAGTTTGAAAGCAACTACACTTCTTGAAGTTACTTATCATGAAAATAATGTTAAATTTAAGATATGGAATCAGTAGTAGGGGAGGGTGGGGCACTGTCATCACTCATTTTGTTCTCGTTAATTAGAGAGAACTTAAGAGCGGCGTTGGCTCAGTGGTAAGTGTGCTTGTTACTGATACAACGCAGTTCTAGGGGTCGTGGGTTCGATTCCGGGTGAATGCAGATTTTTTTCAAAAACTGTTTTCATCGGGAAAAGTTCCTATGAAACCCCGGCTGTTTCGGGGCGGGTTTTTCCGTGGAATTTTCCTTCAGAGTAATTCCAGGGTTTTTTCCTTGCCCCACAGGTCTTCGGGCCTGGGTAAATGCGAAACAGTGTTAGGGCTATAGGTAGGGATTAGCGGACCCGATGCCAGGCGTCGGGCAGGGATCGCTGGCCTTACCGGCGAGGAGTGGCCCCTGAAACAACGGGGCTTCTCCGGGGATGCTAATTAGCCTGGATCCGATGCTTCGGCAGAGAGCGCCGGCTTAACCGGCGAGGAGTGGACGTCCTGGAATAATGGAGTCTTCTCCGGGGAAAGGCTACACAGTGGTGAGTGGACCCGATGCACCATCGGTGCAGAGAGTGTCAGCTTAACTGGCAAGGTGTTCCACCGGAGATACTCGCACTGTGCCCATGGATTCAGGTAGGAGGCAAGGAAAAAAGGTTTTAGAGATGGGTGTGGCAATACACCCCCACACATAGGTGGTGAGTGGGTGGCCCCCGCGACTAGGCCTAGTAGGCTGTTGTGGTAACCCGGTATAAAAAAAAAAAAAAATTAGAGAGAGAACTTATTGTTGATGAGATTATTTACACACAGTCATTTTAAAGGTAAATATTTCAAGAAAGCAATTCCACTTTAAAAAAAAAAAAAAAATCAAACAATTATCATTTTTATTAAGTAAAATCAAACGATCTTCGAGCGGGGCCCAATTCGTCATGGCAGGGTATAGTTCATCATAAGGGGGGCAGAGTTCGTCATACTCTCGCTAGGCACGGATCTAACTGCCGGTAAGGTTAGGTACAGTGCACATATTCCCATGATTCCAAGTGATAAACAATTATTTGTATTGAAATTACTTATTAAATAATATTTTTCAAATGCAAATAATGAGTTTAATTGCTCTTAAAATGCAGGTAAGCGTGCGTCAGATAAATAGAGAAAGATTTATTGAATTAAAATGAAAAAATTTTCTTTTTTTTAATAATAGATTTATTTTCTGTAGTCTCAATCACAGTATCAAGTTTTTTAATACTAATAAAATAAATTAGTCTCACTTAAACTTATTACTATACTGATGAACACTTGTAGTAATACTTTGAAAAATACTTTTAATAAATACCTACTAAGCTGACGATCAAAGAAATATATACTGGCATAGAGCTTTTTTGATAGAGTAGATAGAGTAGATTTTATAGAGTAGATTTGATCGATTTTCCATCACGAACACTTTGTATCGCTAAATTCATATCCTCATCGGTCCAATCATGAGAATGCAACTTTTTTTTTTATGATTACGCACCATAGTAAACAAAACGAGAACTTGACCTAAAAGTACCTACTGCTGCGCTTGCCGGTGACGAACTGTGCCCCACTTTACACTTTTTTTTTAATTTGCAATAACTTTGTTAATATTTATCTCATCGTAAAAAAAAAATGGATTTGAAAGTTTAGCAATCAAGCTGTCAAACGTCTATAATAGAAAACACGTAAACTTGTAATTGTTCATTTAGCCAGTGCTGAAAAATTCTTGTCCAACCATCATTTTTTGCTCAAGTTTTTAGTTTGATTTTATTAAAAGGTAAAATAGTTTTTTCGTATAAATTTTTGAGACGATTTAAGTAAATGCATTGAAGAACCTATTTCAACAAAAATGACATCGCAATATGCATTATTAAAGAAAAAATATCGGGTGACGAAGTTACCTGCATGACGAAGTTCGTCCCACCCTCCCCTACCACATGCTTTTATAGCCAAAGTTCCTAGTATAAAATTCATGTTGTACATTGGTCTAATGGTAAGTTTATAAGACTTGGATGATCAAAAATTACGGATTAAATGATAAATTTGTTATCATCAGCATACACACCTATACAGTTTATCCAAAACTTGATTTGGTATTGGTTACTTTATCATCACTGTTCAATAATTAACTATAAGCATTTAACTTATACCTCTAATAAGTATTAGAGGGTTGTAGGTAAGTCTCAAGTTCTTTTACAAGTTGCAGAACTAGCAGATGTTCAAACACCTACTTAGTTTAGTTTATAAAATTAATAGAATAATGAGAGAGTTTAAATTTATTTATTCATATTAAAATCGATTACAAATCTTGAGAAAAAGATTTATCGAGAAAAATAATGTACAACACTGTATAAAATACCTTAATTCTTTAATAATAAACAACACTGCTCTTCATGAGTGGCAGTACATTACTTTATTATTAACTGCACTTGATGAGTACATTACTGAACTAAAATCCTCGTGTAGGCTCATACATAAAGTAAAATGAAAGTTACAAAACATGCTGACCATACGTTTTAAACTTCGTAGCTTGCTCCAGTCGTATTTCGACTCTTAGAGTCATAGAGTAGAGGTCAGCAGTGTTCCAAGACAGTGAAGTCTCCTTGTAAACACAGTTGGCTCCATAAGCATATACTTAGGCAACCTATATTTTTAATATTAAGACTCTAACTTAATAGTTTGGAGCATGACTATTTATTAATAATTTATTAACATCAATCAATATTTCGCTGTTTTGCTGACAGCTTCAAGATTAAAAATCATGTAGGTGATAAGATAACACGCATGATGGACACCTATTGAAAATAAGTAAAATTTGTCAATATGTGGATTAAATTGTAGGCACCATCACAGTGGTCTATTAACATTTTCATTCTTTCAAAATCAAATATCTTAAGAAGGAAGCTATTTAGAACGATGATTTTTTTTTAACATGCAGTAAATATGATACAGAGTATCAGAAAATGTTTGTGAAAGTGTTTGTCGACTTCCTAACCTGAAAATTTTACAATAACCACTAATAATGTTTATCCAACTATTTTCAAAATCAATTATCTACAAATTAAAGCTATCTAAAGGTATAATCTTTATTAGGGATTATAGTCTAGATAATATACTATGGTAAAATAACATTTACATATATTTTTAATGACTTTTTAATCTCAAAATATCACGAAAAACCAAAANTATCCAACTATTTTCAAAATCAATTATCTACAAATTAAAGCTATCTAAAGGTATAATCTTTATTAGGGATTATAGTCTAGATAATATACTATGGTCCCTAATAAAGATTATACCTTTATTAGGGATTATAGTCTAGATAATATACTATAAAGCTATCTAAAGGTATAATCTTTATTAGGGATTATAGTCTAGATAATATACTATGGTAAAATAACATTTACATATATTTTTAATGACTTTTTAATCTCAAAATATCACGAAAAACCAAAATTTCATTCATTTTTTTTAAAAATTAAATAGATCTCAAGAACAAAGCTATCAAGAACGATGATTTTTTTGGAGCATACAGTTAAGATGATGCAGAGTATCAGAAAAATGTTTATTAAAGTATTTGTCGACTTCCTCACCTCAAAGCTTTACGATAAACACAAATTTTTTTTATCTAACTATTTTCAAAATTAATTATCTACAAATTGGAGCTATATAAAGGTATAATTTTTATCAGAGCTCACAGTTTAGATGATATACTGGTGGAAAATAACATTTCTAAATATATTTAATGATTTAACCTCTATATTTCACGAAAAACAAAAATTTCATTGATTTTTTTGTTTTAAAATCAAATATCTCAAGAACAAAACTTTCTAGAAGGATGACTATTTTTGAAACTTACAGGTAAAATGATACAGGATATCAGAAAAATGTTAATGAAAGTGTTTGTCGACTTTCTAACCTTAAATTTTTACGATGAACACCAATTTTTTTAATAAGTAGTCTGTCAAAATCAGTTGTATCAAAATTAAAGCAAGTTCGGAAAGTCATTTTTATTGGAGCATTAAGGCAAGATAAATAAAAGTGTTTATATACATGTGTAATGACTATCTAACCTCTAAGGCTTACAAAAACCACGAATTTCATGAATGTCATTTAATAAAAAAAATTGGTGGTTATCGTAAAA
>NW_019379593.1:1544262-1555198 GCF_000648655.2 Copidosoma floridanum
TTTAAATTAATATCTTTAATTTAAAAAAAATTCTCTTAAACGACTGATTCACTCCGAAAAATCAAATTTTAAGTGTTTGAATAACATAAAGTTTTTATTGCAAATAAATTTTTTTCTGTTAAAAAATGCGCATTATCTATGCTGGAGACAAAATGATAAGCTTTATTAAAGTATTAAACATATTTTTATAAAAAGAAACCGATGATTTCTGCCTTTTTCTGTGAAATAGAGCTACCAGCGAGGTCAACGGTTTTTCGACGTTAACATCAAATATTTTTTAAGATTATTCGTTGTTTTTTCATTAAGTATAAAAACATTACGTCATGCTTTTATACATATTCAATAATGCAGTTGATAAACGTATTGAGAATTTAAGAGAACCCCAAGAAAAACGAGCGCAGTATAGCACTACAATGGTGGTATGAAAATATGTTAATAAATTGTATAGATAAAATTATTATAAAAAGTGTGGTAGAAAAACGTCTGAAGAGGGCTAGAACAAATATTGAAGCGTTGATCAAACTATGCTACTAATGAATTATAATCTTACACATAGGCTTTGAGGTAGGAAGCAAAAGGTTTTACTCAAAACCCAATAACCTATCTTTAAATGGGAGTTATATGATGTTGTATAACTACGTTATTTTTAGTCCTAATTAATAGGTCACATGATTCCATACTTTAAAAAGTAACATGTATTGTATATAAATATTTCTGTGAGAAGAAATAGAACTTTCGAAATAAAAAAGTAACATGTATAAATTTAAATAAAACATAAATGAAATAAATTCAAACAAAACAATGAGCTGCATTAAAAAAAATAATCTGCAGAAAGTTGGAATCGATCCCGTGATAGCAAAACAATTCGAGTGGCGGCATAAGCATCAAGCAACTTAGCTACCGAAACTTTGGTCCTTAGGAATCTGAAAGCCATTTATATTTATTAATAACCTTCGGAGCTTGTCCTACAGTTTCTCATTTTTATTTTTGCATCTTGATAACGTGACGTATTACTTACTATGCAAAAACAACGGTTTTCTTAAAAATAATCCAATATTATTAAAACTTTGACTTTAAGATTTAGTTATTGTTGTAGAAAACACCAAGATTAAAGAAAATTTGTTTCTGTATAAAATAAAAGGTAATGATGATGAATTAGAAAATATTCTATCAATTAAACGAACATCAATATAACGTTTTGGAATACGAAACAATGTCCAAAAATTGATGATTTAAGACATTCTTGTACAATAGTGCTTCAATTTTTATTTTCCAAAACTGAAAGAATCTGTCTAAAATCTCCTCTTTAAACAATTACCAAAACGGATTTTTGCACTTCGTAAACCGCGTAATGTTCTTTTAACCATTTCCAAGGCTTTCTTTAGGATTATAGAAGCCTTGTCTCATATAGTTAAATCTAGTTCTTTCAATTTTTTTTTAAGATTGAAATTCCAAGAACGTACTTTTTGTATCGTTTAAGTCTAATGGTAATTTTACTCTCGCATGATCAATTGTATCTTGCTTTATCAAGATGCAAAGTTATAATAGATTATCCATTCAAATTAATCTTGATAATAAATTAGGAATAAAAAGTATAGTTTTGAAAGAATTCTTATTTTTTTGATTAAATTGCATTTCATAAACAAATTTTATGGAATAATTTCATCTTCAAATTTTTCTAACAGCTTAAGTATAATTCAAATGGTAAATAAAATATTTCTTTTTCAAAGTAAAAATTTTAGACTCAAAGTTACTTATAACAAACTTTTTTGTTCTTGTACATGAACTGCTTGATAAAAACAAAAGAAATGGAGTAATTCAGTAAACTTAACTAAATGATTTAAATTGCCTTATCGCAAAAAGTAAAACTAATGGCGAGAACTGTTATTTAGATATTCAAATGGTTTATTTATTGTATATTGCAATAGCATAGTTCTATTATGTAATAGAATTATGCTTTCTCAATAATAGAATTAATATACTTATTGATAATTTAATAAAAAGTAACCAGCACGCCATTAGCAATATCCCATTGGTGGTGAGGTAATTTGCTGAACATTTTATTTGTGTAAATTGTACATGATCATTTTATTTAAGATAACAAAGAATCGTAACCAATTTTTTAACGAAAGTTTCTACCAATCGAGGGCATTGGAAAGTTTAAAAAAATCGGAACCTGATTATAATAATATTGATATATTCGCCTTTCGCGTTCGCTATGATAGCTTGTTTTTGTAATTTCTTGTTTTTTGTGTACACCATTTTTATTTATATCTGTTCTATTTGTTCACTTATTTTTTTCGAAAAAAAAATGTTTTTAATTTTATTTTACTATTTGTGAAGCTACAAATTCTCAGTGTTTCATTAAAAATTGTAATGTTCATAAAAGCTTGCAAATTTCATTTTTNATTAATTATTCAAAAAGTTTAAAACCGATCTTGTTAAAACTCTGTGCATTTGTTTACATCAATATAAGTAACCATTTTGAAGAACTTCAGAAACCTAAAATAAGTTGTTTATTAGACATTTAATGTCAAAACAAACATTACTTTTGTAACTTCGATAGTTATAAGCTGATAAATAATTACACTGAGGAACTTTTATCAGGTCTGAACAATTTTAGCAATTAAGTAATGAACGAAAAAGTATGTAATAAAGTAAAGCAAAAAAATCAAAAAAAGAGATATTAAGCAAAATGTTAGAAAAAATTTTTTTTCTTAGAACGTATCTATGTGAAAACAAAAAGCTGACGCTATACAAGTTTAATTCAATGATAAATAATTAAAAGTTTTAATGGAGTCAAGGATGAGAACAAATACAACTATAATAGCGAAACTGACGTTGTAAGGTAAGGATCATTTTTTAGTTGCAATTAATGCATATTTAAAAGATAGTTAATGGTTTTAAACTTTCTATAACGGGGTTATGAGGGCTTAAAATGAATTTTTAGACACTGTGGAATTTCAAAACTCGAAGGGTTCAGTGAAAAATAAATCTTCAAGGTAGTTTGCTTAGGTTTTAACATAATACATCTACGTTGGTCTTAATAAAATCGTAAAATTTAGAGGTACACTTCAGAATCTATACAGTAGTAAAGCAGATGTTATCGTTTTTGTAGCTTAAAAATTTGAGTAAAATAAAACAATGTCATAACTTAATTTACTTACTGCATCCTTATTTGCATTAACTTGTTTATTCATTTCTTCGATCTTGACCCGAGTATCTGCATCAATTTTAGCAGCTACATCTTCTTTTGAACCCATATGCTGAAAAGTAAGAACGACTGTAGAAAATTAAATGAACGAGCTATTGAGATTAAAATTTTTTTTTTGGGTCTTAATCAAAAACAATTTATTTTATAACGTGAAAAAAATATACAAGTTTTGAACGTCATTTTAAAAAGCTTTTTTGTCAGCTTATAGTATTAGTATCAATATTTCGCGTATAACTATTAAAGGGTGTTAACGTATTCTGTGTTTCTAATCTCTACCTTCCTTGTTGTTTTTCCCGTAATTATTATCCACTATTTCTTCTAGAATGTGAGTCTTTCGTGCGGGCCCCTTGCAAAGTTCCAATGAGACGACTCGGTTATTTATACTATTGGGTAGTACTTGCACGGCGCGTTGACTGTCTCAAGCACACCCCAGCTATTATCAAGTTTAAAGGAAGGATCTTTTCGAATAAACCATTTAACTCGCTATAAAGAACTTTTTATAACCGACAGTGACTTTGCCCAATGAGCAGACCAGGTGTTGGCTTTTCCTTTAAAAAGGAAGCCCCTGGAGATTAAGACATTACCAGAATAATCGACTATTTATTTTTAAAAATCGGATAATGATGTTTCAGCATCCTGAGTACTTTTCCCATCAAAAATCCCGAGAAAAAAGTCTCGATTATTTTCGATGGGATTTAAACCCATGACCCCTTGAATTTCTCGGGCTAGGACGTTCGCACGCTAACCACTTAGGCATTGAAGCTGTCGTCAGCTTATAAATAATAACTTAAAAGTATCTGGCTTGAAAGCGACTAATCAGGAGTATCAAGGATAACTTTTATATTTTTTTATTGCTTCACACTAAAATATTAAAGGAAAAAATATACAAGTCTTCTAAATTCTAAATAGACTTTAAAATAACATGCTAGATAAAATACAAAACTAAAAATCAATGTCCAATGATAGTTAATTAATCCTCACTGTATATAAAATTTCGTTCAATACTTGGTTGTTAAAAAGCAGTAATTTACGAGAGTATCAAGTGAATGGAAGTTATAGCAAATGAGAGAATAAAAACAGCACCAACAATTTGTAATTAAGTAACGTCCTTTTTGACTTGAATCAATCAAGACACCGGTTAACATGTGAGTGCAAGAGAAAATAGGCTTTTTCTGACACACGCATACAGACACCCACACACTTCTTACTGTATTGTATAATTGTAAGGATATTACTAGTGGCTAGGCCACTAGCCTCCCTTTTCTTTCTCCGTAATTCTATAAATCAGGTGATTATTGATACGTTTTTTTCATTATACATCAAGAACTCACTACAGATTTAAGTACCGAGTAACTGACTAAATTTTTAGTATAAAAGGATCCAAACCCATAACTACAATAGGCTACAAAAATCCTGACTTTTCAGAAGCTGAACTAAGGAAGATGATGGCTTTATGCGTAGAAATTTTCAGGTTTGGCCAAATTTTCGCTAAACTTCATGTGACCAACGTTTGGCCAAACGTTGGCTGAACCTGGCAATGAGAAAATCTCAAACTTGGATTTTTTCTGACATTTTTGACTTAAGTTTAGCCAATGTTCATTCAAACTTCTAACAAATTAATTTAATACTTTAACATATAAGTAGACTGCATATGCGACATATTGAAAAAGTTGCGCAATAGATGGTCTCAAACCTCGGCAACGAAGATTCCGCGTACGACACAAGCACGCTTAACCACTCGGCTATGACGAGAGAATATAAGGTATAACACGAATCGTTTACATATCGTACCAATACTATAATTTTTTTAAAGTCATGTTATTAAATTGACTTTACAATTTTTCTGAAAAATTTTTTAAGTGAATTTATTCAGTTACAATTAATTGTATATTAAAAAATATTTCCTTAGCGTATTTCGTCAAGCATGTGATCTACAATAAACGTTTTGATCATGTTAAATCGGCCAATTTTAGGTGTGCTTTTATTGTTTTACATACAATGAATTGTAGCCAAACAAATTCAGGTAAACATTTTTTTTAGAAAAATTGTTAAGTTTATTGAATAACATGACCTAAAAAAAATTATAGTATTGGTACGATATGTAGACGATTTGTGTTATACCCTCTACCATCTCGTTATAGCCGAATGGTTAAGCATGATTGTGTTGCACGCGGAGTCTCGGTGGCCAAGGTTCGAGACCATCTCCTGCACGACTTTTTCGATATGTCGTACATGCAGTCTAGTTATATGTCAAAGTATTAAATTCATTTTTTAGAAGTTTGGATGAACATTGGCTAAACTTGAGTTAAATATTCCAGCAAAAATCAAAGTTTGGGATTTTCTTATTGTCCATGTTTAGCCAACGTTTGGCCAAACATGAACTTTGGCAAGAGTTCAGTCAAACGTAAAAATTTCTACGCGGGTTGCAATACAAAATTAGGAAAAAGTGTAACTTTCCTTTCAAGCTTGTTTAACTTAACCAAATATAGTAAAAAATGTGTCAGAACTTGATTGTAACTGCATGTAAAAATCTTAATACTAGAATGATTAGGAAAAAGGTTTTTAGGAATCGCAATCTTCTGAAAATTTTGAATTTTTGTTGATCCTATTACTTTGTACGTACATTTTAATAGCTTTTACCGTACGTTTTTGGACTAATGCTTTTAAGTACAAAAAAACTTAATTTTTACTGAAGTATGTAACAATAAGACAGTAATAAATTTTTAAAGTAAAATACAAAATCTTTGAGTAGAACAAGTATAACTAACATCAGTAACATATATAAGCAGCAAAAAGTTATTATACAGGTATAGGCAACGACACTATGGAACTAGCGAATTGGCGAGCTCAGCCCAGTCAGCTCTAGGGAGAAGAGCCTATAGTCAATCATAAATAGAAGCGTGTTTTCTTGAAATGGAACTGCAACAGGGCTTTAAACTTTTGGTAAAAGGGTTAAATATTTTCTGATAAATAAAAATTTAAGTGTAACAACAAAGGGAATAGCTTAAATAAATAAAAAAATTCAACACAAATATACAGACTAGTTTTATTACCTTCAAAAAAAAGGAGCTAAAAAAAAAGTTAATCATTCTAATATAAGGGAGTACTGAAGCATAAATTAAAATAAAAGTAGAGCTAAGTTGAAGATATTAAAGCTTTTTGTACTTTATTGTTTATCAAATTATAGTAATTTTTCAGAATAGTTATGTTCTTGATTATGCGTATGATGTAACATACAACAAATGCACTTAAATATAATAAACTTAATTATTGCTCTTCAAGTTTACCCTAACTAAAATATAACAAGAAATTATTTTATAGCTTGTTATAACACACACGAACTTTGATCGACAGGTTAATACGTAAAACTTTATTCTAATGTATCAAAACTGATACTTTTTATGATGTACTAGTTGCACTATACTGCAGTTTACGTACATATATACACAAACACATACACACGCATAATCTATAATTATATGCTTGCAGTAAGTGCTTAACTTCATTAATAAAATCGCAATTATTTAACTTTTTTTGTAAAATATAGTGTTTTTAGGTTTCGTCTTTTGCTATACGTAATGATAGTTTCAATTTAATTCTTCACAAAAGAATGACATTTAGTTTGGATATTATAAAGTAGCTAAACACTCCCACCTACCACCATCTATCTATTGCCACCTCTGGCATGATTTTCATACTGAGCTTGAATTTATATTTTCAGCCACCCTTATTCACCATTTGCTTATTCTTTGCCACCCCTCCACCAAACCGGTAGATATTTTCACCACCTTATAGTATAATGAAATCAAGAATAGTATGACCGACAAAATTGTAGAAGCTACCGCAACATTATCATAGTATAGTACTAGGATTTGTATAGATTGGACAGTTATGTATAATATAGTATAGTATAGCTTTATTTCCATGTATAGATTTTACAATCTTTTAACATAAATTATTTCCCCACACAACAGTCCCGTGTGTTACAAACAATCGCTTTTTCTAACTTATGAGATAAGAATTTACAACTTACATTGCTAATTTACAAAACAAAATTGAACATTGTCCCCTTAAATATCGATTCGTATTTCTCCTATTCTTTCCCTGTTCTTGATCTGGCCAGTCTTTCAAATTTTCTGCTATATTTACACATCCCCTCCTTCAGTTCCCCCTTTAACAGCGTAATAAGTCTTTGCCTAACTATTTCCTCCTGAACTCCTAGTCCTAAATTTTCAGCCTCGATTGTCAATTCTTCCTTTATTTCTTTTCTTCCTGTTTTGCAAATGAAAATATGTTATAGTTTTTCTTGTTCTATACCGCAAACCCTACAGTTCACGTTTTGGAACCCTTTATTACCTGCCTTGCCTATGTTCCCGCATCTCAACCTTGCCCACTGCTCTTTAATTTTCCCTTCAAACTCTGTATCATCCTAATAACTCTCGATGCCTAGTCTCTCTTTTATATATTTGTAGGAGTTACAGTATTACCTGTCAATTCTGTTCCAGTCCATTTGCGTTTCCTAATCTACTTTAATTTTTAATCCCCTCCTCATCTTTTCCCTAAATTGCAGTGTCCCCTGATCTTCAAACAGATCTGATATTCCCTACCCATCTCCCATTTCTTTGAATGCCTCCTCTATACTTTTGCCCCACTTTATAGCATTTTTGTTCCTGATTTCCCTTATCTCTTTCTTCAGACAGATTTTCGGCCACCTATCGTCCTCTATTCACTTTATTTCCCTAATGTAGTTGACCACTCTTCTTTTCGTTTCTATTTCTAAGCTGTGTCTATTCGCCTCTCTTTTCCAAATATATGCTGGCGTGTTAACATTTTTTCCCACTGACATTTTAACGAATTTTCCTTGCACCTTCTCGATTTGCTCCCATCTTTCCCATCCCTATATTTCCGCTCCGCATAAGCAACCTGCCTTAATTATCATGTCCAAAAGGTATAGTCTCTCTTTCAAATCACCTAATTTCACCCTTTTCCACACTCCCCATACTGTGTTGATTGCTTTTCTTATCCCATTGGCTGCCTTTTTGATATGTGTGCTCAGTGCGTTTTTTGTAGAGAACCAGAATCTCAAGTATTTGTATTCCCTGACCACTTCAATATTCTGATTTTTAAAACTCCATTTTTCGCTTTTCCTCCTTCTCCCTCCTCTTTTACTAATCATAATCTTCGTCTTTTTTTCGTTTACACTTAACTTGTTTTTATCGCAGTACTTTTCTAAATCGTTCAACAAACTCTGTAGGCCCTCTTCCATTTCCGCTATCAATACTACATCATCCGCAAATTTCAGACTATAAATCTTTACCCCTCCTACCACCGTTCCCTCTTCCTTTTTTTCTCTCCATACCTGCTCCATGTTCTCGATGTATATATTAAATAGTGTTGGACTTATGGGACACCCATGTCTGATCCCGTTTATTGTTGTAAATCTTTCCGATACCCCCTTGCTTGTTATAATCTCATTATCAGTTTTTCTGTACGTTCCTCTTATCAATTCCAAAAATTTCCCCTTGATCCCTAGTTTATTCATTTTATCCCATAATCATGTATCATATAGTATAATGTAAACAAGATCCATAGAAGTAATCGATATTCGTATAACAATGTCGCTCTAAGAAACACCAAAAACAATTTGCTTTGTTGGCTAATAATTTCTTTCTATATTATATAGTTACAAGGATTACAAAGAAAGCTAAGATGCCCAATCCACCCTTGGCTCCCTGCTGTACCTTTTACATCTAAAAAATTTGAGTCGCAATTTTATAAAGCTAAATACAATTGTATTTAAAAATTATTAATCAAATATTTCTCTCCACATAAAACAATTTTATATCTCGAATTTACTGTTTGACTTTCATTTGTACGTACATTTTTTTTATTATTTATTGTTGTTTTCTATAGAGAATGAAAGGCAACGATGAACAATTTTCCGCTTTAGAAGTGATTTGAATACGGTAATATTAAGACACTCTACAGTATTCACTGTGTCCAGATAGAGAAAGGGAGTAAACGAAACGTTAATATAAACATAACTTACATGATGCAGTAATATTGCTTTATGTACTAAGTACTGACAGTATAAAAAACGTAACTTAAACATGCCAAATATTCAGAGGGTAAAACAGAGAAGAGTACTTAATAACACTGTACTTATATCATACACATGCATAATAGATTCCATCCACTGCTTCACTGCAGAGATGAGTAGAGAGATTGCTAACGCCAATGCTACGATGCGAGACGACTTTTTGGCACTGATCGGAGCGCCCCGCCACAGCCAGCCGTCGAACCAGGCGCATATCTTACTACTCGTATCGGACAGCGTGCGCCTACGAGAAGAGGAGTGGATTCGCGAGGAAATGGTCACATAGGTGCACATTTTGAAGAGACGTGGAAAGGGTGTACCGAATGTGTGTCTACAAAGAGAGGAGTGGAAATGTTGACTATAGCTATATATCTGAGCGCACAGCCAAAGCAAGCGACAACACGAGTTTTTCTCTTTTGACTGCAACCGAGTATATCGTATATATATAACTGATTTTTGCTCTCGCTCTTTTTTTTTCCACTACTTTTAATACTTATTTTGAAAATTTTGAAAAGGTTATTAATAAATATAAATGGCTTTCAGATTCCTAAGGACCAAAGTTTCGGTAGCTAAGTTGCTTGATGCTTATGCCACCACTCGAATTGTTTTGCTATCACGGGATCGATTCCAACTTTCTGCAGATTATTTTTTTTAATGCAGCTCATTGTTTTGTTTGAATTTCTTTCATTTATGTTTTATTTAAATTTATATATGTTGCCAACTTTCTTTTTTTTTTTTATACGTTCAAATAAATATTTTTTTTATACTAAATCTATTTAATAATTTAGTAAGTTAATACTTCCCGTTGGCAAGGCCAATTCGCTATTTTATAATCATAAAATAAAATTCTTTAGATTTAAGTGTAATTCATACATCTTAAAACTTAAAAGAAATCATTAGCATCTAATGTATTAAGAGAAAAAAAATCCGAAGGCACAAGAAAACATGTACAAAACTGCCTAAACATTTTGATTTGCGTCTTTTGTAGTGAAATGTAAAAAATCACATAGCGCTAGTCTACTGCAATTACTTCAGCTTAAAATTTTAATCGGTAAAAACATGCAATTAACAAATGAAAGAACAAATCCAAGGGCACAAAAAAACTCACTTTTATTACAATAGCATCAAATTTGATTATTACCAGCAAAATTTTTACGTTCCTAACAATTCATACCTTGTGGTAACAACTACTTGTTATTTAATTAATTAATTTGTAGTGAGTGAGTGTGTGTTTTTTTAAGGAAATGATTAAGCTGTTCCGATCAATAATATTTTATACAAAGATAAATTATCCACGAAAATCATTTAAAATACGTAATAACCAAAAAACACCACTCTTAACGCTTTGATTTAAAAAATAAAATCTTTATTATTCTGCATTACCCTGATAAGTTATAGTTTCTTTTTTTTATTAACAAATTAATGATATACTTTGAAAAATTTGTAATGCATTAGAAACATACCAAATTTTTTTTAAATTGTTGTTTATTAACTCTTACATTAGATGTTTATAATTTCTTTCAAGTTTCAAGATGTATGAATTACACTTACATCTGAAGAAATTTATTTTATTATTATGAAATTGCGAAATGGCCTTGCCAACGAGAAGTATCAACTTACTAAAT
>NW_019379593.1:1559902-1570382 GCF_000648655.2 Copidosoma floridanum
GGTTCGGAGGCAATAAATATCCCCCTCCCCTCTCACTTGAAATAATATAATTTTTCTCTGTTTAACCCATAAACTTTAACACAGTTAAACTTAAGTTTATAAACCTCTACTCCCCTTGCTCCCCTTCTTCTCACCCTAAATATAGTCATTTTGTATCATACGCCTTTGTTTTGAATGGTTTCTCATGTAGTTGTATATTTTTGAAGTTTTTACTAGCTCTTCAACAATATGCAGTTATAATCAAGATAAGTTATGAAATAATAAAAATATCTAACAATATTACACACAGATAACTAATATGTTTTAATTAATTAGAGTTTTTTGTGACTTATTTTTTAATGTCGATTGAAACGTTCTGCTCCATTTTGGCAAATTTTTCTATCAAAGTTTTCTTGATAACATGTCATGTGTCTACTTAAGGAATAATTTTTTTTGAAAGATTTCAAAAAATTTTTACAGTAAAATTTTTTCTTCACGTTTTTACATTCTCTATTATGACGAATATAATCAATCTTGTACAAAAATATTACACGAACGACCAACAGAAAGTTTATTTTCATGAGTTAGTTGATAAGTCCATAAATTTTGTGTACTTTAAAATTTTAGTAGACATCTAGTGTACCAATGAAAATTGATATCCATGATAAAATTTTCACAAAATAATAGATTTTTCCTGTTTGAAAAAAAAAGAACTGCAGTGGAAATAAGTATGAAATAATCAGTTTAGTTTATTTGTATGGTTAGATGTTATTGTGACGCTATACCATTGTCCATGAAAAAATAATGGTTTTTAAAAATATAATCGTAAGGCATCCAAACTTTAATTTTGAGATTTATCAATAGTCATAGAAAAAGCTCATGTACATTAAAACTGTTCTTTATACAAATTGAAAGGAAGTGAGGACAGTTGCTCTATCACTTCAGCTTGCGTGGAGCCGTACATTTACTTGCACCGTAGATTTAGATGAGTCTTAGATAAGCAACTGTCCAGTAAACAGGAGGTTATATGTTCAATTGGCACCCAGGGATGATATTTTTGTCATTTTTATTTATGTCTTAAGAAAATTTTCTTGAAACGAAAACTTTTTGAATTTTGATTGTGGATCTTCAGTATATTTGCTACAGAAAAGGGAATGGGTGGGTTTAAATGTGCTTGTATAGAAGTGCCGCCATCTACATATGCGCCAATTAATGCGATGATAAATGTATTAAAATTGCTTGTATACCTCTAAGAGTAGTATTAGATTTTTGAAATAATTTTACAGTTATGTTCGGAATATCATTAAAGATTGTGTCTCTTGAAAATTATTTTAAAACTTGTTCCAACTATTTTCATTCGGGATTACAATGAACTGTTATAAATGAATTTGATTTTTCACGTTTTCTCATAATTGACATAGCATCTGAGTAATGTTGTTGCATGTATCTTGGTCCTCCAATATATGCTGATGGTAAATTTAAAGATTACCTATTTTAACATTAAATTTTTTTTTTTTAATATTAGACGAAATTAAATTCATTACATGATCTACTAAAATTTGATAACACACTACCTTTAAAGATTTTTAATTTTTTCTAAAAAAATTCATTTTGTTACTTTCAACCGTTAGATAGGCATATAAAAAGAATTATTGAGTAAGTCTTCCACCATAAAAGAATGAATTTATGTTCTGTGATTTTGATCTGTAGGACAGTCTATAAAAATAATTCTGTAAGAGTAATAGCGTTTTAGATTCCTTGTTGAATTTTCACAATAACTAGTGCTCTAACTGAAATCTCCTGAATAAAACATTTAAAAAAATATCATAGGATCTATACGGTGAAAAAGCTTTGGATGTACACATAAATTAAGTTTCTTAATTGTTTTAAAATTAGAAACAATAAGGGCACCACATTTTGGTATTAATGGTTTATTGTTTTGATGGCTTTGCTCATAATTTTTCGGGCTAAGATATATTTAGTAATTTGGTAAATTTTAAACATTAGAAATTTGATGTAGATGTTTATAACTACTGGCAAATGGATTTCTATTCATAATAGATGTTTTTAGAAGAATGGAGTAAATGTAAAGATTTGTTTAATAAAATTAACTAATAACCTTAAAAAACTTTAGTCTTATACAGTTTTTGTAATGTGTCATTTGTTATTCGAGGTTTCAAGCGACTACTAGCGCTACCCTGGTGGTTGGACTAAGAACTATGTCTTTTTCAAAGTACGTTTTTAAATTACGAATACTATATTTTACAAGTGTGAGTTTCTTTATTTTTTAGCCAAGTTAATTGATTACGTGTGTGAAATTATTGGGTTCGCGCAAATATGTTAAAGGTTAAAATGTTGCCAATGGTAATCAAATTTTTTACTGTGCTATAGAGGCACAATCTTCAAATGAAGTAAAATTAGTTTGTTTGTGTTCGAAATCCACTTACTTGTCTGGACCACCTCACGAGTTGAGAGTAAAAATAGAAAACAATTTTATTGTTATTGTACTTGTCCCGCTAGCTCAGAAGGAAAGTGTGAGCACATTGTTGGTGCCGTTATTTATTTAATAAGGTTAGGACAAAATATTTTATAAACACTGGTAAGCGTAAGCCAGTCATTCCTGAAAAGTTAATTATATCCTATTCATCATTAGAAACCAAACATCGCAAATCGGAATAGTATCATGTACTGATCTGGAGAAAATCTGGGACCAAAGCTGAACAAGTGTTGCAAAAACAATGTATGAATAAACAATGTAGATACTGTAATTTGCATCAGGAAGATAAAAACTTTTACTGTAAGTATGTATGCTTAGATGTGGACAGAGCAGTCCAATTAAAGTGGCACACAAGAAATTAAAGTGGGAAATTATGGAAATCTAAAAGGAAAAAAAAAAAAATTACAGCTAGTACTGCTTATCAGTTTGCAACGTATATAAACAGTAAAAAGCTAGATTGAGGAGGTAAAGCTTTAAAGAACATTAAAAACTCGTTTTAAGGAAATGACAATACACTTCTTGAAATTAATTGTGAGAACAATACGAGATCTTGTCATGAAAGGCTAAATAAGTAGGTATGTTGTTACCCGCTCTGGTATAATTATAAATCCACTTATACATGGCTAGCTTACGCTTCCGATGTCTTGGGTGTTAAAAGCCACATCATTAAAATTAAATGCTTTAAAAAAGGGAGAACATGAAGTGTCGAAGATGTTGCTAAGTCCTACAAGTGGGTAAAATTTAAAAGCAGATGCTACTATTTAAAAGAAAAAAATCAGTATTATTGTCACGTACAGCTTGGTATGTACTTAACAAAGTGACCCTTGTGTGACTTGATTTATTCCTTATTTAATACGACTTGCGCTGCCATACATGTTTCATACATTAAGTCATTTATTTATAATTTAATACCAAAGTTAGTGTACGTGTACTTTAGACACCTATTACCTGTGATGTCTAAAAATTTATTAAAGGAAAAAAAGGTAATTGAAGATAAAAAGCCAAGGCTTGCTACAAAAATGTAACTATTCAAGTCAGTAAGTATTTACGAAACCGTAGTTTTTTAATTATTTAATGTGGAAAGTGAAGTATGCAAATTAAAATGATACAATAAAAATAATGTGATATTACAATAAAAGCAAGAAGTGAAAACTTAAAATTTACTATCCGCAAATACGGGACTTTGTAAATTTACTGTATCCACTGCAAAAGTACCTATTTTATCCATACATCGAATCAGTCACAAAGGTATTCTATACTTCAAAATATTAAAAACTTTAATCCTCTAATTGTAAATGGTTCGCTCAACATGCACTATAGCTTTTGCAATGGCATTTGTCATTATTACATCCTTAGGCGTCATTTGTTCCTTTTTTTTTAATTTTAGTGGCATTATAATTTCGATATTACTTTGCAGGCAATCCAGCTCAATATCAAAGCCATTATTAACCATGACGGCATTTCTCGCAGGTTCCAATTTTTGCAATATATTTGAATTATTAAAAATATGTTTATCAGATGCCCGTTCACCAAAAGCATTACTTAATAAATCATTGAACCATTCGGTGCTATTGCAATCAATAGTTTAAAAGTTTTACAACATTTGTAATGGGAGTATAATTTTAATCAACACTGTAAACATTTTAGTTTTTCGACGGGTATCTCTGTGCAGTCAAGTACTGCATATATTTTTTAAAACGGAGGAAAGCAGTGTGGCATACTTATTATTATTTCTTTTTCGATTGACAATATAAAGCCGCAGAAAATACCAGATAATAAGCTCACCATGTACAAAAAACTATTTACACAACTTTGTCTGCTAAAATAAAAAAGAACTGCCAAGTACCTTAATGACAAACGCAAGTTGCACATGCGTAACACATTTCGTTCTTCAGGTGTATTTACAATGTAGTTTACACATTGTTGATGGTTGCATGCACTTATGGCTTTAGTGAAACTTTTTAGCAAATTAAAAGTAAGTCCAGTGAAAACGAGCAAATCTTCATCGTTTCTTATCACTCAGTAGATTTTGTTTAGTTTTTTTCACTTCTTTAGTTTACGAACATTTGTTTTCATCTATTTCTTGTGGAACATTCTCATCATTATCACTATCAGTTACACATCCAACATTATCTTTAATCTCGATGTTATCAGGTACACAAGCATTGGACGTATTTTTTAAATTTAAATCAAGAGATTCAGTAATCTCTTCGCTTTCTTCTAAATCACGATAATAATACTCAATGGGATCAAAGGTAGCATCTTCTCCAGGAACGTTATGTCAAAATGGTATTTTTGTGAAAATTTTATCATGGGAATTGATTATTTTAAAAATATCAAAAATTCTAAAGAGTATTATCGCGTATTATCTAAAATTGGGACTTATGGTACTTCGGTTGAACTACAAAGATTTGCTGATGTAATAAATTATTAGCAGTATGGATGTATGGGTATGTGATCAGGGAAAACATGTTCAACTTTATCACTCTTATTGTTAAATACGAACACGTTAAACTGAACTAAAATAAAGCAAAATCAAATCAAGTAAGGAAATACGAAATTAAGGAGTGGGCATCGCCAGACCGACCGCGCGANTTTTACTTATAGAATTGGGAATAATTCAGGTAATTTATATTTTACACTTTTTTCTGGTAATAATAATTATATAGCTATAGTCAACATTTCCACTCCTCTCTTCGTAGACACACATTCGGTATACCCCTTCCACGTCTCTCCAAAATGTGCGCCTATATGATCATTTCCACGCAAATCCACTCCTCTTCTCGTAGGCGCACGCTGTCCGATACGAGTAGTAAGATATGCGCCCGGTTCGACGGCTGGCTGTGGCGGGGCGCTCCGATCAGTGCTAAAAAGTCGTCTCGCATCGTAGCATTGGCGTTAGCAATCTCTCTATTTATCTCTGCTTCACTGCTATGTCTGCTTTTCAACATGTATAAAAATATACTATCTGTAGGAAACTATTATTAAATGTAGGCTATGTATATCGATTATATCATAATATTTTCAGAACAAGAAATTTTATTAATGTTGAAGTGTTATTACATATTCCAATAAAAATTCTTTCCTAAAAAATTTAGTACTTCTGTATTTTTCTATCTCACCTAATATAAAAAGAGTACATCATCAAAAGTTTGATGTCTTTTGAACTATACCTTGAAGATTCCTGAAATTTGGACGAGTGATATAGATCAAATTATCAGCATAAAATTGTACGTAAATTTTAGAGAATGTACATTATTATAGTGATTACAGTGCGTTATTTTCTCTGAATACTATCTTTTATAAATGGATATTATTTTTCGTAAAAAGGAGTACGAGACTTAGATAAACCACATTACATTTAGTATCTTAGTTTTTTTTTTTTTAATTCAATACATAGTGAACGCTTGCCATAGATAAGGATATTTTATTGATTCTTTTACGATTGCTTATCTACAACCGTTTGTTACTATTAGCAATATTTAAAGGAAATAACTACTTAAATTTNTCAAAAATTCTAAAGAGTATTATCGCGTATTATCTAAAATTGGGACTTATGGTACTTCGGTTGAACTACAAAGATTTGCTGATGTAATAAATTATTAGCAGTATGGATGTATGGGTATGTGATCAGGGAAAACATGTTCAACTTTATCACTCTTATTGTTAAATACGAACACGTTAAACTGAACTAAAATAAAGCAAAATCAAATCAAGTAAGGAAATACGAAATTAAGGAGTGGGCATCGCCAGACCGACCGCGCGAGAATAAATCAAACTATACGTTTTCGATGCTGCAGTGCAGCGTGGCAGTGGCTCAATTTCTTGCTACTACGCATGCGCTGAAAGTAAGTTACGAACGCCAAATATGTGTCTCATATAAATTTGAACAAACTAATTCATTTTCTCAATTCTGTCGTTATGTTATGTTTTGGTAACAATTTGAGTGATTTGATAATAAATGTAACATTTTCAGGAAACTATGATTCAGGTAAATACATTTTATTAAATTTTCAAAACATTGTAATTGAAAAAATTGTAGGAAATATATCTTTAAATAATTAAAAAAAAAAAAAAAAAAAAGGTATGTTAAAACAATTGGATAAAAAGTATAATGAGAAAAGTTTAATAGAAAACTGCGATGATTGTTTAATAATAAATTTGTTTTAATAAAACCTTCATGTTATAGTACAATGAGTTATAAATGTAAAAATTGTTCTGCAGTTTTTTAGAAGGAAGAAAAAAAAATCAACATGTTGCCATAACGAAAAAATTCGAGTAAGTCATCCAAGTAAGTATAATGAACAGTCAACAAATCTTTTACTTAATAATACAATTTTGAGGATATTAATTTGATTTTACCATAGTATTTTTAGTTTGGCATCACTAGTAAGTAAAGAATTAGAACAAAAAAGAAAATGTGTGTACAATGTTTAAATTCAAGGCCAAATTTTTCATGTTACACCAAATACTTTGAAATTCGATATCGATAAAGGACCTAAAAATAGTCAACTTTATACATATGATGAAACTGCTATTGAAAAAAGGTTGAATTTAATAAAAAATACTAATTTACTCAAAGAACACATTAAAACTTTGACTAACACTACTTAGAAAAACCCCATAGCTAAGAAATACAAACATTAACATCAAATTACAAATGTAGAAAACACGCACATCGCTTAAATTATTTGAGATACAATCAAAAAAATTTAAGAATAAAGTGTTACGAAGGATTATTAGACGCGACTGCTAACAGTGCATCAAATTTATCTAAAATATTTGAAACCGAGGAAAAAATAGGAAATCTTTACTTACTATCTACTACGGATATAGGAAGTCCGAGATACATGCAAAAACATTATCAAGATGCAATGGCTATTATCAGAAAATGCAGTAGACCAGCCTTATTTATTACAGTGACATGTAATCCTAAATGGAAAGAATTAAAGCTTGTATTATCTAAATTTCCAAAAAATACAACACCAAATGATATCCCAAATATAACAGTTAGTTTATTTCACACAAAATTGCAATCAATTTTAGATGACGTTATTAAAAAAACTTTTTGGTAAAGTATTAGCATACGTATACACTATTAAATTTCAAAAACAAGGTTTACCACATGCACACTTATTAAATCATGACACCTGAACAAATTGATGAATTTATTTCGGCTTACACTCCTTCGAGTAATACAAAACTCACAAAATTAGTGATCAACACCTGTTTCATGGCCCTCATACAGATCACAGTCCATGTACTAATAATTCTCATGAAAAATGTATAAAAAATTTTTCAAAAACTTTCACAAACAAAACTACATTTAAAAATAACGGTTACCCACAATATGTGAGAAGAAATAATATGTCTCGAAAACATATTTACAAAAGTCTAAACAAAGACAAGACTTATGTTGATAATTCAATGGTTGTTCCGTATAGTGAGTTTTTTGTTAGCGAAGTATCAATGTCATTTAAGCGTTGAATACTGTGCATCAATACAAAGCATAAAGTATATTTATAACTACATACATAAAGGCAGTGCTAGAGCATACATTAAAATAAGAAAATCAAACGAACTAAACGAAGAAATATTTGATGAAATTAGTAGTTAGGTAGATGCTAGATAAGTAAGTCCAATAGAAGCAGCTTGGAGACTTTAAGAATATCAAATTTGTAGTAGAAGTCATACAATTGTTCATCGAGCTGTTCATTTTAAAAATAAACAAAAACTCATATTTCCAGAAAATGATATAAAAAGCGTAATAAAAAATTATCAAACACCCTTTACGGCTTGGTTTGAATTGAATAAAATAGATGATTTTTCAAAATCACTAAAACATGTCAACATTCCAGAACACTACCTTTTTGACAATAAACTTAAAATTAGGAAAAAAAGGAAAATTATAATGAAAAATATTGCTATAGGTAGATTAAATATCTCCAAAAGATTATGAGTGCTTTTTTAAAAACTTATTTTAAATAAATTACATGGGGCTACATCTTTCTAAGACGTTAAAAAATATAATGGAAGAACATATAAACATTTCAGGTATACTGCAATTGCAATGGGTTTAATTGAACATTATTCAGAAATTGATAATATTTTCAAAGAAGCAATAACAATTATGTTTTCATACCAGTTAAGACAATTTTTTGCTTGGTTTTTCATTTCAGAAAACGTTTAAAGAGATAAAACATGAAATGAATATAAAAAATAATTTACGGAAGACTTCGATAATGATAATGATAATTGTGCTCTTCTACACATTAGTCAAATTCAAGTATCGGAAAGTAATACATGTGATTCTTTTAGTTTACCGACACCAACCATTAGTAACTATATAAAAGATTGAAATATTGAGAAAATATCTTTCAGTAAAAAAATGTTACCTCTAGACTTAAATAATATTAAGAGAGCATTTTTAGAATTTAAAACTGAAAAAAAAGTAAGGAAAGTTTATTTAATTATGTGGGACGAGGCTTCTATGATTCCGAAAAAAGGTCTACAAATCGTTGATAGTACGTAGAGAGACTTATGTAATGCAAAACTTTGGTTTGGTGATAAATTAATAGTATCAGGAGGAGATTTTCGACAAATCCTTGCAGTTTTAAAAAACGGTAATAGAACTATGACAATAGAAGAAACTAATAAATTATCATTTTTATGGAACTGCTCCAAAATTTTAAATTTCAAAATAATATTCGTTTTAGTAATAAAGAATGTTTATAACTATTGTAAAGAATTGAAGAAGGGGACATAGAAACATTTAACATTTCTAAATCCTGGATTATAGATGATGTCTGGACCAAAATAATTGGTAATTACAGCAACTGTTTCGGTAATAACGTAATACTAACCTCACATAATAAATATACTTTTCTTCAAACAATAAAATTTTAAGTAAATTAAATGGAGAAACTAAAACTTATAACAGCATTGATACTGCAACCTATAAAGGTGTTGATAAATCAGATGATCATATTTACATAAATTTTCCCATTGAAAGATCAAACAATATTCGTGAAGGCTTGCGACCTCATGAAATAAAATTAAAAATAGGTACAATGAAACTGATAATTCGAAATTTAAGTGTATCAGACGGCTTGTGTAACGGTACACGATGGCAAATTACTAAATTGTTGAAGTATAACGTAGAAAGCGAAATAGTTACGGAAGAAAGAATTACTAATCAAGTTATTATTCTAAGAGTTACATTGAATACCGGAAATACATCATCATTACATTTTATTTTCTATAGAAAACAATTTCCATTAGTTGTTGCATTTGCTATGACTATGAACAAGTCTCGAAGTCAAATAAAGGATTATACTTGAAAAAACCTTCATTTTCTGATGGTCAATTCTACGTGGCTTTATCGAGATGCAAAAATAAAAATGGAATTTCAATTTCAATCGATAGAGAAAACATTTTAGATATTGAAAATATAGTTTAAAAATAAATTTTTGATTATAAGTTACAATGTATATAATGGTAACAACATGATTTGAAAATTCTTGTATGTATGGACCAAATTCAATACTAAATAATACATCCCATAAGTATAAGTTGTGTTTATCTCTTGTACCAATTTCAACATTAATTTAAAACAGAATAGAAATAGACCTAAGTATTTGTGGTTTGATGAGGCTTTATAAGTTAACTTATAAAATAAGCCATCTTAATGCAAAACTTCCACGGTTCATATTAATGATAAACTGAATGTAACTTAAATATATGTATGTATTGGTATTATTAAACCATATACAAAATAATACAATACATACACCTAAAAATTAATATTTTACAGATAGTTTATCATAAATCTAACAAAAAAAAGCTTAGCACACTAAGAACTTTATATTTACAAATAAATTGAAATACAATTGATATAAATTCGTTTCTGATCGTACTCTTAGTTGCATAAATGGAATGGTTATTCATTATTCGTATATGTAAAGTCTATCTATTAAAAAAAATTTATTGTAATAAAAGAAACAT
>NW_019379593.1:1575697-1606398 GCF_000648655.2 Copidosoma floridanum
TGTTTTGCAACCATTTTTTTTCTTATATATATATATACTTATATGAGTAGATCAGCTATGGCGGTTCTAGAATAGCCCCCTCTCCACGGCGTGTACCCCTCTGCGGCGTGCTCCTGCTTCCCCTGCCGCCAATGGGCGAACGGGTCCAGCAGTTTCCTTTTTTTGCGCGCGCCGCTTGAATTTGCGTGCTACCTGCAGCGCTGCTCGAGTTGTGCGCAGTGCAATGCGCGTCTGCAGCGTTGATTTGCGCACTGCTCGAATATGTAAAATCTTGTGCAGCTGGCACAAGCGATGGTTATATGCATTTTTTAATGTAAGCGAGGGTGTTACATCATATTGTAGGATGTGAGGTGGAAGGAAAATAATTGTTAACATTTTTGTTTATTTTTGATCAATCAGTTTATTTTAAAATATAAAAATTTACATGTACAAAACTAGAATTGCAAAATGATTTGTTAAACACCTTATTCTTGAAATGCAAANGTGTTACATCATATTGTAGGATGTGAGGTGGAAGGAAAATAATTGTTAACATTTTTGTTTATTTTTGATCAATCAGTTTATTTTAAAATATAAAAATTTACATGTACAAAACTAGAATTGCAAAATGATTTGTTAAACACCTTATTCTTGAAATGCAAAGTATGTACACTAAAAATTTTATTACTATTTCTTTCACCATATGCTTTACTTAACCAACCACGTCGTGACCACTCATCCACGTAGGCATCAGTTTTTGCATTTTAAGACGTTCATATGCTGCATAGAATGAATTTTGCTTTGATGACTCCACTGATGTGCTAGAAATAAACCATTGTTTTAATAAGTTCGCTTTATGTAGGGTACAAAATAGTCTTCTCTTTTCAAAATGATTTTGCCCGTGCGTAAGGCATACAGGAGAAGAAACTTTATCTTCGAGGTGTTTACAGGGACGACATATTTGCGATAAATCGTGAACTTGTCGCGTCAGAATTGAGCTAATGTATTGGGCTTAATCACTTCCATATGAATAAATTCTTGTAAGGTTTTTAGTAATATTAGTGAGACGATACTTCAAGTCATTTCATGACATGTCACCTTTAAACCATTCGATTCCGTGGACTTCTAGTGTCTGGTAATAATTATGCTTTTTATATCCAGCGGTAAATCATTGAAATTGCACGGTGGTTTGACTATCCAGTGTCCAACAACGTTTTCTTGCAATGAAACCACGGAAAATTCTTTTGGTATGAAGTATCTATCAGCATTATGAAAGCCATTGATACTAATGATAAAATCCATGATGATGCGTTTGATGAGTATCTATATATTGAGAATTTTAAGGTTGAAAATTATTTTCTCAATGTTTTCTCTATTGGACTGGCTTCTTTTTTTCGCCGTTGCCGTTACAACTTGTGTCGCATTAGTGAAACTGAGAAAATAATAAGATACAACTCTTATTTATAACTTCTCTTTATCAGAGCTAGCGACATCTTCCCACCTGCAGCGCTGCTTAAGTTTGCGTAAAATCTCTGCAACCCCCTCTCTGTAAGCGAGTATAAGATGCAACTTCCCTTTTTTTTTAAATCCCCCCCCCCCCATTAGCAAGTATGAGATTCAGCGTGTCCTTTTTCCGAGTATATCAGAGCTCGCAAGAAGCTGTGAGTACACTAAAAAAAGCTGCAACTATACTTGAACAGTTGTATAGTTAGAAGCAGCACTTTCCTTTTTCATGCTTTCCGCTTAGAAGAGTTGTTCTTTCAAAAGAAAGAAGTAGATAATCTTAAGAGATGAAGTATAGTTATATCACAGTAAGCTTAGGAGTCACTCCAAATTTTTCCCTCTATGATAAATTAAAACAGCTAAATGTTCGAGTACAGTTTTCTTTTTTTCACATGATTTATATATCAAACGCATACCTTGTTTCATATAATTATGGCTCTACATGTATAGTTCAGAGCCCCTACGTATGCTGACTAATCGGAAGATCAACGATTCCCAAAGGGACTTTTTTTCTCGATAGGTTTGGAGCATTTTCGTTACAAAGCAGTACATAGTTGATAAAAAAATTTTAAAACAACGTTATACTGAAGGTGCTTACTTAAGAAAGTTAGGATTATTTTTAATTTTAGATAATTGTTTCAAAATTATTAAAAGAAATGAAATTAATGGTACAGCAGTATGTAACGACAACATTGAAGTTTCAAAGCCTGTATTTGTCCCGACTACGACCGAAGAAGAAAATATATCCCTTCCGTCAACGTCATCTCCACCACAATCACTCGCAATGAACTGTCCATTGTCCGAAAATTTTGAGACGTGGTCTAAAGAAGATAAATGTGCACTTATGGTAAGAGTACACATATCTTTCAAAAAAAGAAGAAATGAAAATAATAGCTCAGAAAAAAAAGATTAAGGAGAGATAAAGTATCATTAAAAAATTACAAGGAAAAGAGGCTTTGAAAAAAAACACAAAACAAAAGGTAATAGAGAAGAAGCGGAAAGCTGATTTATTTCAGACAGAAAGATGCAAAAAAAATTTTCATAAGAATGCTTTACCTCAAAAATTATTAACTGATATGTTTAAATTTTAAGTGTATGTATGTAAAAAAGAATATACAATACGAATGTTAAATTTTTATGCAAAAGAAAAATAATTTTATGATGTAACAAATTTTGTTACTCTTTGATAAGAATCATGTCTATTTTGTCTTAATTACACAGAAATTCAACTTGATATATACTTTTTCTTACGTGCAACAATAATACTACAAATAATTTAAAAAAAATCAAATGTACATTTATTTAGAACAAAGAGTATTTATTTTAACAATAATTAAAAAAAGTTTTCCTTTTATTTTCATTTTAATAATTAATAGTTTACTATGTAATCTTTCTAATTATACTGTTCTTACGACTTTGCATCCAATCTTTTATTGCTAGCACATTTTTCTCAGCACACGTTGAATTAATATGAAAGCTATGATGTTTGCACGACACGTAGTCTTGTATGAGATTTGCAAGAGCAGGGCACCCATACTCCTCAATATTAATAACTCTGAAAAATATATGTTTATTATTTACAAGAAAATGTATATTGTTATTAGGCTCAAGTTTGTTTTATTCAGTTAATGATACATACTTGCATGATAGTTTGTTTTGCAACCATTTTTTTTCTCATGACCTTTGACGTAAACTGTTCCAACAGCATGCGTTTAAATTTTTCTATTCCCCCTTTGTAAGAAATATTATCAGAATTCCAGTTTATACCATGGAAATTAGCTTCCAACCATTGATTCTGTTTTTGGTACTTTTTTAATTAGTACTCCAATGGAAAAAATGGTTTGAGTAAAATGACGACCAGAAAAGTATCCATGTCAAGGTCAATACAGGAAATTTCCTTCAAAATAAAGTTGTTACCAAAGCTCTTAAAGCCTTGAAAATCTACAATGTACTTCATTATGTAAAAAAAAAGTAATTGATGTTACTAAACCGAGTGTAACCAAATGAATGAATTCCACAGCTAAATGTGGTTTATAATATAAACATTTTAGTTGAACACCTATACATGCGCGCGTTTACATCCCCTCTACATTCCTCTCGTATTTGCCAAACTTGGGATATTAAAGGAGTTGCTAGCACCAATACCGCTTACTTCTACAAAATCGTTCGTTTAGTTAACTTCTGGTTTTAAGTTAGCCATGGCTACTGTTCAATATTTTAAAGATGTGACACATTGTATATGGCAGTCATATCAACAAGTGATCAATAGTGATACTGATATATCTCAAATTTAAAGATTGATAGACACTAGCCTTACAATTGCTAAGGATTTTTATATTTTCAGTTAAAGGAGTAATTTAATTACATCAGAAAAACAAAAATTCCAATCTGTTGAGGCTTTATTAAAAACTGTTATACAACTACTATATGATCATTTAGAAGAAGTAGAAGCGAAACAAATATTCATGAATGAACCGGAAGTTTTGGTAATAGACAGTGAGCAAGAAGTGTCAACAGCAGTCGAGGTATTTGAAAATGAGCCTGAAGTTTTTGTACGAGAAAGTAATAAAAATATTGTAACATCAGTTGAGACATATAAAACTAAAACCACTACATGTAAGAGTAATAATGAGGGTATTGTACCAGCAGCAGCTTCTAATTGCGTTCAAGGTAAAAGTGAAGGAGAAGCAAAAATATCAACACCTACGGTATGTGTTCAAGGTGATGGTATAGCACCTGCAATACAAGCTCCTCACGATGAAAATGATGCGTCCGTAAGTTTGAATGATGTGAATAGCGCATTTGAAAATCGCATCACAACTGTTTTAATTGTGAATTAAAAATATTTAGATACAAAAAAGTTTCTTAAAGATGCCGAACAGCAATTTGTTCAACAAATTCAACAATCTTTACAGGTATATGAAGCACTCAAAGTTAATACGATGTTGACAGCTGAATATGTGATAGTAAAAGATAATGTCAGGGATGTGGATTTAAAATATTTTAATACGAAATCGCATACTGTTTCCCAGACAAGTAAGTTGAATGAATGGTTTGACATGAATGTACGACAGCCGATAGAGAAAAATATGGATGATTTTCAAACTAAAGAATCTGGCTGAACACTGCACTTAATTTTAAATTTAGTTGCAAATATTAATAAGCTTAATCATATGCGAGGTAGTTCTTTCATAGACTTGCCGGATTACATAAAAAAAAAGCCTGTGTAAATGTCATAAACAGAGATGTTCAATGTTTTAAATGGGCTGTTTTAACAGCAATACATCCGGCGAAAAACAATCCACAGCGCATCTCTAACTACATTGAATATGAAGGTGAATTAAATTTTGATGGAATTGAGTTCCCCGTAAATCCTAAAAAAATTTACAAATTTGAAAAACAAAACAATGTTTCGATTAGTTTATATTTTTTAAAAAAGAAGGGTAGTACTTACATTGTTCTTCCAAGTCACTTGACAGCAAATAAAAAACAAACCCATGTAAATCTTTTACTTGTTGAGAGCTTTTACATAGATGATCAAGAAGAAGAAGAAGAGAATAATAATAGATCAAAGCATAAATATCATTATGTTTAGATAAAAAATTTATCTCGCTTGGTACGCAAACAGTTATCGGAACATGAGCATGCTGCAATTATCTGTGATCGTTGCCTTCACTATTTTTGGTCAAAACAAAAGTTAGAAATGCATGAAGTTGATTGCAAAAATGTAAATAAGTGTAAAATTACTCTACCTAATAGAAAAAAGAATGAGCATATACTCGAATTCAAAAATTTTACATATACGAATACAGTACTTTTCGTTGAATATGCAGACTTCGAATGTTTACTGAAACCAGTCGGAAGTGACCGTGCATATCAACGTCACAAAACATTTAGTATTGGTTATTTTATCAAGTGCTGGTATGATGATAGCAAAACAGAGTATAAAAGTTATAGACAGTATGACGAAGATGAAAAAACACCTGCTCAGTGGTTTGTTCAAGATCTATGTTTTCTAGCCCTGAAAGTGGAAAAATTGTATAAAAATCCTTTGAAAATGATCCACCTGACGAATAACGAGCAAATTCAATTTAACAAGGCTTCATGGTGCCATATATGCAACCAACTATTTACTTCAATTGATAAAAAAGTTAGAGATCACTGTCACCTTATTGGAAAGTGAGTATACTTTTTTCCATAATAGTAATAATAGTAGTAGTAGTAATAATAACAATAATAGTAATAATGATCAAGTAATACCTATACATGATTTTTATAGATATCGCGGACCTGCACACAACAGGTGTAACATTCACTATCAAGACTTGAGAATGATACCTATAATTTTTCATAACTTAAATGGTTACGATTCACACTTATTAATCAAAGAACTGGCTACATGTTTTCCAGGAAGAATTCAGCTTTTACAGCAAACAAAAGAAAAATATATCTCGTTTACAAAATACGTTGAAAGAATAGAAATCAATCTTCGATTTATCGATTTATTTAAATTTATGGCTTTATCTATTGACGAATTATCCTCATACTTAGAAGAACTAAAAATTCTAGAAACAATTTTCTTAAGTGATAAAAATATACTTGCGATCAGATAAATTTATTAAAAAGAAAAGGTGTTTTCCCTTATGATTACATTTCTTCATTCGAAAAACTAAAAGAAAATAAGCTGTCATCAAAAGAAGATTTCTACAGCAGTCTTTACAAAGCTCACATAACCGATGAAGAGTATGAGCACGCTGAAAATGTTTGTAGTAATTTTAACACTGGCACTCTTGGAGAGTATTCTGATTTATATTTAAAGACTGACGTACTTTTACTCACTGAAATATTTGAAAATTTTCGGAATAGCTGTCATGAGTCATATGAATTAGACCCAACTCATTATTTTACAACTCCTGGCTTAACTTGGGATGCTATGTCGGAGTATACGAAGGTAATTTTTTTTTTTCACATGCATGTGTACAGCCATAGTTATGATTAATGTTTTTGGTTTTATAACAGGTGAAATTAGAATTGTTAACGGACATTGACTTTGTCATGTTTATCGAGCGCGGCATACGAGGTGGGATCAGTCAATATTGCAATCGATATGCAAAAGCTAATAATTCTTACATGAAAGAAGACTATCAAGAAGATAAAGATGAGTATACCTCATGTACTATGATGTCAATAACTTATACGGATGGGCCATGACCCAACCGTTATCATATGCAGCTTTTAAATGGATTCAAAATACAAATTCAATGGGTATTTTAAATGTGCCTGATAATGCTGAAATCGGTTATATACTTGAAGTGGATTTTGAGTATCCTAAAACCCTTCACGACGCTCATAAAGATTTACCATTCTGTGCTGAGCATTTGACACCTCCTGGATCCAAACAAAATAAACTATTGACCACCTTGTATGACAAAGAACGATATGTGATACACTGCCGTGCACTCAAGCAAGCTGTAAGCCATGGTCTCCGTATTACAAAATTCATAGAACTCTACAGTTTAAACAGAGTCCTTGGCTAAAAAAATACATCGACTTGAATTGTGAAAAACGTCAAAATGCTAAGAATGACTTCGAGAAGATGTTATATAAATTATTTAATAATGCCGTTTATGGAAAGACTGTAGAAAATGAACGTAAACAAGTTGATGTTAAACTCATTAACAAGTGGGAGGGGAGATACAGTGCAGATACATGTATTGCACGACCGAATTTCCATAGCTGTGATATTTTTGATAAGCAACTTGTGGCTATACAATTACTTCGTAAGGATAATTATATAAAAAAACCAATATATGTTGGATTGAGTATCTTGGACCTGTCAAATTACAAAACAAAAATTTTAAACAATTCGTCATTAAAAAATCTACATTTCTTCTTCGCTTTGACTCGCACTGCTTGTTTCCAGTTCTCACTCTTCTCCAGAGTCGCTGTCAGAACTATCATCTTGGATTGGATTTTATCATCATCATGATCTGTAAAGAAAAATTTTAAAAAATTAATACAACAGTATAATTTGATAAAAATGTTCAAAAACAATTTTTTTTTACCTTCATCAGGTCGAATAGTTATTTCTGTTACTGAAGTTGGTAATTGGTCTTCGGTAAACCAAGAGAACTCGAGCTTATTTTCATTTTCCATCCAACCCCAGTCAGATGGATAGTCAGAGCTCGGAACCTTCTCGCTTGCGTTTGCCCAAATCTGCGCAATGTAGCAAGATCTTAAATAATACTGGTATAGTTCTGGTCGACTAGGTGGTAAAGCCGAGCCATCTATACTTTTATCAGGAAGTTTAAATACGTCGTTGTCCACAAGTTTGTACGTTTTTGTAAACGATGCTATTCTGGCTTGATTTACGGTTTCAATAATCTTGAATCCGTAAATTTGACAAATAAATTTTTCTATTTGCAAGAAATTTCCTTTATTTGATTCTACATTAGTCGACATTTGAATAAAACTATTGATAAAATCGTCGGATTTACACGTCACTGTCAATGGACGTTTTTTTCCTTTTCTAAAAAATGACAGATTATAATCGCAGCCTGTCAACGCATGAAACGCTGGTAAAGACAAGCAGATATTACTTCCAAGTGTATTGAATAATTAGGAAACATTCAAAAATCTTTGATGGTTGCCGACACCAATCTCCATCTATACTCGACTGTTTTCAGGTAATTTATGCATATTAGCAAGCATAACAACAAGTACGTCGGTATCTAAACATCTAATAGATATATTTAGATACAGATACTTTCCTGTAAAATTCTGAAAATGTATTTAATTTGTATCTGCAAGACAGCTAATACTACCTCGATTATTTGAATATAGTTTTAGTTTATTTCAGTTACAATATTTTACCGTTTAATTTAAAAAAATAGAAATATTCGAGGAAATTTGTATTTATTGATCATATTTCGAGCTGTATCGTAGTACATTTTTTGTTTAATTATTTCCTCTCGCTCCAAACTTTCAGAGAACTTTACTTATGAATTACTTCAAACAAAAATACAAGTCAGCTGGCTGTAAGCCGGGGGAAAAGTCGTCTGCTGACACAATGAAGTTTCGAATGCAAAGCGTCAATTCAACCGAGTTTACTGCGTCAGCTGACGACTTTTCCCCCGCGTACAGTCAGCTGACTTTCATTTTTGATAGAAGTAACTCATAAATAAAGTTCTCTGAAAGTTTGGAGCCAGGGGAAATGATTGAAAAAAATTTTTTTTTTACCAACTTTAACAGGCCGGCTGAAGCATAATCCCCCGCGATGCGACCAGCTGACTTTTTTTTTTCTTTGTTCAATGTCAGCTACTCGCTGACAAAGTTTCAATCGGGAGGAAATAATTGAAATTTTTTTTTTTAACACGTTTACTGTTAAACGGTTACTAAACCCCCCAACGGCGTGGCAGCTGACGTTTACTTTCGTTTTGTGGATATTCAGGGGAACAGTTTCTCGAATTTTCAGCAGAGAGAAAATGACTGACGAAAAAATGCTACTGGCTTCCGGACTAAAACAGTCACAAAGTACACACGATTCATGAATTTTTTCCCGCTGTACCACCTAAATATAAGATTATTGAAGTTCCTTCAGAAATAATTTATTTACCGATCATTGGACGTATCATTGATCATATACAACTACGTATTGTAGATTAGGATGGTGATTTAGTCAATTTTCGTGGAGAAGTCATAACTATAAGGTTGCACATAAAACCCTCTCCATAAGGGGTATCATTTATAATCAGACAAATCGTAAAGGCAGCTCAATATGCACTCCAGTACTCAGTCAACAACGAGCTGTAGAAGCGTTGAGACGTCAGACAAAAAAGGCCATTAAAGCATCGAGACATCCAAGAAAACGATTGACACATCAAAAACTAACTCATCAAAACATTCGGTTTATAAAAAGTCTCGGCTTAAAAATAAAAAGCCCTGGTGGAAACTAAATTATATACTTTTTTGGTGTACACAAAATGGACGAGATTCTAGGTATTGAGTCTCCAGTCGCATTTGACAAATTTATTGCACACTATGAGATTCATGCTTATCAGCCGTATGCATCATCAACATATGGCAATAGTGATGAAATTCACATTTCAATTCAACATCAAGACTTGTGTCTTTTACCATCCAGAAGTTCTTTACATGCTTACGGAAGATTGGTCAACGCAGATGAAAATACGGCAGTAACAAACACCACGTTGATAAATAACGCCATCTGTCACTTATTTGAAGAAATACGATAGGAGATAAATGCTGCAGAGGTGGACAAGTGCTAAAATGTTGGGCTTACAACCCTGATGGAAAATTGGCTATCGCTTTGTCCTGACCAAAAAAAATCTATAATAAATGCTGGTCGGCTTGGCGTTAGAGAAGAAGATGATAGTCTTACTAATAATAACGGCTACTTTGATATTATACTTCCACTGAACATGATTTTAGGTTTTGCTGAAGACTATCGTTAAATAGTTGTTAATGTGAAACATGAGTTAATACTTACAAGAGCAAGAAACGATATAAATGCCGTGTTACAAACTTCAGTTAATGTCAATGCTGCTGATCCCACCGCCGCAGCAACTTGGGAAGACTTTTAAATAATAATATTAAAGCTTGAGTGGCTTATGCCCTATGTAGTAATGTCAGATTCTCATAAAATTCGTTTATTAAATTATCTGCAAAAACGTTAGTTTGTATCTATGAGTTTTCGAACTTCGGAATTATCCAGAATTACAATTTACTGTCCAGATATGCAACGACAACAGCATTAGTTTCTTAGATTTAAAAATTATTATTCAACAAAATAACACGGTGCTAACTAATTGGTACCAAAAACCCACATTCAGGCCGATACTTGAATTTTCTCTCCCACCATCCAATACAACATAAAATAGGTATTATTTACACATTACTAGACTTGTCCATTAAATTAGCAGACACTCAATTTCATGACGATAATTTAAAATTAATCAATAAATTTTTACTAGCTTACAACTATCTTCAAAAATTTATTGATAAATTTTCAAACAAAAGAATAAATACCTTAAAAAACATGAACATGATTGACATTTGCAACAGAAACAATAATAATAATTAGAAACTAATCTTATCATTACCGTATATTCCCCACTTACTCGGTCCTATTAAGTATTTTTGTAAGAAGCTTCACATTGGGTCTTGTATACAGTTTAAAGAATAAATTGAATTCGATCTTTTCACTTGGAAAATATGTAACCGAGCCACTCGATAAAAATAATGTCGTTTACCACATACCATGTGCGAATTGTAACTACTGTTATGTCGGTCAAACATCGAGAGCTTTAAAATTAAGAATGGCAGAACATAAAAGAGACATAGAGAAAAAAAAGGTGTACTTTCAGAACATAGCACTGAATTTACACACAACTTCAATTTTGATAAAATATAAATTTTAGACACAGAAAAAAATTATAAAAAGCGCCTGTTTTCCGAAATGTTAAATATATATACATAATTTCAATAATAATATTACTAGACAACAAAATACAGAAAAATTGAAAAATTGTTACAAGTCTCTCGTTAAGTCAATCAAGAAAGGAGGCTAACTTGATGTACACGATTTGAGGGCCTCTTTCATTTATGGTATCAGGAAAACATGATCTGTTTACGGTATGTCTCTCAAGGAACTGCTTGCGATTCTGATTTGATTGTATTATGTGCGTGTATTGTGACATTTGTGTATGTGCAGGGTATAAAAGCAACGAAACTTAAAACTCTGACTACATTACGATTTTACGTCCCTTTCGTAAGAGTCAGAGGTATATTATACACTTCACTTAATTTGCGTTTATTGTATTCATCAAAATTTTTATTGTAAAGAATTTTTTATTACTCATAGATTTTTGTACCTGATGAAGGCCAGGACATTGTCCAAACGGCCGAAACTTCGTTTTGTTTTTTAATAAATACAAAATTTGACAGTACCGCCATTGGACGTTATTTTAATTATGAACCAACTATTATTGGACGTCTTATATTATAAAGAAATTTTATCGAAATATATTAAGATTTGAAACTCTCAAGAAGAAAAATATAGTGCCATTTATTATTTACGGAGATTTCGAGTACATGTTAAAATCAGGGAAAATAGTGAACGTGAATATACAATACTATAAGCCTCTAAGTGTAGGATTTTATGTGAAGTGTAGTTTTCATGGTACTATATCAAGATATACGTGTTATAGATAAACTTGCTAAGTCAACGAAGATTCGGCTACTTGGTTTGTGAAGAAAATAATCAACATTGCCTTAGAATTACAAAACCTATATGACAATCATCAATACCTATGAAACCACTAACTGATGAGGAAGATTTTGACTTTTTTAATGCTGATAGATGCTACATACGTAAAAAAGCAATTAAAAATATTGAAAAAGTTCAAGACTATTGTCATTTAACTGAAACGTTAGTATTACATATTTTCCTCTAAAGATAAAACTTTGCTACCAACTTAAATTTACTTTTTCTATTTAGGTATGGAGGACAAACTCAAAACGATTGCAATCTAAAATATCGAGACACTTGATCGATACTATAAGAATTTTAGAATCTCAGTAATTATGACGCACATTTATTTATAAAAGAACTCGTCAATTACTTTCTGGGTCAAGTAAATGTCATACCTCAAACAAAAGAAAAGTATATTTTTTTAGAAAGTATGTCGAAGAAACAAGTATTAACTTACGCTTTATTAACTCGTTGAAATTCTTACCAACATCTCTAGAAAAGTTAGCATCGCACTTGGAGCAGCATATTATTTTAGGAAATATTTTTAATCAAGATGATTGCTACTCTCTAGAACAAATCTAGTTGTTTAAGTGAAAGGCCGCATTCCCGTACAATTATGTAACGTCACTAAAAAAACTCTAAGAAACAATGCTTTTACCAAAAGATCACTTTTTACAGTAAATTATACAGTACACACATACATAATAAGGATTACTTTCATGCACAAACTGTATAGAAAACTTTTAATACTGCAAATCTTGGACAGTATTCTCATTTATACCTTAAAACTGATGTGCTTCTGCTATGTAAAGTTTTTGAAGACTTTAGGGATAATTGTCTTTCAGTATGTTAATTAGATCCTGCCCACTACTATACTACACCAAGCTTTACGTCAGATGCTATGTTAAAGAAAACGTACGTAAGTTTTCATACCTACAAATACAACTGATTTTTACAACAAATTATTATAATCAACTTATAACTTAGATTACAATTTTTTATTTCTAATTTATTTACTTTTACAGATTTCGCTTGAACTACAGACATTGACATGTTTATGTTTTTTGAAAAAGGCATAAGAGAAGGAAGAAGTCAATGTTGTAACAGATACTCGGAGGCAAATAATTAGTACATAGATGATTATGAAAAAAATGAAGCAGAAAGATATATTATTTACTATGATGTAAATAATTTGTATGGTTGGACTATGACTTAGTCATTACCCTATGGTGGATACAGGTAAGTTAAAAGTATTGAACAACTCACATGACTTTAATAAACTTAGCAAAGATAGTGCTATGCTTGTACTTTAGAAGGAGATTTAGAATATTCCATAGATCTTCACAATTTCAATAAGGATCTACCGTTCTGCTCTAAGAACATTTCAGCTTCAGGATCAAAGCACAAGAAGTTGATGATAACAATAGATAACGAGCATAAATATGTTTTGCATAATGAAGCACTAAAACAGGCAGTAGCTCATGGATTATGAGTAACAAAAATTCATCGAGCTTTAAAATTTTGACAGAGTACATGGCACATACCATACATTGACTTAAATAGCAATGAACGAAAAAAAGCTAAGAATAAGTTTAAAAAATGCTTTTTAAATTATTTAATAATGCAATTTTCGATAAGACGATAGAAAATTCGCGGAAAAGAGTAGATGCCAAACTTTTTAATCATTGGGAAGGACGTTATGGTACTGGAGCCTAGATGTCAAAACCCAATTTCTATAGCTGTTACATTTTTAATGAAAATTTTGTAGCAGTTCAACTACAACGAAAAGAAGTTACGATGAAAAAGCCCAAATATAAGGCTTAGTGTATTGGACTTATCAAAAACTCTCGTATATTGCTTTCATTACGATTACACGCTTTCTACATTGCATAATTATCACAAACTTTTATACACTGACACAGATAGTTCAATATACGAAATAACGAACCATAATATTTACGAATTAATGAAAACGGATATTCAAGAATTTGATACTTCTGATAACCCAGAAAACAACAAATTTAATATTCCTCAGAAAAACAAGAAAATTGTAGGAATTATGAAAGACGAATGTAATGGTAATATTATCACAAAATCCGCAGGTTTGAGAAGTAAGATGTATAGTATCTTCATGCAGGATCAAAGCATGATAAAAAAAGCAAAGGGTGTTAAGGCTAATATCGTAAAAGCCACAATAAATTTTGACGATTCCGTTGGGTGTCCAAATGACTTAAACAAAAGTATTACACGAGAGCGAATAAGTATTCGATCCCGGCATCATAAAATCTATACCATGAAACAAAATAAAATAGCACTCAGCTCACATTATGATAAAAGATATATTTTCACTACTTCTACCGATATATTACCTTGGGGACATAAAAAGATAACGGAGGAAAGACAAAAAATTAGGAAAGGAGAAGAAAAAAATGCGAGAGAAAGTTTTCAAGAAATACAAAGCCACAAGGGGAGTAATAAGAATCAGTTTGTTTAAAAAAATTTATCTGAAGTTGGGGAGGAAAACATGCAACAACACGTTCCATCTCCACAGTTTGAACCCAAATAATATGGAAGTGACTAATCAAAGAGGGGCAGTTGGATCGTCTTACTCATGATTATCTAGGGAGCTATTCCAAATAGCGAACGGTCAAGGGGAATATAGGAATAAAGGAGAAGGAAATAGAAATGTTTAAAAAATAGTAAGTGAAGAAGACATGGATGGAGGCGTAGTAAACATTTGCAAAGTGGTGGGAAGCTTTCCTTATAAGGAGCTGCTAAAATCATCTCAGATCAGTTCGATAAGAAACATCAATTAGTATGCTCAAGCAACCATAGTTGCATCCGTTAAGGTGAAGAGCTTACTGAATTAGGGTTACAAAAGGAGTTTAGAGTCATCAACAGAAAATCTACTTAAAAAAACTATATCCACCTTTGAGGTAAGAAAACCATGTGTTAATAAACCATTTTGATCACTTTTTTGCTTTTACTATCATATCCTTTTTAATGATGTAGTTTCAAATACAAAAAAAAAATCTTTAAAAAGTTAAATTATTTTTTTTTGTTTTATTAAACATTACAGATAGCAGATTTAGCAGAACTTAATCAGCTGGCCAGGGGGATCTTCTTCCAACACAAAAAGTCAGCGAACTAGTGGTTGGTGAAACTTTTATGGTAACAAAACTAAGAAAAGTTAAAACAAAATACGGTGAAAAAGTTGTAGCAGTATTAAGGAATGAATTTCAAATATTCTTACCAGATCGCGTCTCAAAAAATTTAGTAACAAATGAAGTTAGATTTAATAGTTTAGAAGATTTAATTAATAAAGTGAAGTTATCTGTTAAGTTCAATGGAACACATCTTGAGTTTTGTTAGCAAAAATTTTTTTGTCATTAATTTATTACAAGTGAAAAACTTCTAAAATATTTTATAAAAGTGATGCATTTTTTTTAAGTGAATAGTTTTGTGAAAAATGAAAGTTTTGTAATAATAAAAACACAATTAATATTAATTTTAAATGCATCATTTATTTTTAACATGATATAATTTTTTTCATTTATTTACGTAACATTATTTTTGTTAATCCAACTACCATGAGTGTTGTCAAATCCAAGCCGTTTAATGAGAATTTTATTTCCTCGTCGTTGGAGGATTTTTTTCACAAGAGAGGTATCAGGATCCTTAGTCTTCTGCAGCTTCTGCTGGTAGAAGCCCCCAGAGATTGGCTGCTTTCGGTAATCCCTCAAATGATAAGTTGGCGGTTTCGTAGGTGTCACTCTCACAACAGTAAATACCTCAGTTGACCAAGTAGGTGTATACCTGTTTTAAGAAACTTGCTTAGAACTACTCACTCGAACTTTATCACCCACTTAAAATTTATGTTTCATTCTAACTTTTGCTACAGATGAAAATTTTTTCAAAACCTTATCTTTATTAGCAGCTGACACATCCTTAAGTTTTATCGTAATTGTTCGGTGTTTGTGATTATTATATGCTGTAATTTACTCGGGTAAAATATCAATCCACTTATTACTACCACCCAAGCTAAATTTTTTTCACATAGCATGTTTTAGAGTGCGATTAAATCTCTCACATATCGATGCTTTAAGATTACTACAAGTAGAGTATGAATTAATTTTATACTTTGGCATTAGACGTTGAAAAATTGAGTTATAAAATTCTTTTCCACCATCAGTTTGAAGATTTTTTGGTACTCGTCCTTTAACTAATCTAGATTTTTTAGCTACCGTTACATTTTTATCAGTTTTATTTTTTACTAGCACAGCCCATGCATACTTCGAAAAAAAGTCGATGACAGTAAGCATATATCTATAGTATTCATTCTCACGGACATAGGGTTACATCACAACAAGATCTGCTTGCCAAGTCTCATCTAAGCCACGCACCTTAAATTTCCAGCGAAGATAGTTACCTCTAGTGGGCTTGTGAAGTTCCTTAATAACTCCCTCCATGTTTTAAGCTCTTAGATTAACAGTTTTTATCAAAACCCTAATGAATGAGAATTTTTTTTCAAAGTTGTCTGTAACGATTCGAATATTGCCGATTTTTTCAAAAATAATTTGAAGTCTTTCATCCAAATGAGCATAATTTTCTGCATCCTGAAGCTGTATTGGTTTTGCAACATTGCACAATCTTTTGTTATTTAAATCATCCTGGCCATTTGAAGTAAGTCTGCCCGGAGGGCCTCGAACGCTACAACTTTCAGTTTTACTCAACGTACGTCCGAATACGTCAACACTCATACTGATACTGAAATCAAAATTAATTGTCAGCTTAATATATAATACCACCTTCTCGCAACTTATCGATAGTCTAATGAATTTTATTTGTGTGGCTAGGATTATTGGTTCAGCAAAATTCAGACATGTTGCCTGTTCGATGAATATTGAAACAGTAAAATAATTTTGAGGTGTGGGTGATGTATTTATAGCAAAACAATCAAACCCTTTCCTATATCCTCCCCCAACATATCTATCCTTATCCATCACGATAAATCCATGTTTTTCATCTTTGCAACATTTTGTCCATAAGTTTTTGAATTCTACAAAAAACATGTCTCTTTTTATATGATCATGATAAATAAATTTTAAATTCATATTATCCCGTCTTAATATTGCCAACAAATTCGTGCGTAAGATTGACAGAGACAAAAACAATCAACATTCCTGTGTCTTCCCATACAAAAAATTCTTCAATATTGCCTTGCTTTTCACACGCTATATCGTCAAAAATCAAAATAAAATTGGGGAGTGCTTTGTTTGGCGCTATTACAACTCTATGCTCAGTAAATGCAAAAAATTGAATTTTCTTAATAGGTTTTAAAAGCTCCTTCAAAAATTTGTATTTTAGTTGATTCAATGATTTTGAGTAAATATATACATATTCAAATCTTAATCCATTAGAATGAGTTATTAAACTATGTAAGCTGTTTATCTTTCGGCAGTTTGAAGGACCACAAAAAACAGCCCTAATAGTGTCAGGGAGTAGACCTCCATGCCGTTATATTTTTTTCTCTGATTTAACTAGTGTGTTAAAATTTTTAACGGGAAGTTTCATTTTTTTCTCAATAAAACTGATGTTGGCAGCGCAATGACTCACGTACAACTGATTGTTCAAGTTATAAAAAGAGTGTTTTTTATAATTTTAAGATCATTTACCATCGAGATCTTGAACAGTGATGATCATTTACCGAATAAAAGGTTGCGAAGTCATTTATAGACCTATTAATAGTTTACCTGTAGAACTACACATACCAGGTCATCGATACTGCAGCCCTGGAACCAAGTCGTATTAAGGACTTGCTCACGGTGATCCTGGCATCAAGCCTCTGGACTAAGCTTGTAAGCAGCATGATATAGCCTATTTTCAGAATCTTGAAGATATTATGGCTAGAAACGTAGCAGACAAAATTCTTGCAGAAAGTGCTTGGCGACGCTTTAAAGCAAAAGATTAAAGTATTGGTGAGAAAGCTGCTGCTTATGCTGTAACTGGCGAAATGAAAGCCAAACTTGGAATGGGCTTGTCTAAGAATAAGACGGAAAAAATTGTGACAAAAAAGTTGGAAAGGTAATTACTCTGAAAAAATTAATTTAAAGTGCTAAAAAGTCTATGATTCAAAGTAAATGTGCTCGAAAAGTTATAAATTCGGCATCACAGAGGGCTTGAGACGTTACAAGAAAAGTTGGTGGTAATGAAAATGTTTCAACACCTCGTATTCTACCTATACTTCCAAAAATTGGTGGTTTTTTATCCTATGTTATCCTTGCGTTTGCAGGTGTAAGTGCAATAGGTGCTATTGCTAATAGAGCGAGCGATATATATACATATTTATAAAACAATGAATGAAGCCGAACAAGCTAAAAAGCAGCTCGAAGAAAGTGTAAGGCATAATGGGAAAATGGAAGCGATTTTGCTTGGTAAAAGTCTTTTTTTAAAACCTCATAAAAAAGGATAGGACCTCTACTTAAAACCAGTACATGGGTTAAACAAAAAGTTTGAAGTAAAACTACCCAATCAAGCGCTAACAAATTAAGATATTATAAAACACACGCAAATTTAAAAAATCCCACATTTTCGAGGACTGTACATGAGGAATAATATGCCATTTAGTGGTCCACTTAATAATGAATCAGCTGTTGGTAATCAAGATGATAAAGACGGCCCCAGCACTCACTGAGTTACCCACAGAAAACGTGGGAATGATGTTACATATTTAGATAGATTCGGTGATCTTCAACTCTCTGTGGATTTACTTTTATATCTTAAAGTTTATTATGTTAGATACAATTACGAAATATATCAAGAGTTTAGTACATATAACTGTGTTCACCTATGTCTCAGATTTGTATCTAAGTAACTTAACTGCAAACCTATATAAACAATAAATATACGTCAAGTCATGATTTGTTTGGGAACCGTCGAGGGAGAAACATTCACTTTGCATGTAACTGACTCATCGCCTGTTCTCGAAGCACAATATTTTCCTCCAATTGAACTTTCACCGCATAGAAATTATGTTCTTGGATTAGTAGAACTACTTACGTTCAATTCTATACCTAAGCTAATAATAACTTTTATGTCAATGGTGAGATAGTTACTCTAACAACAGGTAGTTAGGAAATCGAACACATAGAAACTTACCTTATCCATGAACTAACGTCAAAAAATATCTTAATAAGTTTAAGGCCAAACAATAATGCACTTTGCAGCTTAATCAAGTGCAGTCATCCGAATTATTTTCGACCGCATGACTTATTAGGGTCAGTATTGGGCTTCACAAAACGTATACTCAGATCATATGAACCTCGTGAGTCCGATCAGCCCGTAGCGATACTTCAAATAAATGCACTTAGAGTTGAATGCAACATAACCACTAAAGCATATATTAATCAACACAAAGTTCATACGATTCATGAATTTTTTCCTGCAGTTCCACCAGGCTATAAAATCATTGAAGTTCTACTAAAGATAATTTACTTACCTGTTTCAGTGAAGATCATAGATTATCTTTAAGTGCGTATTGTTGATCAGGATGAAAATTTAGTGAAGTTTTGAGGAGAAATTATAACAATGAGACTTCACATAAAACAATTGAACCAAAAATGGAATTGAAAAACAATCAGACGTCCACGAACAAGCAAAGTGTTAACACATCAAAACGCACAGTTCCTGAAGAGCCTTGGTTTCAAGATAATCGTTGGCTAAAATTTATCTGCATATTTTCCTGCTACTTTAAAGATGGAGGAAATTCTACACATTTAGTCAAGTGTCATATTTGACGAGTCAATTGCACACTTTGAAATTCGTGCTCAAGAACCATACATTTTATCGGCATTTAATACGAGTGATTCGTAATTCGATTCAACATCAAGATTTATGACTGTTACCTTCGCACAGTACTCTACATATTTCTGAGAGGCTCATATTGATCAATGACGCTGTAGTTACATGAACTGCATTAGTTAATAATGGTATTTGTCATTTGTTTGAAGAAATACAGTACGAACTTAACGGCATCAAAATAGGTAAGTGCAAAAATGTTGGTATAAAAACATTGACGAAGGGTTGGGTGTCACACTATGCCACTCAAAGTTCAATGCTAGAAAACGCGGGCTGGTTAGATATTGCAGAGACAAGCAAACTGATAAATGATGCAAGTGACTTTTGCGTTTCCATACCTCTAAGCATGATACTCGGCTTTGCTGAAGACCATCGTAAAGTTATTGTAAACACAAAGAATGAATTGATTCTCACAAGATCGAGAAATGACTTACATGCAGTCATACAAACAGCTGCTGATGATGCTTTCGAGGATTTTAAAATTTCAATGATCCGTAAAGAGTGGCTCATGCCTTATGCTAATGCATCAGACAGGCGAAAAATTCTATTTCTATGAGTTTCCGTAATTGGGAGCTGTATGAGTAACCCTCTCCTCCGATCAACTTCAAAACACGTTTGAAGTGTCAAAAAATCAAATCAGCTTGAAAAACTACGCTTCGTCATTTTGGGGTTTCAAAAAAATTGTAAAGGTCAACTAGCAATAAATGCTAGCCACTTTGATCATTGTGGTATGAGCAATGTTAAATTATTCCTTAACTCACAGTAAAATCCCTATGACAATCTTAATCTCAATATTGACAACAATTAGTTTGCATTACTCTACAGTGTGAATACAAATTTTTAAATTCATACTATGAGAAAGAAATAGAACTAATGCATGCTAAAAAAGATGTTATTACACACATGCCCCTCATCGTTATTGACTGCTCAAAACAAAATGAAGCTTTGAAAAGCACGCCAGTCGATGTGCGTTTGGAATTTGAGTCAAAAGATAATTTCTCGCCAGCAACAGCTGCCTGTTGTCTCATTTTATACGATCGCATAGTTGAATACAGTATCAAACTTTCAAGTTAGTCTTTATCGTGATGGAGTACATAGTAGACATGTAGGGCTTTAAGTAGCCTGGTAACGATTATGTGTTAAAAGAGTTGGCAATTCTTTCGCTTAATAAAAATGTTGAGCCATAACTTTTTCTCCTTAAGCCACTATTTTCTAGGCGTAAATTACGTGATAAATACAAATGATTGAATTTATGGCTTGAGCTTAACTATCATAGACTAGATTGGCAATTAGGTGATATAAACTACACAGAAATTGGCAACGTGCTTCGGGAGAGTCTTAAAGATGCTTCAAAAATTTTTGTGATCGGCGAATAAAGAAAAAATGGCTCGAGCGATTTCACTTTAAGGTTACTGACATGTCAGACTATCCGTCATTTGAGCTACCAGGTTTGGCAAGCGCATGCTCACATCATAATGGTTCATATGAATCTATGTGCCATTCACCATGTTGAGAAAATGAAAAAATTGCATTTTTAAATGGAATGGGAAGATGTCACTAGCTCTGATGAAGAGAAGTCATAAACAGTGGTTGCTCAACATATTTCTCTCAGTTCTTTGCAATGTGGAAAAGTGGTAAGAGCGACAGCAAAGAGGAGAAGAAGCCCATCATTAACGGCGAAGACGAAGAGAAAAAAAAAATCGTTGTTCTCATTTTTGGAAAAAAGTCACAACTGACAGATACTGATCGAATGAAAAATCTTTTTCTGAAAATAAAGATTATAAAAGAGTCTACCCTCATGTGAGAGCTTGTATGCTTGTGCGTGCATGCGTACGCTCGCGCGTGCACGCGTACCATACAATCGCGAGCTAACTAAGATAAGAGGGAGAAGCGAGAGCTAATGCACGCAGTGTCCCTATCCACAAATCTTACATCGGAGAAAGAGAGAAAAAAGAACTTGTTCACGTGGTTTCTCCCTCCATCGTGCCCTGGAGCCCTCGTACAACAGCGCGAGCCGTCGCCGTCACCGAGTTGTTGCACTATCCTTCTTTCCCCAACACCACGGTCAAAAGCACGTTCTCTGTGTGTTTTGGTTTCTTTGGTGTGAAATTGAAAGGTGGAACAGCTGTTTTTTTTTTTTAAAACCTTTTATGCTTTGTTACAGCTACAAATAAAAATACGCATTGAGCAGTTACAATTATCAACATCATAACTATTCTGTTTACTTTTAATTGAGTTAAATACGAACCTGAAAAGTAATTGTCTTCTCTAAAATGTGCACAGCAAACTTATATTTTTGTTCTAATGCTACAAATTAAATTAAAGATTTCAATGCATAGTTGATGAGTTTTTTCCCTCGAGGCAACGAGTGAATACGTAGTCCATTTGGGTATGATTTATTCGAATAAGCAGGCACAGAACAGACAAATACTGGCTTTTTGCAGATCATTTTTATTAATTTTCACTGTTTATATTATTAAGCCTCTATAACTCGTGTATGTATGTGTATATAAAAGATAATAAATGGTCCCATTGTCTATATGACCTACAGTGAATTTTTGTGAACATTTTGTATTATTTCTGCTTTTTCTTACAAGGTATCGCATACGAGTCAACGATTAAATAAACGAGCACCTGGAGTCAGTAAACACTTTAAAAGAAAGAAATAAAAATAATAAATACGATTGTAAAATTACATTTACAAAATTTTTATTAATTAGTTTACGTACAGATCAATTACAATGGACAAAAAAATGTTGTAAGAAAGACTGTAAAAGTGGCTCAACATTGTTTAGTGCACCAAAAGATAACTGAGAACGAAATTCGTGATAAAAATGTCTTTAAAGATGTATCTGAAAATTATTTTTTAAGTAAGGTAACCATTTGATCGTTTGTTCCATGTTAATTTGTATATAATGTTTTTTTTATTAAAAACACATTTCAACTATTGAATTTATAAAACTCTTAATTGCCAATGGCAGAACTGGTAAACCAAAAATTATGCTCAATATCGATTTATATGATTTACAGCGAAATACAGGAAATTATTTTGTTAAACACTTGAAAAATGATTAAAATAATGTACATAAAGTAACTATTAAGGGGGCCGTACAAAATTACAGTTTTAAGTTTATCTATAATGATCATAAAGAGCAAATGACTGCGAAAATTTTCTATTGTTACATTTTCATGAAATGAAGGCGATGGGCAAAAGTATTAAATAACGACATTTGAAAGCATAACAAAGAACACAAGAAAATCATAAAATTATCAAAAACTTAGTTTAATAGTTACTATTTATATATTACATTTGAAAAAATTTTATTATACACAGCATATTGTTATATCTGACGTAAATACATTTTTTTTAAACAAACGACATACTTATCCTTGCTAGTATTACTACATATTTGGTCCTTGACTCTCATGCGGTATTTTTTAGATCTCAAATGAAACAGAAAAAATATTTCACAAAAATTATGCCTACATTGGACTACCTATTATATATCTTACATCAGGATGAACGGTGATATTACGTGCTTTTAAGATACATACGAATAAAATTAAAAGTTATTCTAACTATCTGCATCAGTACAATTTTGTCCTTATATATAACCCTTAGGAAATTTTTTTTCCACATAATATCACCGTAAGCCCCCTTTAAGAATTATTGTCACAATAAGTTTGGCAGTAAGTTTTGAGTTTTTAGTAAATATTTTTTTACAAAAAAAAGTACTTGGGATGAAATTATCTTATTTAGAGCTTATAAATAGGAAAATTTGAATGACGAAGAAAAAGTATTATTATTACTACTTTAGAGTTGCTAGACGAATGAACTTTTGATAAGCCAAATATGATGTGATTCCCAGATATTCCAAAGACACAATTCGTTTCACTTTATCTATTTAATAATGTTCATTTATTGCACTATTATTATCTTTAGTTGGCTGTGATTTTTAATGAAGCCATTAAAATAATGCACATATTAGGAAATAATGTGTTATATTGTGCGATTAAAAGTAACAGATCACTACAACGTCAACATTCACTAATACAATCGTTTTTTTAATGTTCATCGACATCTCGACACACAAAATGCATGTAACATGTATATGTATTTTATGTAGTACATAAAAGCGGTGTTGCTGTACATATCTCGATAATATAATTCAGCGAGCAAGTTACTATATCTACTTTGCATTAACATTAGCCTTGTGGAAGAAATGTGGATGTAACTTCAATTAAACTCGGTCTGAATGTTGCTACAGTATTTATTAGGAATATATCCGTTTTTCATAATTAAATCTAGGTAAACTTTCTTACAGCTACTGGCCATGATAACTATTGCAAAAAATATTTCTAAAGATAGAGAAATATTAGGCAATCCAAGTCCCAAAAGCTATCTGTCTTAAGAAGTAGCTGTTATGAACTTCTATCAATCTGATGAACACACACAAATTATACCCGGTAAAAAGATTTCGTCTCGATGATAGTGGATGGTCACAAAATACAGATGCAAAAACGGATGATTTTAAATAATTTAAAAGAATTGTATGAACAATTTAAAAAAGAGTATCCGACAATGAAGTGAAGTTTTTCGAAGTTTGCTAGCATACGACCAATACATTATGCACTGGCAAAAGTCAGTGGTACTCATTCGGTGTGTGTGTGTCCAATACATAAAAATATGAAACTCATGACAGATGAAGCGAATTCAAAATGTACTACAGTTGACTGCAAAAGACCAATAACTAATTATCATGATTGTTCGGATAGTATGACGTGTGCGATTCAATCTACTAATTTTTTTTGGGATTATGCGATCAGTGCCCCAATGTAGATAGTATTATTAAAGAATTACAACAAAATTTTCATAACAAATTCATCGAAAATGTGCAATACAAACAGTGGGTGACTATATATATACAACTTCACTACAAACTTTGATATCTAATGTAGATGAATTATTACAACTTTCAAGCAATGGCTTGAAAAAGTTACTGATTCATTATTTTTTGATCAAAAAACAAATAGAATTTTTTGACTCGAAGAAAAAATCTAACGAAAAATAATTGTATTGTTATTTGTGATTTTGGCAAAAATTATGCATTTGTTTTACAACACTCCATACTAGGTGTGCACTGGAATAATAATCAAGCAACTGTTTATCCGTTTTTAATTTATTATATAGACGAAAAAGATAAATTAATTATCAAAAGTTTTGTTTGCATTTCTGAATAATTGTATCATAACACAGTTATTATTCAAACTTTATTTTTTTTAAAACAACTTGTAGAATTTATTGGGAAAAATTTGAAAGGTGTTGATAATCAAAATATTTTTTGGACGGTGCGAGCACACAGTACAAAAACAAGAAAAACGTTATTAATCTTACTCATAATATAAAAGATTTTGGAATACGAGCCAAATGGCTTTTTTTCCTTACGTCTTATAGCAAGGAACCATGCGATGGAATAAGTGGGACGTGAAAACGACTTGCTGCCAGAGCTGGTCTTCAAACGATAAATGATCCGATTCGAACACCCCACGAATTATTCACTTGGGCAACAGAAGCTTTGCAAATCATAACGTGTCGTTATTTAACTAATGATAAGTATGATAAGGACGAACAAATATTGTCACAACGATTTAAAACAGCCTTAACAATAAAAAGTCTTGTTACAATTCCAATGCATGATACCGGTCCCCTTCAGAGACAAAAATCAAAAATATTTTTATTAAATGATAACACAACAATCGTAAAAATCTTTAAATAGACATCAAGTTAATTATAAGTCATGTTTTAAAATAAGAACAAATATGTTTTTTTATTTACTAACGTGTGTGTCAGTCAAAACAATCGAGATGACTTCCCAAAATGAATACTTTAAAAATAGTTTCGTAACCTATAAATTTAGACACGTGAATCCAGACGAGACAACAAATTCCAAGCAGTTTTCACAAAAGTTTTTATATACTACTAAACAGAAATCATAAAAACTATTATTAGAACAAAAAAAATGTTAATAAAACAATTCTTACAACAGCTTTCAAATAAAACTTCTAATGCTTTCACAGAGAAAAAAGGTTGTCACTCTAACAATGTACTACATATACTGGAAGTTGCAGGCCAGCGTGCCAGCCAAGGTGACCAGTATATACTATCTTGAGCACGCGTTGCCATCAGTAGTTGTTTCGTGACTAAAGTCCACCAAATTCAAAAGTAGAAACGAATAATGAAACGATAAAATAGACTAATAGTTTAATTACCATTAATGTTATTGAGAAAAACGATGTAGAGTTAGAAGGAGAGGCGTGCAATGGTGCCCGCGAGACGATACGACGTGTAGTGCTACTTAAATTAAGGTATCTCCTTCAATAATAATAATTTTTTCATTATTTAAAAACATATTTTTTATACAAAATTTGATGTAGAATCTAACGGTTATATTAGATAAGCGTTAAATTTTAGGGATCATAGTTAAAAATCGATTACAACAGTTTAATTGTTTTTAAAAATACGAAATTATTTATTAACATTGTTGTAAATGTTTTTTTTCTTAATTTACTGTATTTTCTTTAAAACAACAAAAAATTTTCTTCAGCTTGAAAAGAATCGGAGTTATGAGTGTTTGAAAATGAGTCTTTAAGGCAAAAATCATGAAACTTTTAAATTTTGAACCTCCGTTGATAATCAAAATATTTTTTGGACGGTGCGAGCACACAGTACAAAAACAAGAAAAACGTTATTAATCTTACTCATAATATAAAAGATTTTGGAATACGAGCCAAATGGCTTTTTTTCCTTACGTCTTATAGCAAGGAACCATGCGATGGAATAAGTGGGACGTGAAAACGACTTGCTGCCAGAGCTGGTCTTCAAACGATAAATGATCCGATTCGAACACCCCACGAATTATTCACTTGGGCAACAGAAGCTTTGCAAATCATAACGTGTCGTTATTTAACTAATGATAAGTATGATAAGGACGAACAAATATTGTCACAACGATTTAAAACAGCCTTAACAATAAAAAGTCTTGTTACAATTCCAATGCATGATACCGGTCCCCTTCAGAGACAAAAATCAAAAATATTTTTATTAAATGATAACACAACAATCGTAAAAATCTTTAAATAGACATCAAGTTAATTATAAGTCATGTTTTAAAATAAGAACAAATATGTTTTTTTATTTACTAACGTGTGTGTCAGTCAAAACAATCGAGATGACTTCCCAAAATGAATACTTTAAAAATAGTTTCGTAACCTATAAATTTAGACACGTGAATCCAGACGAGACAACAAATTCCNTTTTTTTTTTTTTTTTTTTCTTATTATTATTAATAATTACTTTTATTTATCCGTTCTTATATTTACCTCTTAAATTTAATTTAATAATATTACGCTTATCCTTTCTTTTATTTTAAAAACTGTTCATACCATATCGCCCGTAACACCAAAAACAAAAATAAAAAATGTAAGGATTTTAGGATTACTGCTAAATTATTTCAGAAAAACAATTAATGTCGTTGTAATAGAGCGCATTACACTTATTCAAGTTTGTGCTCTATTGGTCTGAATGTAATGAATTCAGATGTTTTTAAAATGTCGTTGATTTCCAAGAATGTTTTACAAAGTAGAGTGCATTACAAAGCAGAATGTTGCTATCGATTTTAGCACACTACAGCACCTAATTTTCACGTTTAACTAAACAAGCCTTACGTATTTTTTTGTATTGAAACTATAGAGTTCACTTGAGTTTTGTGGTACTTATGTGGGTATTATTTTTAAAATTGTTAGTATGTTGTGATATTGTGAACATGTGAGGGGATGAACTAACTAATTTTCTTGATTTTTTCTATGACTGTAAGGTTAAAATCGATAGTTTATGTTCATGAATTTATTAATAATATTTAGCAATCCTTGAGACAAATCGATGTTTGGTGTGAAAGTCGCAATGAATTTCATTTCCAAAGTGAGGGATAACAGTTATTATTAATAGTAGTGAAGTAAGTTGTAAAATTGAGTTTCCAAATTTTATGATAGTTTTTGTTGTTTTTAAAGGTTGTTGAGATGTTTTTGAAGATTACTGCTATTTGTCACACAATTCACCAATAGCAGTTTCGCAAGAGAATCTAAATTCAGAAAAAAAAACGGTTACAGACAATGAGAATGGTAAGCAGTGAACCAATATTTTACGATGAATATTGCTCAACTAGATATTGTAGTATGTGTGAGCATTGAATAATTATTTACGAAACATTTTTATAGATATTTATAGATCAATTATCATTAACCGATGACAATCGTGGATTGAAGAACTCTTTAAACTTAACTTAAATACGCCAATATATTTTTTAAGCTATTAGATTTCATGATATTACTAACTCAAGCTTTAGGTCTCCGTATTTGATAGAACCCATAGTGAATTTTTATAATGAATTTTAAAGACCAAAGTTAATTTTTAATATCAATGATCAGTCTGTAAAACGGAGAATTACTCTATTTTTAAAACAGTTCACATTCCTAATCTTATTTTTTCTCACTTAAAAAATTTCTGAACCTTTAAATTTTTTCAAGAAACTTTGATTCCAGATAAACTTTATAACTTCTATTGTTTACATTACATTGCTTCGGAATAAAATAAAATTTTTTTTTCTAAATAATTCTGTGCTTTCACCTAAAGAACATTGATAAAGTAATGTACATAGTTCATTCTTAACTACTTTTCAACCAACAGCAAATAGCAGTTTCACCAATTTTTACTCTAATAAAGAACTTGAAGTACACAGCTTCTTAAATGTACCCTTACTACTACAAGAAGATGTACCATACGCGTATTTAAACACAGAGCTTCGAAGTACTCAGGGATCAAAATTTATAAAAAAGAAACTGACCATGAGGCACCAATCAGATCCTTCGACCTAGGTTTAAAATGAGGCAAAAAAATCGAGAGATGCTGGAATTAGTCGTGTGGGTCAGAAATGAGAAATTATTGTAGAGAAATAGATAGGCTGGGTTGTATAAAATGCTGGTTCAGATGTCAAAATAAAACCAGTTACGAAGATCGGAAAAAAGTATTTAATCAGTATTGGAGCTTACAAAATCACACCTCACAATGGAAATAAATAGCCTGCCACTTATGATTCAAGCCACAAAATAAAAATAACACAGAAGGAAAGCAATTTAGCTATTTGGAATTGAAAACAAACATAGAAAAAGTTAAAGTGTGTAAAAAGATGTTTTAAAATAATGTAGGTAAATTTTTAGATTGTATTATTGCATGAAGTTGCATATTGCATATTTTCATCACGAAATTCGAAGTCAGCGTCAAAAAATACATCAAAAACATATATCTTCACTATTACATTGCAAATCATTTTATTTTCTAACAAATAGGGTAGTTTTCACCCCATTTTAAGGGTTGCTTTTGGTTTCCTTGATATTTTGTAGTCAGATTAAGAATCAGCATTGAAAAATACATAAAAAACGTATATCTACAGTTAAAAAAAGAATTTTTGAATTTAAAATTTTAATCACAGATGAGTAGTTCCCTTGCGGGCCAAAAAGCCAATATATTGGCAGAACACGTGATCGACACTTAGTATATGACCAACCATTGATATAGGGTACCTTTTATAGTAATTTTTTAAGGGCGAAATGCCCCCTGAAATCCCGACCCTCGAAAAGTTAAAGAACATTTAAAATAAATTACGTTCACAGTCTGATCATAGAATTATGTGTGATAGCAGCAAACAAGTAAAGCAAAGAAATAAAATAAGAATAGTTTTGCTCTATTACAACATACATTATTTATCTGAAATATTAAATATTGAAAAATATCTATTTGTTTAAATAGGTAAACTCAAATTATGAATCCCAGTGCTGCCACAACAAAACTTGACGAAAAAAAGTTACTACTAAGTTGGCTGCTTCTTTAACCTGAATCTGAGTTGGCTCCTTTTTCAAGCCAAATCTGAGTTGAATGCTTTTTTAATCCAAATTCGAGTTGATTCCCTTTTCACTAATTATCTGAGTTGGCTCTGTCTTTTATCGAGCCATCGACATAAGTTGATATTTATTTATTTTTTCTTCGCATTCAATGTATTTTGATTTTTTAATAGTACTACAATTCATCTTTTGATTGATTAACCATATAATTGTTGTAATAGACCTAGTGCCCACATAAGTAACGTTTGACACTGAAAGATTCGTAGTATTAAATCGCAAAGTAATGAATATTTAATAATTTAATCATTACTTCAAAAATTTTTTGGTAAAATCTTAGAAGTAACCTAAACCTATAAGTTGGTTATAAAAGTAATAAAAAAACTTTTTTTTCCGTAAAAAAAAAAAAAAAAAAAAATTACGTCCAGAATGACCGGATCAATTCACTATACATGTATAAATTAGATAGATATAAACATATGATTTTTGTTATAAAAGCTAGATTGTATTTGTCCATTAATTTCATTATTTCTGATATCCTGTTGAGTTTCCAATAAATCAAAAATTTTATCTTTTGAGACAGTACAGATAGATTAGGAAAAGATTAATTAATTGAGAGGCAGTAGATAGCGGGTAGCATAGAAGGTACCGATGAGGAGGAGAAGGGGGAGCTTCCTCAAATATTGTTGGATTAAAAATCACGAGAAAATAAGCAAAGAACTGTGTAAATTGAGGGGAAAGATAGGGAGAGCTAAAACTCACTTCTTTCCATACAACTATTAAAAATACGTCAAGATTAAAAGTATTTTTTTTTATTTTGAGGGAAAACTGTGGGGGTGTGTGTAAAAGGAAATTTATAGCCCAGGACTATACACCTATATAATATAGGACGATATAAATATGTATTTGTATGTTGAGTGGAAGTTACTTATGCAGACTTTATGTGCTTTTTAAACGTATACTAATAACAAATAAAATTGTATTGAAGTTACATTTTCTTCATTAATCATACAACTTCTATATTTTTGTAAAAAATAACAAATAGACTAAACGCTTACATTAAAAATTTATGAATAAAGCCCAATTTTTGTGGGTTTTTTTTTAATAATAAGTGAATTTTATTTTCAATAACAAACTA
>NW_019379593.1:1610129-1655654 GCF_000648655.2 Copidosoma floridanum
ATTATAACAATTTTTTCATTTATATCAAATTAAGTACGAGAAGCAACATGATTTAGAAATGATAGAACGCAAAACCATGTAAATTGTAAAACTTTAAGAAATTCTTGCGTTCAAATAGTTTTTTGTCCGTTTTAAGTTAATAAGAGTATAATATTTTTTATCAGAAGGTTTTAATGTGAACAACGAAGGTCGTAAAATTTTTGTATGAATAAATTTCCTAAGTTAGAAGATTACCTTCTCACTCAATTAACGTATAAAAACGTACATACTTCATAGCAACATTAAAACACTGTAAGAATAATTTTCTATAGATACATTTTTTTATACGTCGTTCATTTAAAGAAACATAAACCAAAAAAACATTTTTGAAGTCATACGTAAACAAATGACAAAACTTTAATTATTCGCTCCGAGAATGAAGTTGGAAGGGATAAGAGAATCTATGCCAGCGCTCATGGTGGCGAATGTGCGCTATTTAAAGGTACGTTACTGAACCAAAATCAACATCATTTTAAGTTTTCATGAAACATGTTGAAAAATAGAAGTTATAGAGGAAAAAATGTTGCCATAATTATTATAGGAGTCAAAATTTATCCATTCAACTCAGTCCTATCATAAGATTTTGTCAGCAATCATTAATAAATAGAAATTAGAAGTACCGAAGGAGTGATCTCATCTTCTCTACGCAAATCGTACTTGTATGGCAGATGAAAGTATGTGGTTATGAGTCAGTAAGAATGCTTCAATATTTATGTTCAGACTTCGAACTAGGAAACTAAAAGTATTAAGTTGTGTGTTATTGGAAGTGTACTCACTGACTGAAATAGAGTAATTATGTTGAGAATCATGTAATTTTTTTGTTCTTATAATATTACAATCCATACTATAACAGTTTCTTAGTAAGCTTATATATTTGTTCACTATCATAGAAAAAGATACGTTTCCGTACCTTCGGAATGCCAGCTTTGACCTTGAGTGGAGGGCGCTGCGGTCATTCTCCGAGGGAATACATGGTCCTAGATAATCTGGCAAAAATATTTTTTTTTAACCCTGACATAATTATTTAATTTTTCAAAGAAAAAAATGTATCCATGACTTGGACTACCATTACATCCTTTTAACTTTTAAAAAGTGAGGCTAGAATAGATCTTTCTATTCAGCTTCACATTTAATTAGCATAATCGTTTTAAAAGAATCAGAACAGAAAAAAGCAAGAATAAGTGGATTTAATACGTGGATTGGGCTTGTATAATTTTACAAAAAGCTTTGAAAATATAAGAGAAGACTTGACGTCATTAATTCATATAGAAATTTTCTTCAAAAACAACTTTGTAGGAAAAGAGAGAGATTTTTGTTGAATACTTATTGTTTTAAAAAGAAGTTATCAAAGAATAATCGTACAAGAAACTTTTTTAAAACCATTTCGTTGGTTTTAATATTGTATTTCAAAATTACATTTTTATACTTGCTTTAAAAACAAGCTAAATTAAAAAACTATTGTTCTAAATTAGTATAAACAGTTGAACCATGGTATTTGAGGTAAGCTACCACTCATAAGTAAGGTATTAAATTACTATAGTAAACAAACCACTACAAAAAAAAAATTTTTTTAAAGCTATTACTACTTATGTTGTACCTCAAGATTTTTACTAACCACAATTTTTTTTCTTCCAATCAAAATGATTTTTTACTTGTTAATTATACGATTTCATTTTAATTTAAATCGATGAAAAATTGTAAACAGAGAAAAAATGAGAACAAAATTTTTTGAATCACAAGTGATAAATAATAAATACGAAAAACTGCATTTTTATTATAATTTTCTTTAGTCCTAGCGTTGTCTATGACAACTAACAAATCTTCAGTTTATGATAAAGGCTTCAATTTTTGTCTTCATGTGGTAAATAGGGACACTGGCGAAATCCACTGTATTAAGATTCTGTAATTTGATTAGTGGTTTGACGACTAAGAATATTTTTGCCATATAATATTTTTTATTTATGTTTAATTGCACAATAGATAAACTAATTAGGAATGAAAAAGAAATCAGCGTTTTATAGAAATACATTAATGTTGGTTTGAAAATTTGCCTCAAAACTATACACAACGTAATATTGGTATGGATTTTAATACTACAATTGAATAAAATTGGCACAAAATATATACTTTCATTAATGTATTGCAAGTTAAAAAAACATTATCTTTGAATATTTCAAAAAGATAAAAAGGTACTTAACCTGTTAAAAAACTGATATAAGAGTTGTAAAGCTAAGATGTTCTGCGAGGGGGTCAAATACTGTTACGATATATTTACGTGAATTCAGTCTTTTTGTATGTAGTATAAAAAATAAAATTGAGTAAATTGAACCTGTTAATGTATCATTACTTACTTTTACATTGCATTAAACATCTTTGATGTTCTAAAATAAGAATTGATTAATAAAGTTTTAATTGTAGCTTGTTTCATTTTTTTTTTTTTTTTTGAAGTCTTACTGTAATTTTAATTTTCGTACTTCAAGATAGGTCAAGCAGTAATTTTATTGGTCAAGAGTGCTGGTGACACCACTCTTGAATCGTAGCTGGAATTTACTGCCATAAAACAGCAGACAAAAGTAACAGTAATATTCATGTGACTATCAGTGCGGGCTAAGGGCGTATTTACTTTAGCAGAACCAAGCTTTAATTAACAGGTGGTGATATCAGCACTCCCAAACGAAATTTACTGCTAGCAGTGTTTTTTTACATACCAATTACACTCTTTGTGAGAAAAAGGTATAGTGAAATGTCCGCACAATTTGAGTATTGTTAATATATTAAGGATCCTTGCAACTTTTTTATGTGCATATGTCTCCTGTTAAATATATGTCTACCCACTGTGCACTTTGCGCACCAACCTTTTTGAAACCAAACTATGTCCTTCGATACAAAAAGTTGTTTGATAATTTTTTTAATAACCTGAAAAATTCATTTAATTGACTAGCACTGGAGAATGATTTAATAACACTCATCTATTTCATATGTTTTATTCTATTTATATACGACTTGCAATGTCTTTTCTTTCAACAGGAGGGTAGCAGATGGAGAGTCTCTTTAGGGGGGGGGGGGGCGAGGAACGGTATGAAAATGTGAAAGGGGCTAAGGGGACAGAGGAGGCAGGGGGCTAATGTAAAATTTTATTGAGCCATTTTACAGAGTAACAAAAGGAATTTTACCTGATGGTAAGTGTGGGGGGCTAGGGGTAGAGGAGGAAAGGTGTGGGCAGCCCTCCTTAGTAACTATATAATATAGAAAGATTTTTCCAAATCCTAACATCTCTTCTGTGATAGTATGAGAAGCAGTAGTAGATGCCACTCACTTGTAAATATAATGATATAATGTCAAATAATGCATTGATATTTTACTTTTTCAGACCTCTAATGTTATGCTTTATTTCCGAAATTCTCACTCTCTCTCTCCATAAAATTTTTAGTCGATAAAGATTGGACAACAGATTTTCAATAAACGATCAAAAGATATTTGGAAAGCTAAAAGACACAATGAGAAAAGAGGTCAAAAAGATAAAGACAAAAATCAAATAGAGGAGCTACGAAAGGAGTGGAGAAAATAACAAGAAAAGGAGGTGGAAGACAGAGCGAGCAAAGACAAATAATTGACGCAGGAAAGAGCTAGATTAATTGAGAGGATTGAAAAACTGGATAAGGAGGCTGAAAAGAGGGAGAGAGAGCAAAGGAAGCATAAAAAAGTTAACAAGGGTGAAAAGTTCAGTAAGGACAATTTGGTTGATAAAGTGTAGTAGTCTTTCACGGACCGGTAAAAGTATCAAAGAAGATTAAAAAAGCATATATGCTTAAAAAAAGGATAAATATGGCAGCGTTTCGGTAGCAGCGCTACAAAGTGATACAAAAATGAATGTCATAAAAGAAACTTTCTATTTTATAGTAGTTTTACGGACAATGACATGACCATAACAGAGAAAAAAATACCAAGAGAATCTGTACATCAGACACTCTATGTCATGTATGCGTACGCGCGCGCACGTGTGTGTATATGTGTGTGTATCGGAAGCGGTTTGAGCCAAGTGCTCTACGCTTGTAAACCGTTTGCGAGAAGCGCGTACATCATGCTATAGCGAGTCGGAGAGTATGGATCTGAACTACGTGCCTCGCGCAGCCGTGGGCAGTTCGTCTACGATGAGTGCGAGAGCCAGTCATCCCACGTCAAGTTTTTTATTCTCTGTATAATTTTGTACGCTAATATAAGGCAATAAAGCTGATACCAAACAGTAAAGTAACGCTCTATTCGTTGTGCCTTCGCCCTGAAAGATTAAACCCCTTATCCAGTGCATCCTTATCGTTTCTTCCTAGACCTATCCAGCACATCACATCCTTCAAGCCGGATTCAACAGGAAGAAGCAGACAGAGCCGAGTGACAGACATCTTTGTGTGCTTCCAGCACACGTAATCATCAGCGCGTGCCGGTTATTTTTGTGTGCTCCTAGTGTACGTCGCAACGCATGCTGTCGTTGCTGCGCTCACTATGTACACGGTTTTGCGACTGCGAGTCGTCGTCACCGCACACACTGCTGCTGTTCGAGCCCCACTCGCCTTTGGCCTTACCACCATCACCGAGGTTACCAAGCTCCCAACACGCTCTTGACCCTATCGCCACCAAGGTTGCCGAGTTCCTAGCTCACTCTTGTTCCATCATTATCACTGAAGCGTGCTGAGCTTCAGGGGCTTTCAACTCGAGGAAGACCATCTTTTTTCCATAGGTAAACGGCCTGCCTGAGAGCGTCAGCGTCGTTGCTGCCTTTAAGCTCCGTGCTCCCACTTTACGATGTCGAGACAGTTGATCGACAGTCAAGTTTTACCTATGATTGTGTTTGTGTAAGCATTTTATTTATTTTATTACTGTACTGACTTTTAAACACTTTTATTGATCTTTTATTCGATCAAAGTCAGAGCCAACTTTAGTCAGTTGCAATCCGATTATTATTCGCAAGATATATTAGCTCAATTCACGTGTCGTAGTAGTACCAGTATTAATCGCTTTCCATTGTACGAGTGACCTGATTCGATTTTGTATCTATTTATTTGTATTTTCCTTAATGGCTGACATGGATAGTATCTACGCTCAGCAGCTAGCGCTTAGCTATGACAAGCAAGAAGAGACCATACTCAGCAATAGAAGTGGCCAAAAAAGGTATTGACATGACAAAAAAAGTCCAGAAAACAAAAAAAAACTTTCCGAGGTACTCAAGTCAGTGAAGGCTGATAGACCACGAAGGTAGGTTTAAAGTAGAATTTGTCTCCTGCCGTGTAAGGAGAAGGCTGACCATCACTAGATGTTTTCGATGTCTAGGGAAGTCATCTCTGGTCAACATACAGTGAAGTAGATAGATCAAAGCTTTGTTTTCGGTGTAGAAGCTGTAATAGTCGGGAAAAAGAGTTCAAAACGTGTTTTTTTTATGTACGACAGGAGATATGAATCAAGAAGCTGGCAGAGAAAGCTGCTTGACATTCAAACGTGCACTACAAGACTCCAGAAAAAAGGCCAAAATCAGCCGTAAGTATGTGGCAAAACTATGGAGTGTAAAGATTAATGCAGACCCATGTTGCGTTTAGTACATTTACTCATCAGTTACGAAAAGCATCAAGCATAGTGGCGCTTGCAAAGAATGCAGCTCAAAAAGGAGGGCTAGACACAGGTGCCGATTCTCAGGGACCTCGAACCCTCTTCAGGACTCGAAAGGATTGGAACATCTAGCAATTGGTGGCAAGGTTTGCTTGCTAATACTGTGAAATACGGTGATTGCTCTTGGGGTCCACCCACGCGGCCACGCGGCACGGGGGTGGGGAAGTTTGAGTGGATATTAGTAATCTAACAAAAAAATTCACTGAGTCCGACACTACCTTGTTTCTACGATGTGCATGAAGGCATTTCCTGCCTTTAAAAAAAAAAAAAAAAAAAAGAACACTGCCACTACCACTGGTCCTCCTTGGCTGCGGAGCTTTTTTAGTGTGATAAGTGCGTTCTGTTGCGTGATATCTGCCATAAATCCTCCAGAGAGTGGAATGGAATACTAAAAATACAGCAACACTCAGGTTGACATAAGATGTAAGCTTCAAGAAGTAGTCGAAACGTTCAACAGCTTTAACCAAATGGGAGAAATCAGCAGCGGAAAAATCAGCAAACTTCTTTACTCGTCTAGACTACTACTAAAAGATAAGACGAAAGAAAGTGAAACACGGAAAGGGTAACGCCCAGCTCAGTAGACGATGGGTAAAACCTGGACACGTAGTCAATGATAGAAGTAAGGTACCTGTTACCATCACCCAACCTGATGCAAGGGGTCCAGATAAATGAACTGTGGTGGTAAAAAAACGTTAACCTGTGAGTCCTTAAAATAAAGTAAACACTGTCACAGAAGAACGACGTCTTGAGAAAGGAAAACGGGAAGTGCCCTTGCCGAGCTGAAGAACACCAATGCCGAAAAACATGATAAGTTTTTTGGAGCGTTTCAGATCACTATCGCAGATGTGGGAGGGGGGGGGGGGGCAGCAAACCCTTGCGCCGTGGCTGACATGGGAGATACGACACGTAGATCCAACGGTCACGATAGAGAAAGTCATACAGAGTAATCTTAATAAGATGAACCACCTGCAGCTTGGATGGGTTAGCTGCACGATCTGGCCCAAGATTAAGGATGAACACAGTTTTAGATGCCTGGGCTTTGCACACATGGCAAGCAATTGCAATGGGACCAACCAATCTGAGGTTTGCTGGAAGTCTGGACAGGCGGGACATGTGGATTGCGGGTGTTCAATGAAGGAAATAAAATGCTACCTGTGCCAGCATGTGACTCCTTAGCCAGACATCTGCCACACCGCTGGATCAGTGGAATAAAAGGCCTGGCAGGCATGTGAAGGGGCACGTAAGCAAAAATGGTGCTCATTCTGCAGAAAAACCTAAAAAATTCCTGGCTTTTGCAGGTATTAATAAATCAGTACACCTAGGACTGGGGAGCGACAGAGTTCATAATATTGAAGCAATACTAAAACCGTCCAGGGATAAGCTGGAACGGCGACCTTACGGGTACGATAGCCGTTATGGTCTTTGACAAGGACAAGTTTCTGCTCTCCGATTTTGGAGCCAGAAGTGGTTTCGCATGGATCATGATATGCTGTGTTACCTACCTTAGTTGCTATATCTCCCTTAACATAACGATTGGCATTTTTCAAAAGCAGATCTTCGCTCTTGAATAGGCTGTGCGTGTGTTTTAGGAAAGGGGTAACGTGGTCATTGCCGGCATCCTAAATTTCAAGGCCAAAGCTTGAGGTGAAACACAAACTGATATTAGGGGGCGGGCGGTGTTTGGAGATGGCCTCAAGCTTCGACGTAGGGGACGTGCATAAATTAGATAACACATACACAAGCTTTATTTATACCCTCCCTTACCCATCGTAACACATCCATCATGGAACCTTGCAACTTCCTCCCCCCTAAACGTTAAGTAACAGCAAAAAATTTAAATTAAAAAAAAAAAAAAAAATTATGTTGCCTTAAAAATTTTTCAATGTTTTGTAATATACTTGATGATTAGATCTACATTTTTTCAACAACTATTCAATTTAACATAAATTGTTTTTATTTTATTATAAAATATTTGAATTATTACATTTATTTTTTCAAGAAATATCAGGGCATTTGATGCCCTGAAAATAAACGTTGAAGTAAAACTCTAGAGCCACAGCATAAAATTTAAGGTACAAAAATGTTTCTTACTTGAAGTAAGTATTGGCTCTCTCGAACGTGTTTTAAATATCATTCAGCATCTGGAAGTCTGGCATCAACATTTTTTCTTCTATATCTTTATATTCAGCAAAAACTTGAAATTTATTAATTATCGTATTCCATATTTCTGCCAAAACATAACTAGCATATTTAAAATTTTGTTTTTCCAGCTTAATATTTATAGTTTCGTCGTTTTTAATTTTTTAAAGTGCATTTTAAAATGGTTCTGTTTAAGAATAACTCCTAATAATTGTTTACTCAACGGTACTATTCTGCGATCGACTTGATTGTAGGCACTTTGTCCTGGCGCACTGGTAAATACATAATTAGCATCCGAATCATATTAGATGAAATGACCGATAACATATCAAATAACTTTTTGGTGCCGAGGGTTCTCATCCGGTCTACCATAAACAGGTAAGCACTTAATTGGTTTAACAGTTCCAGTTTTTTCGTTATTCAGCATGTTTTTACATTTTTCTATCACAAAAAGTATATAAAAATCTAATGCATCGGTCAAGGCAGTTGAGGTCAAATATTTGACACTTCGTATAGAAATATATGTCGGGCCAGAAGATGTGACTGCATTTGGCCTTCCCAATTGATCAGGTTGTATAACAATAAGAGCATACACTGAAGGGATCAGTTTATGCTTCTCGGCCACAACCCAGTCATAATCTGGCAAACGAATCTATTTTAAATACTTTTCAATTTGCAAGATTGTTTGTTTTATTTGTAAGTGAAATTTTTTGAGAATAAAAAAATATAATTTTTTAATATTTAATATTATTGTAAACTTGTATTATTGTAAATAAATAAATATTGTAAATACGCATTAAGTTTAATTCTTATTTTGTTAAAGTTAAATTAAAATTTTTTTTTTACTGTAAGTCCATAACCTCGTAGTCTAAATGTATGAGAAATGGAGCTTATTTATTTGCTACTGTAATATACATTGATCTGGTCCAAGAATTAAAGCTCAAATTTAAGACTCTTTATTGTCACAGTACAAAAATTTTTGTCAAAATGATTTTTATGCTTATTGGTTTGCGCCCGCTTGAGACGAACTGGCACGGTAGTTATGTATTTTTTTCCTTTATTTAAACTTTCTTGTTTTGGTCACAAGCGTAAATAAGTACCAGCTCTTGGAATTTAAAAATCGATTCATGATAACTTTTTGTAAAGATCAGTCACAGTTTTCCAACTATTTAATGTTTGACTACGTCTTTTATCAAGAGCTGAAGCCCCAAAAGTGGCAAGATTTACAATAGTTTTTAAAAGTTCAGGTTGTTCTACTTCTCAACTTGGGCTTTCATGATTTGCATGAAACTATTAACTTTTTACTTGATTCAGGATTTATTATACATAATTCTTTTACTGTAGAAGTAATTATTGCGACGTAGTAGCCCGACGCAAAGAACCCCCACCTTCTGGTGAGAGTTTCTTATGATATGAGGGGGTATCCCATCCTTCTACATCTGAACTGGAGAGACATTCCGGGCAAGCCACCGTACATTCCGCCTCCTCACATTTTCTTACCAATCCGCTGCTATGGTTGTCTGAACTCTTTTCGTGTATGTGTTTGATTGTATTAATTATTTATTAATAAGCGAGTATACCAGAAGGGTATTTTTACTTTTATTTTATATTTTAATTTGCATTCTTATAACAAAAAAAAGTAAGTTTACAGTTAAATAACAACAAGATAAAAAAGTCTATTTCATTTAATTCTATAATTAATAGCATCAACAAGGGTATTTACATAAAAAGACGCAATATTGTATACAATTTCACACATGAGATCTTTTGTCAAAATCTTCTGTTTTATAATGCCATGTGCTACAATTTTTTCATACATACTCTACACATCGTTATCATTCGAATCACTCACATTTTTTGTTACAACGTTTGGTGCGTAGTAACTAACTTATGCTTCATGCACACTACTAACTTTTTCTAAAACAAAATTTTTCAGTTAAGAATGGTCTCTTTTTGTATTTTGGCGCTAGCAGGGCTACCCTCGGCACTAGGATCAAGAAACAGTATACTGGACATTAGTTTTGAGTGCAGTTGGTAGTTTATCGTCGACCGCGGTATCACGACGAAGCAACGCAACGCGCTTGCTCTCTGCTCAACAAGATTTCAGCCTGGACGCACCCCGCTCATGCGAGAGCACTTAGGCGAAGTCCTACAGTTTGTTTTAACTTCGTTTTTCTCCACGTAGATTCTCGCCGTTCGCTGATATGCACACCTGTCCAAGCTCGCTCAGCACAACTCTCAAACATTTGTAAGCTGTATTCGCTCCTTTTTTTAATATATCTTGAAACTCAACAAGCTTCGATAAGTTTTCTTTCGATCTGCGTTCAAGTGTTCTACCAACACAAGCATATATAATGTATATTAGATCTTAAAATAAGCTAGTTTTACTACAAAATAAGAGTTATATTTAGAATTTATTGTTGTGACCCTTTCACACCACTGCAAATAAGAAAGTGCTTTATCTCTATGATTTAGTCTCGATTTATAGATCGACCGAGACGTCACTAAATAAATATTTGATTATTCTTGTTATCTTGCAAGTTACTGTCATCCGTTATCACGTATTTTTCAATATCTGAGAAGGCTAATTTAAACTCGCTCCAACTAGAAACTGTAAAAAAATTCCTTCAAAATCTACGCTCAACAGACGAACGATAGGTTCCCAATCGTTGTCCAACAATTTTTCGTATTCAAGCCCAATAATTATTTTTTTACCAAATGATTTGTTCAATCCATAAAGCTTGCAAATAACCTGAGGGAGCTATGATTCTTGATGCTGACTTAAGGCTGACAGATCCAAAGATTTTTTCTCCAAGACTTTTTTTTCCACAGGCTCTATAGTCTCCTCGTTACAACATATTAACTATCGGATGATTGACCAGAGACTGACAGCTGCTTTTTGTTGAAGCACAAATATATGCTGCTCATTATTCGAAAGAGCGAAGATATTAAAAACGCATAAAGGTGGTAAATCACGTTTGAGGTTGTCAAAACTGCACTACCAAGCATTTCGGATGGTATTACTTAAGAAAAACAAGTATTAACGACAAAGTATAAAAAATGCTGACGTGCATTCAGAGGTAGGCTTATAAAATGCTGACATTTTTATTTTTTAGAATTTATAACACTCGGTTGCTACATTTTTGAAAAAGCGCAGATAACAAGCTAGAAGCACAAAATTACAATGATACATAACAAAAGGTTAGAGTTAAATTTCATATCAACGACATTATACTACAACTACTTTGTAAGCATTTTATTGGACATCCACCACTATCCAATACACAGTTAATATTTATTTTGTTACATCTTAACGAAATAAAACGTCTCGCGATTTTGTCAATTTTATTGAAATCATGCAAAAAATTGTCAAGAAATTCTCTGAAACTCAATTTTTGACTCGTATTAAACAGAAACAATGAACAAAGTTGACCACATACATTTAAAGATAGGCTTTGTAGCAGTTTAACATTCCATCGCAGTTTCTTACGATTTTTTTCGCAAACGATTAATGTCATGCGATTTATACGGTTGTACACATAGCTATCGAAATAAAAGTCATTACTTTGTTTATCAGCGTACATAGCATCCCAATAATTAGCTGGCTTTATATGATTGTTAGTGTTTATGATAAGCGTTGTCGGTTTCGTCCATACCCGCGAGATCTGATGTGCCGGGAATACACCAACAGTATGTGAAGTGATTTGAGAGAGGTGTCGCAGTATTTGCAGACTGTCCATGGTTAATTTCTGTTGTTTTTGATGATTTTTTTGTCAAAATTGTGTTCACAGAGCCGATACTTTCACAGAGATTAGTAGGGAGATTGCTGACTGCAATGCTACGGAGTACGCCCACTTTTTTCCACTGTTTCGAGCGCCCTGTCGCAGCTACGCGTCGAACCAGGCGAACATTTTTTTAATTTGAGAAGAATATTAGGGGTATATGCTGACGAGAAGAGAAGTATATTCAAGTGGGAATGTCAATGTAGGCGCCCATTTTGGAGGCGCTTGGAAGGGGGATACCGAATGTGCACCTACGAGGAGAGGAGTGGAAATGTCGGTTATATAGCTGTATAGCTGAGCGAATAAAAAAAGCAGTTAACGATGACTGCAACAAGTATTTCTTGCTATATTGCTTTAACCTAATAAGTATAAGTAACTATAATATGATATTTGACTTACTTACTTTAATCTTATGATTCAACATTCTCGAAATTAAGGGGGCATAAGTCAATAGTAAACAAAAAGTTTGGGCAGATGTTTATAAGAAAAGTCATATTCTTTCCCTTTTAAATTCCTTAGAACATGAAAATTTAAAAAAGAATAGTCATATGATTTTAAAAATTAAGCCGTGAAATTAAATACTTATAATTTTTTTTTTTTTTTTTTATATATATATATTAGAGTGCTCTACGTCCGGCTCCTTTAATAAGGGCACTACTATGGGCACTTAGCACTTAGGAAAAGGAAAAGAAAAGAGATGGGAGGCCTCCCATTGCTGGGAGGGGGGTAGGGGGAAATTAGGCAATTTTGCTGCGAGAAGGTCACCTAAACCCTCCTCGAGGAGCATTGCGTGGTGAAAAAGCACATGTGAAAAATCACAGAGGTACTTGCCCGAAAAAGTCGCACTATGGCCGAGAATCGAACCACGGTCTCCCGCAAATACTTATAATTATAAGCACAGGTTTTTAATTTCAATACATTACTTTTTTAATCTCCCATACTTTTAACATTCCGAAATCCGTTAATGTTTTTAAAAAATATACAGCTTCAACTACTTTTTAAGGTTGTCAGTATAGCTATAACCACTAATTTATAAATTTTACGCAATGTAACTGCTGTGAACTGTAGGAAAAACTCCGAAGGATGCCTATGAACATATATGACTTCGTCAGTAAATCCCCGTGTCCTTCGGATAGCTAAGATAGATAGGGCTCATGCCGCTTCGTGGATCGTTTTGAAATCTAGGGTTCGATTCTACATCATGGCAGTTTTTTTTTTTTTTTTTTTAATTTTATTGATCATTTTGTTTTCATTTCTTTTATTTATGTTTCGTTTAAAAATATGCATGAGCCATAAACATTTTTTTTTAAATACATCAAAATAAATATTGTTACTTCAATACTTCTTGTTAGCAGGGCCATTCCATAATTTTGTAATACTAAAATAACTTTCAAGGGTTTGAACATAATTTATTCATTTTAAAATTCCTTAAACGTTATAAATATTCTATTTACGAAAGAAAAAAGCCGGAGGCATAAAAACACTCATACTTTAATGACGATTATATCAAATATGTTTATTACCAGTAAAGTACATTCCTCATTAATACTTTGTGGTTATTACATTGACAACATTTGTAATACATATACGTACAAACATTAAAGCAGATTCTTTAAGCTTTATAAATAGTGCATATTTCCGATTAAAGAATCTTACAAAGACTCAATAAAGCTTTTTTTATTTAATACATAATAGTTTGAAACACTTGGAACTCAGAGTATGGATTTAAAGTAAAGTTGTATCATGTATAAACAATTAACTTTCTTACCTACAATAAATTGTTATTGTAATTTTACAGAAATAGTTACTCAAATCTTTTCACAGCGCGTAAATTATATAACGTTAACAAAAAATTTTTTCCTCTGTTTTAAAGGCCGCACTGTACATATTTCTATAGATCAATTACTATAAAAAATATTAAAGTTTTACAATTTAAATTACACTTTTAATCTTCGCAATCGAATCATTAATTTTACATTTTGAGAAACACACAATGTTCTGCATAAATTTATCTGATTGTTTGTAGTTGATAAGATAGACCATCAAAAAGCACCTGTAGCTATACAACGCGAGAAAGCTATTTTTTTTTGTAGTCATAGTAGCATAGTCGTATTTTCGGTATCTTTAACCATATGATACGGGTTGCTTTTAATAAAAAGCTTGCGGAACTCTCACGACGATTGGCTTAACTTTAAGAACTTTAACATATTTTTTAATAGTTTTATCAATTAATTTTCGAGAATCGTAGCTAAATTGATTCATTATAAAGTAGTAGGCACACGAATATAGGAAAGTAGTTTCAATACTTCATGATTTAAAAAAAAATGGAAAACCAGGATAAATAAATAATTGGTCGATTTTTTAAAAAAACTGTGTAGATTTTTTTAAGATTTTGCACTACAACTGTAATTATTGATACTATTTCAACTTTTAATGGAAGCTCTTACGAACAGAAATAGACCCAGGCTCATTTTTTACTAATATATGAATTTGTAGTAAAAAACTTTGTTCAGTTCTTACAATTCCTGACTCTAAATAATTCGTCAGGTTAGCAAACTAGAGAGTCTTTTTAAAGTAATAGGCATAACAGAGCCTTTTTGAACTGAATATAAGAAAAAGTGTTTATAAATAGAATATATCTTCCTCCAATTTTTCTTAGTTTCTAATACATGTATGTAAATATACATATCAATGAATGAAGCACTAAATCATAACATTATCGTTAATCGACAGGTATAACTTAATTATTGGTCAGTAAGTGGTCCAAACTACCTGGTAATTGGCACTTGTGTTATTAATAAATGCCTTATTGATTTAATCATTGGTAAATAAGCACCCCGTAAAACCTAGTGATTGACGATAATGTAATAAACTAATGCTTCAGTAATTGGCCTATAAAAATATTCACATTACCACCTTAACATAGAAGTAAAAGAATTGGTTGAAAAGGCTTCAATGTCTGTTTGTTGAACTTCTCGTTTCGCTCTCCAGTATAGAATAACCGTGTAAATTTGTATAGAGGTATATCACTAACAGCTTGTACACCTTAGTGTATCTGTGTACAAAAAGGCTTTTTCTTTTAGTTAAGAAAGACTCTATTCTGCCCGAAAATCTAAGAAAGCGCTTTTTTGACTTTTACTCTGAAAAGACTCTTTCTTACACTTACTCAAGTTCATTATTGTTAAAAGTATTACGATGCTTTTCCTGCATTTAAGATAAAGGTTAAACTTCCTTAATAATCTGCAGCATAAACATAGCTTTATAATCCTCATCCTAAAAGGTAATTAAGTTTTTTTTTCAGATAAAATACGACGATGTTTAGAACAATATTTTGTCTTAGAATCTTGCCGAATAATCTTAATTAGTTAATAATCGAACTATTACATTTATTGTTATTCTTCTGGCAGTCTAAGATTTAAAAGTAGTAGCACACCTTATCAAAAATTTTCAAACAATTTAAATTTTTTTACAAAACCATTTTTAATTTTGTTTATCAAATTTATTTACTCATTGAAATTTCAACACTTAGTTAATAACAGTAGACGGGCGTTGATGATTGTACTGTAATTTAGACTTCTATCTCTGGCTTTTTTCGGTCATAAAAAGGATGTTCATAATTTTTTAGTAGTTTCAAAATGAATAAATTATGTTTCAATCCTTTAATAGTTATTTACGTAACAAGTGCGGAAAAGACGATTTCCCGCACGAGTAGTGATTGACTCACACGAGTGCCGGAGTTGACGGGAACGAGTACCAGTTGAGCACACGAGTGCGTAGCACGAGTGTGATCGCAAGGTACGAGTTACCGTCACCGGCCACGAGTGCGAGTCTATCACACGAGTGCGGGAAATCGTCCCGCACGAGTTGCGTACAAGTTTTTTCGCAATGTGTGAGGAAAATAGGTACAAAATAGGTTTGAATTTTGATTTCCAGTGTGTAGTAAAATTTTTTCCGGTGTGTGGCAAAACCTTTTCCACACCTTTTCCGCAGACTGTGCGGCAACAACCTTTGCCACACACCTTTGTCGCACACTATGTGGGAAAATCGATTTTCCACACTAATACCAGTGCGGAAAACACCCATTTTCCGCACACTATTGCGAAATAGTAGTTTTCCTACGAGTTTGAAAAGTCTTTGTTTGCGAACCGAGAGGTTTGCGGCCCGAGCCGAAGGCGAGGTCCGTAACGAGGTTCGTAAAGGAGACTTTTCGAACGAGCATCGGAAAACTGCTTTTTTGCCCGAGGAAGTACCAGCCTCCTAAAACCACCCGAGGGCGGAAAAAGTTATTTTAGGATTATAAAATTATAGAATGGCCTTGCTAACAAGAAGTGTCAAAGTAACAATATTTATTTTGATGCATGCGAAAGAAAATATTGATGAGATATGTATATTTTTAAACTCAACATAAAAAAAGAGAAATGAAAATAAAATGATAAATTGAATTTAAAAAAAAAAACCACCATGATGTGGAATCGAACCAGGACAAGGACAAGAGTCAGTTAAATATATAGCATATACTTGGTTGCAGTCAAAAGAGAAAAACTTGTGTCGTCGCTCCCTTTGGCTGTGCACTCAGCTATACAGCTATAGTCAACATTTCCATTCCTCTCCTCGTAGTTCGGTAAACCCTTTTCACGCGTCTCCAAAGTGTGTGCCCATATTCACATTTCCACGCGAATCCACTACTCTCCTCATAGGCGCATAGCCCTACCATACTTCTTAAATAAATTAAAAAATGCACCTGGTTCGGCACTTGGCCACGACGGAGCGCTCAAACCAGTAGAAAAAAAGTGAGCGCACTCCGTAGCATTGCAGTCAGCAATCTCCCTACTAATCTCTGACTTTAATGTGTAAACATTATTCAAAGCACATCGAAATTTTCAATGATCTGGCTCAAAAGCGTGGTGTATGTAATATTCCTCCACTAATAAGGCTTTTAAAGGCAGACATTCGATCTCGTATACCAAATTTATTACTTGACAAAGAGTTATTTTATGAAAATCGTACCACTTTTCGCAACCCCTGACGCACATTTTCTTTAAACTTCTTGCAATATCATTTAAAATTTTGAAAATTAATTTCAAAGGTACTTCACCCTTAAAGAAATAAGTTTCATGATGATATCGTGACAACCAAATATTTTGTCGTTGCGCCTCCTTACTTAATTTTTTCAAGCGATAAGGAGGTGTTACTACCTAACGTGCAAAAAGACATTGTTTAAAGCAACGATAGAAGTTTTTTTCGGCCCCGTTACATCTTTTTTTACCTTAAAATGTTGAATTTTTTCGATGAGGTCCATTGCGATTTTTGAATGGTTGAACGTACCAACAGAAACTAAACCCAGAGAGGATTGCCGTGTCTGAGCAGTGAGTATAAACATATGTAGTTAGTGGCGCGATTTAGTCGATAAAGTCAACCATTATTTTACGTGACACATCGATTTCGAAAATATTCTCGTACTCGGCATACATTTAGTCTCTAATCTAGTGTTAAATCGAAAGCAAAGAGACAGTAATCATTCAGATAAGTTTCGCGATCAATGTCATGTCCTTCATTAAGAAACTGAATACCAGTACTCGAAAACAAGGTATGTATAAATTATTTACAAGCATTTATGTATAAATTATTCGTTTCAAAGTCTGGCTGTAACGGTTCGGAAGAAACTTAAACGCTGTAATATAAAAACTAAAAAAATTAATACTGAAATAATGAAAATTTAACGGATTCATTGTGCGATCGCCATTATAAGCGTGTTTTTAAACGAAACCGACGATTATTCGCTTAGGTAACTGGCCCAAAATAATATTATTCAAAGCTTTGCCATGAATACCATTGTGCATCATCACAGCGTTTCCTTCGAGATGCGAGAGCGGATATTTTGCCGTGCTCTTTGACATAGCTTTGGTATGGGCTAGCAAATCAGATGGGCTTATTTTAACGCATCTCACTAGAAGATTTGATACGAACGGAAACTAAGTTCGAAGTATCTATAAGACAAAATGCATCGCAAGATCTTACTCACCTCATTCTGACCTTGACGCTATTGATGAGTAATTTTTTCTTATTGCATACATCGTAATAGAGATGACTAATCAGATCAATTGATTTCTTTACTACTAGTAACGTACGTCACTTGATACGCCTCGCATTGGCATCCAACACATCGTCTATTTTTGTTGCCGTATCAATGCACCATAAAGCACTTGTCAAGTAGGATGATTGTTCTACAGGTCCGTAATTTAATACAGTTTTCAAATACTCTTTGTAAGCGTACGCATTGTTAGGAGGTGATACAGGTTTCTGATTAAAAAACACATCAACTTGATTGAGCAACTAATGCATAGAATAATTTATTGGCCCCGCCCTTGTAATTTTAGATGCTACATCAGCATTCAATTTTTTATCTTTATTGACAGCCAACTTGACACGAAGACTGAGCATCGTGTGTGCGAGATTAATGTATTCGTCACCATTACCTCGTACGACAAAGAATTTATTTTTCACAAAACTCGCGAGTTTGTTACCACCAGCGTATGCAGTTGGTCACGCCACTTCGTAGTAAAGCTTTTGCAAAATGCACTATTTTTTTCCTTTTTTTTCTTTTTAGACTGAGATCCAATGGCTCTCTTGATGCGCGAAAAAACTTCTCAAATGTAATCTTGCTACACATGCAGTATGCTGTCAATGAAGCGACTGTTAATTCACCCAGCGGTGTTTCTCCAGCAAGCAAACTTGAAAAAGGAAATTGAGCCAACGCCTTATCGGCTGACTGGCGACGATCAGCTTTTTCTTTGTAGCGTAGGCTAGATCATGCTGACGACATGCTTCGTCCCAGGAATTTATACCCACATTACCGTGCTCAATGCGCTTTGATAGCTTCGTTCCAGGATCGCAAGATTTGTATCTAGGTACATGCATCTCAAACGGTAGCAAGTCAATTAAAGCGTCGAGATCACTGTTTTTTACCTTTTTCTCGAGTATGTTTATTGCTTCACTTAAAAATACCAGTAGCACGCAACTGTCGTGCTACTGCAGCTTTCTGATGAAACTTTTTCGATAAGCTTTTCATAACCTCGGCATCTTGTCTTTTCTTCTCTTTATGCTTTTCATCCTAGTTAACGTCATTATCAGAGGAATCGTTATCTTAAGATGCCTTGGTATTCGCCGTAATTGCATTAGCATGCCGTTTTCTTTTACTGTCTAATTTCTAAAGGTGTGAATACTGTTGCAAAACTTGTTGGTATTTCTTACACTTTTCTCATTCGTCGGTACACGGTAAACTCAAGATGTCATTTATTTCTGCGTTGAGTCAACTCATCGTTGTACCCAGTGTTTGCACTGACTTTAGACTATCGTTGAGGAATTTGTTTCACAATTGGTCTACACTTTCTTGAGGCAAAAGAATCATTTTTTTACTCCATGTTTGTTACAGCATCAACAACACCGTTCTGGGAAGCGGACCCAACAAAGCAGATATGAAACTTCCTACCTGTTTTACGATGATTTTTTTTCTTTGACGACGGACTAATTTTTGCGTTCGCGAGCTTTCTGAGAACACTGGGGTGTCTATGCAAACATTTTTTGTCTGTCATAGTTAACGAAACGTTTCCTTTGAGAATGTTCAACGCGCACTCGCAAACTTACTTGATAAGCGTCGTATTGGCTTTACGCAACAGCGCCCTCTGTGGTTTGGTGTCAAGATGATAAAGAGCTCTAAAAATAGCGACATGTTTTCAACCAAATAGGAAACGTGACTTGGACGCCGTTACAACGATACGATTGGAACTTGATCACCGTGTCTCTTCCTTTCATCTGTTTTTCAGCCAGGTATCCATACATATAATCATTATCTGGGAAAATACTAGTTCTAAATCGACAATTGTCCAGTTTATTTTGCTTGAGATCCAAGAAAAAGTAAGCAAATGGTCGCAAAGTAGCGTCCCAATACGATTCTTGCAAAAACCGTGGATTTTTCGGAAACACTTGTCTCGAAAGATGTTGTGTTTGTATGCAATCTCGTCAATTTCCTAAAGTAACAAAGATTGCAAGTTTAACAATGTATCGCACTGGCCCTTACCTTGATAAAATATATTTTGCGAGATAAAGATTACGCTAAAATTATTATAGTGACTGCCTTCAGTAAATAAATTGACAATACCGCAACCACCGGATAATTCGCGCATCAAATCATTAATCATGACTAATTTTGGTATATGGTTGCCCACCAAATCGCTATTTTATGGTAATTGCCACTGCCACTTACCGTAACAAAAAATGACGCGCTCAAAACGAGTATTCTCATATGGTCAATGTATCGCAAAAACCGTGCGATAAATACAGTCTTGCCGCAAACAGTAGGTCCACTCAGTGTGCACGTCTGCGGGTATTGTTATCAAGTATCGATACTGTCAAACTAAACTCTGTCGAAAAGCTGAGCGACCGCTTCTGGGGCCTCCACGCATCACTTGCGAGATCACGAGCGCTTTTGAAAGGCTAGCGCAAATGCGGCTTGCATGATCAATCAACTCGTTTCGTCGGGTCGACCGCTAATCGAGCTCTTTTCGCCACCACCGCTTATACTTACAGCTAGGATTGCCTCCTGAATAAATTTTCCTGACAGTTTTGTAACTACAGTTACTCGTGTAACTACCAGTAGGACAATTTTGTTTTCCAAAGTTAAAAAATGTGCTGATGAGAGATTTCTTGGAGTACGTTTTTTTTGAACAATAAAGTATAAACATACATTTCAATGTTTGTGCTGACGTTGATTATAAAACCATCCATCGTAACAGTTTCGAGAATGTGCTGACAGGTAGTAATTAGATATATTTATGTAACTGAAATCGCAGAATTTTCTTACTTGAAACCTCTACTTTTAATGAGTCATGTATTGAGTGAGTTTTCTGTGATTCACTTTTTATAAGTTAATATCCATTTTGTTTGGGTTGTGGAAAACATTTTGAGAAACATTTTTTTTCATTCTTTTCTCATGCGATTTTTTTTAAAGTGAAATTTAACAACCATTATCATCGCTCTTTTAATGAGTTGCAATAAAGTTTGATTCTTAGTTTCATACCCATCTTATTGGTTAGTTGTTAAAGCGTTCACCGTTAAAAGATAAATGATCAAGCCAAAGTTTACGGTCATACTTTAGGCGACTGATCATTTCCCCTTTCTCTACTTTATCATTATACTCTACAAAATGCCTACTCATAAATTGATTGAATCATCATAATGCAAAAAACATCCGTAGACTTACAGCTCGCTTTTATATATCTCACCACATAAGAGGAGAGAGAGGAGTAGTAGGCTCCGTCATGTATTTGTAACTGTATGGCTAACTTGTTAGTCTATGACCGTTTTAGGGTGTACTAGTGCACAAAAAAGCGGACCGTGGAGTCGGGCGATTAGTTTCGACGACATGCGCGCCACCCACGTGATCATGAGCACTTTGGAAAAGAGCTAGCCCAACGGTATGGTGACAGATCGTAAGACCAATTAATAAATTTTTGTGATTCGTGTATTGCTCACAAATCTATGGGAGTCTTCGGAGAGCTAGCGCAAAAACGATCCACGCGAGAGATAAAGTTGATTTGCTACTGTAGTAAAGAACTGTAGGCCACAGTAACAGCCATTACTATCGTCTATATCGAGTCAAGAGGCAGAGATCTTACATGTGGTAGCTGCTATGGGGCCGTATTTTTGTCGGTGAACTACAACATCACCGCAATTACAAGTCGATCGCAACACTTTCAAGAATGTGCTGATTTGAGGTAATCCGATAATTCAACTGAACGTCCGTAGTCGAGTCTCCGCACACCGCTCGTGAGATCACGGTCATTTCGGGTAAGCTAAGTAGTATACAGAGAAGCGGCTAGTATGCTTGGTCGGTTTGTTTCGGCGATTCACGCGCAACTCACGTAACCGTGAGCGTTTTCGAAAAGATCTAGCACAACAGCATGGTGGCGAGTCATACGACTAATCAGTATACTTTAGCACTCCGTGCATTGATGAAAAATTCGTGAGTGGCTTTGGAGAGTCAGCGCTAAGATAATCCGTGCGAAAAATAAATTTGAATAGCCACTGCAGCGAAAAACTGTGGCCCATAGCAGTAGCCATGACTTTGCCATCTGTGTCTGTCGAGAAATAGCGCTCTGGTACTTTCAATTAATAAAGTGGTTATTAAGAAAGAGTGGCTGAAGTGTCCGAAAGTCACTGATTGACTCCACCATTTTTGGGGACTAATTGGGAAAATTACAAGCCAAGCAGTGATGTGCGAATCTGTGTTTTCTTCTCTGCCACTTCTATCAATCATATAGTCCCCAAAAATAGCGTCTTTGGTCACACATCCCTTATACACACTCCAAAATCATGGTATATGATGAATCATACAATTACAGTAGCGCCATTCACGTCTCTGTCGTTCGGTCTCCTAAGTAGTTGGTTGTTTATCATAATGTATGTCTCTTTCTCTCTTTTTTCTTAGTATGTCAAATATAGTTACTCCCTATACTCTCCCCATCCGTCATATCATCTCACGTACAATAACATGCAACACTTTGGTCCCGTCAAAGCAACATACTTCGTATGTAATAGAATACCCATAATACTACACCACGTCACTCTCTCTACTACTCCAAAATTTTGCATGTCCTCTCTACCCGTCGTATAACCTTCTTTATTTACGATTTTAGGCGGTAAAGGAGGAAGGATAGTACTCTTACTTCCTAGTAAGTTAGCGGCTGCACAGTGGCTTTGTTCGGAAACTCTCACCAGGAGGTGGGGGTTTGTTACGACAGACTACTATGTTGCAATAAGTATTTGCAGATTTTTTTTCATCTCGATGAGGTTTTTCGAGCTCCGCAGATTGTTGCAGGATCTTCAAATGATTTTTTTCTTGGACAATATTCTCTTGTAACTCTTTGATATTTCTTTTGTTTCAATTGTAGTTAAACCAGCGATTTGTTCTAAAAGTTTAATATGCAAATCTTTTTTAAAATTTTATATTTTTTTTTTGAGCAGCATTATGAACTAGAGTTGTATCAGATTTTCGCTTATTTTGTCTATTTGGAGGAAGTTCCACTACGTTGTTTAGTGAACAAGCTATAAATTAAACCAAATATGAAAATTTAATCAAAATATGAATTCATAAAAAAATTAATAATAAAATCATTGAGAACATAAAACATGTTAAATGCTTTTCTTAAAAATTACGATATTAATAAATGAATATAAGAGTCATGAGTCATTCAGTAATTAAAAATTTGCAACAAGTTACTTCTAGTATTATTTAATCATTTTTTTAATAACATAAATAAAATTGATTAAAAAAATTTTAAATTACTTTTACATTTGAAATAAAATAATAATAATAGTGCAGAAACATTACTTGATATTAGAGAGTCAACGGTTTCTTTTGCAGAATACGTAGAGTAATGCAAATTTACTTAAATTTTCTGGGTACTATTATTTAAAGTTAAGCCAATAGTTTTATTTTCTACGTTATCGAAATTATAAATATCTGCTAAATTTTGTAAAGGCTCGATAGCATTCGTTTCATGGACTGTGTCTGGATTATTCGACCCTGATGGCTAAAAATACAGACAAAAAATAAACGTGCATGTACATTAATTGGCCTCACTGTTGTATGTTACGTATGTAAAAAAATAAAGAAATCTCAAGATACTTTTAAAAGGTTCGAAGTTCTTTGAGCCTTTTTTTTCGTGGTTTCTTGTCGAATTTCTTTTAACACCTTTTTTGCTGCGGTAATACGATTTTCTTTTTTTTACACTTTTATTGTACCGTTCCATCTCTCATTCAACTTTCCTTGCACATCAGCTGGGCCATATTTGTCGTAAAGAAAAGTATATTCTTTGAATAAAGTTTGATATATTTCCGAGGGTAGATGAAATGTTGGTTTCAGTTATAATGACATAGGTATCGGTACTCTTTAATCTATAATAATCTTTGTACAATAAACCTTTCTTGCAAGCTAGACATGGATTTTGTACTATGTTTTGTTTAAATAAATACTCCCATTTTATATTCTAAAAATAATATCTTTATTCAAAATACCCACAAAAAATCTTATTGGCCAGGTGCAAGTGATGGGAGGGGATAGATGAGTTGACGCCGGCGTGCGTAGTGTCGAAAACAGGAAACCTTGGGTACCAAATTACTGTCATTTTTGCTTAATTAAGGCATAAATAACAGTATTTCGTAAAATTTACAGATGTTATCATCACTTATGCATAAATAGTATTAATATTATGAAATTGCCATTACACAAATGTAAAAAAATGAACTATGTGGTGCCAAGAACGGTTGTAAAATATTTTAATGTAACAATATATTAATGAAGTCTCGTTAGTTTTCGATCCAGAGCACACTCTCAGAAGCAGACGGCAAAAAGAAAGATAGTTACGTGAAATAAGACATGATCATTGTGATTTCTATTATTAAAACGTTTATGAAAAATGGGTGTAAGTGCTGTGTTGTTCAGTGTAACAGTAGCACAAAGACAGATGGAGTAAAATTACATAAATTTGGATGATTATCCAACTGTAAATAAAGGTAATTTGCATGTGCATTGCAATTTAGACAATTTTCAAAATAATCTGAATAAAATGTACATGCAGGTCAACTTTGTAGGGAGCTAAAGTTACCAAGGTCTGCCTTATTACGACGGCACTTGTCAAATTGCTTACTCCATCACTTTGAAATTCTGTAACATCGCACACATGACAACTTTCAACCAACTGTTTACCTTTTTTTAAGGCTTCAGAGTTAAAACAATCCGAGTGTGTGATATTCCTAAAGCCTTTTTTAATGATAACATCCATTATCAGATGAATAAATATACTAATTTTTTGCTAACTAATTGATTATTACTACAAGTGTGCATCGGTGTATGCTGTTGACGTATAATGTAAGTAAGTAAGTAAGTCTTTATTTGGCACTAAGGACACTTTATTTGACATGATGAATTACAGCAGATACATTGTTGTACAAGCGTTGAAAGTGTAAAAACAGCTATCACAGGTAACGCTCAAAGAAAGTATCATACAAAACAAAGAGATAATAAAATAAAATATATAAATAAATAAAAAATAAAAAGATAAAAAATAAATAAATAAAATTTAAAAAATATGCATAATAAAAACACTGATGTAATAAAAACATTTTATAAAAACAGTAATGGTCAAGTAAAGTATGATAAATAAAATAAAATGGAATTACAACGAACAATTTAAGTTAACAGTCAACATAGATAGACCACTATACAATTAAAACTAAAAATCACAGCTTTAAAAGGCACACACAATGTACAGTTGTCATCAGCTGGCGGGGCAAGTACTGGGTCGAGCCAACGCGAAAGAGGTGCTCTCGGAGACGAGTCCTGAAGCAGGGACCATAGGCGAGCCTCCTGATCGCCACGGGTAAGTCATTCCACATCCTGGAGGCATAATTTATAAACGAGTGCCTCTAACACTAGGTTCTTGTGTGAGAAACAAGCAAGTCAAAATTAGAATGCCTTAAGGATCCAAGCCCACCGGCAGGTCGATAGGACAGCTGTTCATGAAGATAGCCCGGTTCACCGCGATGGAGCACACCAGCAAGCAGACAGAGGCACAGGTAGTCGCGCCGCTCCTCGTAACTGGGCACCCCGAGCTGCCTGTATTCTGATGCCCGTGACGAAACGCAGTGCCGCATTCTTGTAGCGACATAGCTTCAACCTCAGCTCGAGCGACAGATCCAGGAACAGGCCAGGACAATAGTCCAAGTAAGGGAAAACCAAGGCCTTCACAAGTAGAAGTCTCGTAGAGGCAGGCAAGAAGTAATTGCACTTTCTCAGACGAACAAGAGCACCAAAGCATCGTCTCACAGTGGCAATCGTCTGCTGAGCACCCGACAGAGTATTGTCTATATACAGTCCCAGTATTTTCATACCATCCTGGAACCGCACGACATCACCGCCAACCCGGAGCACCGGCAATGAGTCCGTCAGGAGCTATCCCATAAAATTACGCATAGCCACCCAAAAGGCCTGGATCTTATCGGGCCGCACTTTCAAGCAACTCTGATACGCCCACCACAGTAGTGCCTCGAGGTCCGAATTCATTGCAGCAACAATGCGGGTCACCTCGCTGATGGGGCTACTTTTCCAAATGGTGAAGTTATCAGCATACATATGATGAGCACAATGCCGAAAAACTGAGGGCACGTCGTTAATGAAAAGGGCAAAGAGCAGAGGACTCAGCAAACATCCCTGTGGCAGGCCAGCAGTCCTGACCACAGGACGAGAACGAATGCCCTTGGGAGAGACCACTGTCTGGGTTCTTTCCGACAAAAACGACTGGATCCATCTCCCAGCAGAGACGGAAAAACCAAGGGCCCGGAGCTTATGTACAAGAAGATTGATATTCACGAAGTCAAATGCTCTGGCAAAGTCGACACAGACCACCAGAGTAACCTCCATGTTATCGATCGCTCGACGCATGCTATCAACCATCTGGATCAGTGCAGAGTGAGCGCTATAGCCCCGTCGGAAACCCGATTGAAATGGGTCGAGTATGCCCCTCTGTCGCACGTACTCCTCGATCTGATGGAGGGCAACAAATTCAAGCAGTTTAGACAGGGCGCAGGTTATGCTGATCGGTCTCCAATCCTCAAGCCCACGGGGTGGATGGCGCTTAGGAATCGGCCTTACTATCACGCGTTTCCACTCTGATGGAAACGACGCGCATTGCAGCGAGAAGTCAAATATATAAAGTAGTACCGGCATAATAACGGGCATGCACCTCCGGATCAGGGAAATAGGCAGCTCATCAGGCCCGTAAGCATTCGACTTGACGCTATGAACGGCATCGACGATAACCTCCGGGGTTACATGGCAGAAATAAAAACCATCGCATTAACGATCAGCCAACAAAGGCGGCGCCAAGAGTGGAGGCGCCGCGACTCCCGGGTCATCCGCAAAGTGCGCACTCAGCGCCTCCACATCCAGTCTCAGGATGGAGAAAAAGACTATACAAACTTCTGATTCTTAGTCCGTTGGTCGAGACGCACATACACGCTCTGCTTTTTTCTTCTTCATCTGCTGTTGCAGACTGAAGGCCTGGCGATACATACACCATTATGGCACCTTGAACCATGCAGTGGCACCACCCGGAGAAAGCAAGGCCCCTGAGCGCGGATTTAAATGCATGTGCGTACGCACAATATAAAACGAAACACACCTTTTCATGCAGCACATTAGAGGTCAAAACGCATACATATACATATATTTCTTAAAAGAGACTTAAAAGATACCAGACGCTTACTATCGCTGCAGAAACAGAAACTTCTCTGACTTCTTCCGTCAATAAAACTGTCATGATACTTTAAGGGCAAGATACAAATTATTTTTTAATGGTTTAAACTCATATTCAATTAAAACACTATTCTATTAATTAACAATTTATTGTTTCAGGCATTACGTAACAGTAAAAATTAGTACCCTTACTACTATCACTACCCCCGGTGGATTTCTGCTATTTTTTTTTTATTAGTCGCTTTTAAGGTGGCAGATAGGGGCACTCCCTAGTTCTGAGGGGTACCAAGCAGGTCAGGACACTATTCGCGGCGTTGGCAAAGAATAAGAGGGAAAGCGTGTGAGGGGTGTTGGTTTGTGTATTTATGTCTGTAGGGGAATGAGCCTTGAGCTTTTTGCTCTCATCGATGTGAATACGTGGGCCAGCACTCCTTGTGCTAAGTGCCTTTTACTTTTCGCTTGGGCACACCACCGTGGGTACATCCTGAATGCTTGAGGCAGACTTAAAAAACTCGCACTAGCCGTGTACAGAAATTAGCGATATTTATAACATTCTTTTCAGATAAAAGCATGACACTCACACTAAACCAACACAGGCACACTAATAAAATATTTTTGGTTTCGGGTGGCGGGATCTATCTTTTGCTGGCAAGGGGGCCTTGGCAGCAGGTGAAGCCAGACAATAATGCCCGAGTAATACCGGGTAACCACATTTGATGTAGCTGCACGCCTTGTTAACAAAAAAGACATGGTAGGCTGACTAATCTAGGCTTACTAGCACTGAAGGGGCTGCTGCATGGTAGCACTTTCCAGTGCATTGTTAAAGCCAAATAACCAGTTTTGACAGGTTCTCTGCTCCGGTCATTGGTTTGTATGCCAGTCTCGTTTCCGTACGACACTTATCATATACTTCCACAAAAGTTAACTACACGAGAACATTTCAATATTACAAAAAAACTAGTAGTAGAAAATGACAATTCATATTGAAATCTCATGTTAACGTGTTAAATACAACATTATTGTATTTGATGTTATTCATATAGATAAAAATTATTTACTCATAACTGACGGTAAAGAAATATTCACATCAGACAATTTTTTTAAGGCACTTAAATGCTTGTAGCATAAAATTTCCATTCTAATAAATTATAAATTGCAGCAGATGGTTGCACAATAGAGTTTAAAATATGCAAAAAAATTAAGCTGCACTGATATCAGTTATACTTATATAAAAAAAATTTATTTCTATTAAAGTTGCAGAAATATTATGGATAGTTTATTTCAATAATCATTTTTGTATTTTAAAAAATTGTCGGAAGATTATGAATGGTATTAGCAATATGAAAGTTTTTCGATAAACATAGAGCTTAAATTCAATAAGCTTTATTGTTAATAATACAATTTTATTAAATACTAGTTCTTAATTGGTTCGTAACATCGTTACTTACATGTCTACAAAAAGTTTTTAATAAATTTTACTCACAGTATAAGGTCATACATATAAAAAAAAAATTTACACAGGCCTCCTTATGGCCAATATTTATAATTTTTCATAAATTATCCTTCACTATATAAGTTTCTCGTGTAAAAGACAGTTGAAAACCATTATAAGTTGATTATTTACAAGATTTTCTTCTTAACGATCATATACAATTATCTAACTTACTATTTTGAAAAATTTATAAATGACTAATCACTTACAAATATATCATGTAGTACATCTGATAACGTAAAGTACAAGATTTCTGGTAGAGAAACTACATATCCCTTAAATTAGTAGTCTTTAGTACAAAAAACTGTAAAAACTTAGCGTTACAATCGCATAATTGCACTAGATCATATGCAGCGATAATAAAATAATTTCTTTGGAATTATGAAGGTCATATTCTTGTTATTTGACACTTGCAACTAAAAAAATTAAGTATGTGCAGTATTTTTACCACACTGGTAAAAGAAATTTTAATTGTACAGCAAATTTTTTACTGTGATAATACATTATTCAACTGCTCTTGGATGACGATTGAAATGACAACATAAATTGCATTTTTTCAATCTTTGTAGAATGAAGTATGGTATTTATTTCAATTCAGGAACTACGACAACATACTTAGTCCTTCCGACTTGAGTCGTTTTGTCATAGCATTCATCGTAATAATTATGCAACTTAAATTTTTTGCACTGGCAAGAAAAATATCTTTAAAAAAATAAAATAAAATAAAAATGGAAAGAAAAATAACTGAAAACGTTATGAAAGTTCTAGTGTTAACAGTATGGTAAAATATATCAAGTAAGTTTTGTCATACAAATACAAGTTCTAACCGTTACAGGAATGATGGTCAGTCAACCTACAACATCTTAAATAACTGTCAGTCTTCTATGAGTAAACTTTAAATGACATGCAACTTAAGTAACAATGGTAACAATTTCTTTTACCTTAGTCTCAAATTCACGGAATTGTTTTTCTCTCTCTTGTCTATACTTTTCAATTTCATCCTGAGCTTCTTCTTTTGCCTGCTTCAGCCTACGAGCTTTACCTAAAACAATTTATGGTTTAATCAGGCAATAAGCATTTTATTTATAAGTATTATTTATACATTACTATAGCAGGAAAAATAAAGAAACTACGATTATTTTCCATCTGTAGGGATAGTTATTGAAAACCTCCAAACAATTAGTAACTAAGAAAAAAATTTTATAAGCACATTAATTTCTTGCATTACTAATTCACCGTTTTTTTCAAAAACTTCAGCTAAGGCAGTTTTGTAGAAACAAGCATTTTTAAGTAATGTGTGCTCATAAAAATTAATATATAATTTGAATGATAATATTAAGGAGATTCCGTCGTTTTTAAGGAGATGTATTCACTCGCTGAAAGAAATTAATGTTGTACTTTTACATGCTCAAAGTACACATGAATTTTTTAAATATTTTTTACCAGCCGAATCTTGAAGAAAAAAATTCCCGAAATCGTATTATCTAACATTTCTCTTATGGGTGAGAGCGATTATTCAGCCTTTGTTGCACAAATTTCGAGGCAAGAGAGTATTCATGATCTAGAAAAAGTTTAAATGGATAGCTTAACTCCCAAGGAAGACTCTTGTATGAAAAAATATGTACCTTATAAGCCATTTAAAAAAAAATATCTGTACAAATAAAAACAAGACCTCAAACTATAATGCAATGCAAAAAAAAAGTTTGTTTTTAGAAAATTTATAACACAATTTTGTTGACGAAGACTGAGTCTCTTTCTACTTTTTTAAGGTTAATTTTAATCATATAAACAACATGTTTTCAAGTTTTTTATACGAACTATCGGAAACTAGCTGCCTTAAAGTATGTAAGGTTATTTTTTCTTAACATTTAATGGTCTAACCTTTGGGTAATGACGAGTTGAACACAGTTAAATTAGCCGCGATGCAGTGAGCTGACATTCTCATGCACGGTTAGTACAACTCACTTCAACACATTGTCTTATGGGAGCCCCCGTATACCCGCACAACACCCCCCGGAAAAAAAATCAAACCTCCTTGACTTCTGTGACGCAATATTTAGTAATAGTTATGATGTTTCTTGCTCTTCATATTATTATAATTTTGTAATTTTTGATTGATCTTTTGTGGCAAACTTCTAAATAAAAAACACACACAACACGTTTTTCTTACAGCGACATTTCATCGACCGAAGTGTCTACCTCTTCAGGCTCTATTAACAAATTTAACAGTAAATCAATACAAAAACCAACAAATTTAAGACATAAACGCAAGCACTCAGATTACCTTTATTACAAACGCTGAAGGGAATTATTTAACGTAACGACGTTTGTTCCGTAGTCATAATATTAAGATTACAAGACAGATGTTGCACGAGAACTAATATCCTACACATTTCATTAATAAATATATAAAGAAAAGACTTATGAAAATTAACACTAAAGAATCTAAAAACCCAGGGTGTCGACTGGAAGCCTAAAACAAAATTTCCATATGTTTCCCGGTTTTTCCGGATGAATATTGGCAAAATTCCCGTATATTTTGACGTCATTAAAGAAGTGAATTTAATATTTTCTAGAGTTTATTTATCGATACAAATACACACATATGATGATTACTATACCTCGAAGGGCATTTTTAATGATTTTCTGGATCAGTTCAACGTTTTAATTTCTTTAGATGAGTCTGCATTTAACAGTACCGGAAACCAAGGTATTGCACTTAATGCTGTTGCTCAACTCCAGTTGAACATCCAGTTTTTACAGGTGACTTGCAAGCGTGGGAGCCCTTTAAAGATCTGTTTCGTTCGTTGATCCATCGACGTAATGATATAACCACTGTAGTTAAGTTTCATCACCTTCGATCTTATCTCTCTGGTGATGCGGCTGAGCTAATAAAGAGTTTGCCTGTAACAGCCGATAATTACGAAATTGCATGAGATACTCTTTGCCAAAATTACGGTAGCCGAAGAAGATTAGTGTCTTATTACTTAAAATTGATCTTATCCTGTAGATCCATGAAATCTGATTTTCTCAGTGAACTCAAGCGACTCCAAACCGACATGTTAGCGCCACTTGATTCTCTCGTCACTATTGAGCACAACATTGCAGATGCGGATTTATTTATCGAACTCGATATTAGTAAATTTGAAATTGGAAGTAAGCGCGATTGGCAACGTTCTTTTGGTTTTGAGACTGGCCCTGCAACTTTGGATCAGCTTCGTAAATTTTTTTTCAACCAGTCAATGTTTTTAGAAAGGATAGGTGATCGTAGTTTTTCGAATCGACAGACACATAGTAAAAATGCAACGACTCACTCATTGAGTATTGATAACTCCCAATGTTTGCTTTGTCATCGATCTCACTCCTTGAAATCGTGTCCTGCCTTTAATGATAAATCTGTTGTAGAGCGTAGAGATATCGTGTTTGCCATGAATTTTGGATTATTGGAGATCTTCAAACCGGGGGTTCCCTCACTTCACGTTGTGTTACTTGTAGGAGATATTCAGGTCGTACCCAGTCCCAAATGATGAGCCCCCTCCCTGTTCCTAGAGTTTTGCCTACACCCCCTTTTTTCAAAACGGGTGTAGATTACGCCACACCTGTCAAGGTTTGTTTGGCTAAAACAAGAGGTAGAGCTTCTACTAAGGGCTAGATCGCTGTTTTGTCTGCATGTGTACTCGTGCAGTTCACCTTGAGATTGTAGAGGATTATTCCTCGGAATCTTTTATTTCAGCCTTTACCAGATTTAGCGCTCGTCGTGGGGCGCGTGTTGAATTGTATAGCAACAGAGGTACAAATTTCATTGGTACTGAAAGAGAATTGTCTCAAATGCTATATGAGTTCAGTCTTTCTTACCGCGAGGCTCAGTTAGCTGGTATGAACACCACGTGAAAATATAACGCCCCAGCCGCCCCGCATTTCGGTGGGCTCTGGGAAGCCGCAGTAAAGTCTGCAAAATATTACCTAAAAAGAGTGATCGGTGATCAAGCACTTACGTTTGTCAGTTACTCCACTTGACTCTTCCAAATTAAAGCTCTGTTGAACTCTCGACCTCCAGTCCCTCTCACCAATGATTTAGATAGTCTCGCCATTCTTACCCCTGTTTTTTTATTAACTCTAAAAGAGCCTTATATCTTGCCTGAGCCAAAATTGTACGATATTAACGTTCCCCTACTCCGTCGGTGGCAATTCATCGCTCAACTCGCGCAGCAATTTTGGAAACGGTCGTCTGCGGAGTACCTTACTTCACTCTAACCTAGAAAGAAATGGCTAAGACCATCGCGTTCTATTAAGCTTGGGGACATAGTCCTGATAAAGGCAGAAAACACCCTTCCCGGTAGTTGGCTCCTTGAGCGCATTCTTAAAGTCTTTCCCGGAAAGGACGCTCTAGTTCGAGTAGCTTCCGTTAAGACTTGTTCGGGTACCCTCTCCCATCCCGTTCATCGTCTCGTACTCTTGGTAGAAAGCGACCAAAGTTCAGGGTTGCCTTGCCCTTTTCTTTGAAAAGGTGCAAGCCAAAGGGGGAGTTTGTTCAGATATTAGCTTGGTAAAAGAGGGTAGAAATGTAAAAGAAAAGAGATAGCGCTAATGAAAGCAAGAGTTGCCGGCTGTTCACCAACTTGGCAAGACGTCTCTGTCGCTCTGAATAAGACGAGGCCAGTGCGCCTCACCTTAAAACGCCTAATCTTAAAATGAACAAGATTTTCTGGAATTAAAGTTGAGCTTAACTCTCTTGCTTTCATCAGTATAAATTCAACGACATGTATTCAGTTCAATACAGTTTAAGTGATTAGACAGAACACAAAACGTTAAAACGAAATAAAGTTCAGTGATTAAACTGAAACCTGTCTCAATAAACTCAACAATTCTGAGTTAAAGCTTTAAACCCTTTTGTAATCAAGTCAAATTTTTTAATTAATGAGACCAAGTTAATTAAAGTGCAAGATATAAAACAAAAAAAAGAAGATTCACTCCATTTATTTCCTTCTAATCTTACTACCCGGCTTCTCTCAAAATACAGTCCAAAAACAAAAAGAGCTCAAGAGGCCAAAACTCCACAACAGTATAAGAAAAATTAAACATAGAAGATACCTAGTTTTAGCCAATAAAGTTATTTATTATTATCGTCCTTGTCATACTGACATAGTCACCGATTACTTGTCAAAGTTAACAAGCGCAAGTAGTAGTGATTTAACTATTTTTAAATTTCTAAAGGTCGTGAGAGCCATAATACTCATATGTTGTAAGTATTTGTTGATTTAATTTAAATTTGAATAACTTATTGCAAATAATAATATAAATTGCAAAAAAGGAATGTTGCTCATTCATCGAGAATTTGCAAAAAGAATGTCCTTGTCCTTTTTTAAAAATAAGTATATTCGTTACAAGAAGTGAATATAACGTTATTTATTGAAAAGTTAGTATCTTCACCAAAATTTTCGGAATAAATATCAGTTATTTTTTATTTATTTGGCACTTAAATAATTTAATTTTTNAATTTTTTGTCAGTTAAACAAATATTGATATTTAGTTTTAGAATACGAAACAACGACGAAAGATAAGATGATTTATTACTTTCTCGTACAATAATGCTTTAACTACTATTTTATAAAACTGGTAGAATTTGTCTAAAATCTTACTCTAAAACCATTAATTTATTTTAAAAATGGATATTTGTATAGCATAAATTATGTTCTTTTAACTATTTCTAAGGCTTTTTTGGGACCATAGAAGCCTAATCTAAAATCATTAAATCTACTTATCTCAATTTTTCTTTTTCAGATTCAAATCCCAGGAGCAAACTTCTTATATGGTTGTCTTTATGTCTAATGGTAAACGAAAGATATTTTTCCATAAAACTCGGCTGTACCGACCTTTGTAAAATCAACAATGGCTTTACCCGAGGAGATGACCAGGTGTTGGCTTTTCTTTGAAAAGAAAGCCCCTGAAGGTCTTGACATCACCAGAACTAATTGTTTTTAAAATTCGAATACAGTGATATTTTGGCATCCCGAGTTATCATTCTATCAAAAAATTCCGAGAAAAAAGTCTTGATAATTATCCATGGGATTTCAACTCACGATACCTGGAGTATCTTCAACTAGAAAACTAGCACGCTTACCACAAAGTCATTGAAGCTCTTATAGTTTTCTCTTGTATAAATCGTTGTTGCTGTGAATAAATAAAAATCCCCACATTATTTATCTTCAAATTCAGACTTTTTACAATACTTCAAATAGTTAAGTTAGTCTACGAATATAGTAAATTACTTTCAGTGATTGAATTAAAAAAGTTATAATCAATAAACATTGAAAAAAAATCATCTCTATTTGAAGTAGCTATTGAATATACACTGCTTCTATTTTGGCTTTGTTCTACTTTACAAAGTCTTTTGTATTTTTTTCAACTTTCAAAGGCATACGGAAAAAATTAATTCTTTAAGGTGGCTTGGGCGTTTGGTGTCGTATCTATTGAGGGGCCCCTGTGGGGTACTTGTCATACAAATGATTCTTTGTAATACTTTTTTTTTAATCATTTTGATTATACACATGTGTGAACAAAATAGCAGTAATACGCGGAAGTCATTGGGAAAATCAATATTAAAAAATTTATTAGTTTTCCCGAGGTACCTTGTGTAAAGATGACGGCCCTGCCACGATAAAGTTGATAACACTGTACTCTTTTGCTCTCATCTGCTATTATATACCTATACTTGTGTTAGACTTAAATTTTCATGCTTGTATGTTTATAAATGTACAGTGCATGCGCACTTACAGTACCTGAACAAAACAATTCTCATGTTAGATGTTTTCCTCGCTAGTTTATCAAAATTTAACGTGTTGATCCTATTCTTTTTTTCAAATAATAGATTCTTTATACTTTCAAGTACATGTACCAATTTAATGTGTGGGCCCACAGCTTTTTTTTGCGGTACGGTAGTCTGTTGAATTTCGGGTTCCGTAAGGTTGCGTGTTAAAATGACGAATTTTCACAAGCGATTTTCTCAAAAATAAATGTGCTGACCTACCTATTTTGTTTTCCTAAAAAAATCTAGCAAACTTTATCTATATAATCTCTGAATTTCAGACCTAGCCAGCATTTAATTCAAAATCGCTAAAGCCTACTTAACGTAATTGAAAAAGTGTGAGGTTGGCACACGGAGCACGTAGAGGGCCGAAGCCCCACTAGTGTGAATGAGTAATTTTACAGAGCTCGAGCTACTAAGCATGCGCGACGCAATTTTCCAGTGAATGAAGCTCTGTTCAACTCGCTCATAGAAGAAGACAAGGTCATATAAATGTCCCTATTCGTGGATCTTGTCACTATTCATGGAACATAAAAATGTATGAATTTGTTATGCAACATACTTAATAAAAAAAAAAAATCGTGGTACTTGTATATTTTATATATCTTTATGAATTTACAAAAAAAAATTTTATTATACATACGATGAAAGACCAATTTAAAAGATGATTTCATAAATAGGGACAAAATTGAACAAAATATATCTTTTGAACTGTACATATTATGGTACCAAACTTAAACGAGTAGTTTATGTAACTCTAGTGAACAAAAAAACGTTATAATTATTTCTGTTTACTAGAGTAGTGTTGCAAGTGAAAAAACTTAAATTGTCTTAAAATGTTATGCTAAACTCATGTTTTCAAAAAAGTTGCATACATATGGACATAGTTTAAAAAATAGGTACAAGATTGTATAACTATGTACATATTGGCCTCATAACCTTTTTATAAACAAAGTAATTCAACAATTAATAACCATATTTGAAAATTAGAATAATGGTAAATTTGTAGTGCACCAGCTAAAACCAAAACTTTTACCATTAAGGAGATTTGGAAGTATCATTCAGAGAAGTGAGGAACGGGGTGTCGCCCCTTGCCCGCGCAGACGTGCCCACTTTACCGTGCACCTCCTCTTGCACTTTACAAACTTCAAACTGTACAACTGTAATTATGTTTTTTTTTAAATGCCTGGCAAGTCGTGATTTTTTTTTTCAACATTTTTCTTTTGTATTTAAGTACCTAAAAAATGTTTTTTTTTTTAATTCAACATATTTATTATAGGCCCTAGTTTTTAATTAATTAAAAAACAACTTAACCTTGTTTTCTCATAAGAGATCGTGTTGAACTATCAATATTTAATAATTGTTTTCTTGAAAGTCTCCCCTGGTGAAAAATCTGAAAAATTCATGTGCAGTCCTGATATGCCTAAATTACATTTTGAACTTTTCTCCCAAACCTCCTTAAATCTCACAATTGAGAAAAAATAAATAACGAAACAAGTATCATGAAATTAGTGGTTATAATAGGGACATAGAATTTACTAAAAAGTAGAAAAATAGGTAAATTAATAGATTTTAACATGCTCTTTTAAATGGTGCAGTCAGTTTAAAGATTAAAAATTTTTTTCATAGAGAAAATCACGATTTAGGTTCCAAATATTACTGCGGAAAAAGGCGTTTTTTTGCTCTATTCGAACGAGCAAGTCTTGAACTACTATTCTTTAAATTATCAAGTTGGGAGGGCAAAAGGCAAACGAGTGGTGAACAATCAAAGATAGTAACACGGACGGTCGAACGGCACCTCGCCCCGCGCACTGCGCGCTTTTGTTGTGAGTCAGCTGCTCTATGAGTAAGAGGTATATTTTTGTTCGTGCTTTACGTCAATTCCGGGCACACTATCGTTGCATTGCATAAAGTTTTTTGTAAAATCTTAGCAATAAGAATTAAGAGAATTTGCAGCTTTAGAGTCATCTTATATATTTCCATTGATTCGTAAGGCAGAAGAAACAAATGTAATATGTATCGATTCTTCTACATTTAAAAAGGTACTAAAAGATACGCTATGTCTACTGATTCTCAATTGATGCAAAAAAAATTGCTGGCAAATAAAAAAAAAAAATCAAATGCATATAATATTTCATATATAAGTTTATTTGTGAATACAGCTGTAAGAAAGAAAAATAAATATTTTTACAATGTTAATAAGTTACAAATTTTTTAAATAGAAATTATAGTAAGAAAAAAATTAAGTGTAACACAGTATATGAAACAGTAGGTATACACCACTGTTGCGAAGTGCGCAGCACGCTAGTCAAGGAAATAAAGCCCTGAGCAAACTCCAATTAGCGTGATAAGATAAATCCAACAAGCTTTAACTAAATCAATTATTGCAATAAAAATATTGGTTTTAGAAAATTATTACTAAAAAGCATTAAATAACAATGCGACAACTCGGTCAATTATAATAAAAGTGGGTCCAATTTTGAAACTCGGAGGTTTTGGGGGTTGCTAAGCACGATTGTACAGTTAGCGACGGCGTCTGATGCACCTGGGGCCCAGGGTGGGCATCAACCTCGTCATCTTCTGGACTTTTGCATCTTATGCGTAAAAGACAGAGCCAAAATAATAACTTAGGAGTAGTGAGATTTCCTGAGAACGATTATGCAGTCAGCGACGGCTTCTGAAGCTTCTGGTGCCCATGGTGGGTGTCCCGAGCAAGTATTTTAGATTTGTGTTATATAAATGAGATGCAAAATTCCAGAAGACGACGAGTTTGATGCCCACCCTCAGCCTCGGGTGCATCGGACGTCGTCAAGAACTGCATAATCGTGCTTGGTGACCCCAAAACTATTTCTATTATAATTGAACAAATTATCGAATTGTTATTTAAAACTTCTTAGTGATAATTTTATAAAACCAGTATTTTTAAGGCAATAATTTATTTATTTAAAGCTTATTTCATAACTATCTTCATAAAGTTTCAGGACGGCACTGTTCACGCCAATCGTGAACTTTTAATTTTCTCTCTTCAATTTCTAATTTTCTTTAGCACAATACGTTAAATGCAATAGTTATATTTCCTGGAATTGTAATAGCTTTATCTTTGCTTTATCATCTAAAAGTAACACTTATCAATTTTATAACTTTCACTTTACATTTATACATACTTTAATTTCAGAACTTATATTTTCTTATCTTATCTCTTTTTCTACTCTGACTCATATAACGACTANTTTTTTTTTTTTTTTTTCATTAATGTAACTGGTTAGACATTGTACCACCTTAAATAAATATTTATGTACAATAATTAAAATGTATTAATTAAATTTATTCAAACGCTTGTAACTTAAGCTGATTTGACATTGCAAGCGGACTGTGTTTATATACATAAGATTTTGAAAGAATGTACTACTACCACTCAACAGTTTATTGATCCTCAGTAATTTCCGAACAATCAATATTAATATCCCCGCGTTTGTCAAGCATTTTTTGCTTGAACGTAACATTTTGGTAACAGAGCGTGGTTCGGGATTGCGAGAGTGACATTTGACTGTTAAACAACTAACACAATATACGCTAAGTGCAGTAACCATCGTGTTTGTGTGCCAGTCAGTGCCGTGAACTTTTGATTTTGTGTAACGTTCTAGCACGGCGAGCGGCATGGCAAGTTCGGCTGATGCATTACTCGCACGCCAGGAAAACCTTAAAAACGCTATAAGAAATTCTTTGGCAAACCTTACTAAGTTGGGCACAGCAAATTATTCTAACGCCGTCATCACAGTTCGTATGAATAGCCTGGATACGAATTGGAAGGAATTCAAAAACAATCGTCTTACTCTTCTTAGCCTGCAAGAAAATCTAAGCGAGCAGGATTATATCAAAAACGATGTCTACGCAAAAAACGGAGGAATTTTATCTGACTACCCTTGCCACTATGCTGTCACTTCTCGAGACTTATCCTGCGCCGATACTTCCGACTGCCGCTTCGTCTTCTCAAGCTCCGTCAGCACCTACGTCATCTTCGCGCAAACTGCCCGAGATCAAGTTGCCGACCTTTACGGGTGACTACAAGTTGTGGCCAGAGTTTCGTGACTTGTTTATTTATGGCGTTTCTTCCAGCTCGTTATTAAACAACGTTGAAAAGTTGTTTTATTTAAAATCGAGTCTGGCCAGAGACGCAGCTGAGCTTGTCCTCCATCTTTCTCGAGGGTGACAATTTTCAACGTACTTGGGACGCGTTTGAGGTGCCACACAGGCAAGTTGATGCACTATTGAGAGGCTTCTTCTTGATGAAGTGTGTCAGTGGTGAGGATGCGGCAGACCTCCGTCGGATCCTTTCAACCGCCAAAAATCTTGTCGAAGGCCTTAAAAATATTAAACGGATAACAATTTCAGACGACGTCTTAGTTTATATCCTTGCAAATAGACTGGATGCCGTAACACGTCGCGATTGGGAAAAATCGCTCGGAACTTCGAGAGAGCCGGCTGCATTCAGTCAGCTGACTGAGTTTCTCGAGGGACGCATCCTGACGCTGTCAAGCGTAGCCTCGAGCAACGGGAAGGGGCAGCGGTCAATAGGCATGCATGCGCACCAGGCATCATACAGATCGAAGGTGCCGGTATGTTTTCTCTGCTCCTTACGTCATCAGCTGTGGACTTGCGAAGCCTTCAAAGCCAGGAATCCAATGCAAAGGAGAGAATTCGTGCTTGAGAAGCAGTTATGTGAGAACTACTTGGGCTCTCACGAAGTTTCAACCTGTCGCTCCGGGAGGACTTGTTTTGTTTGTGGGGCTAAGCACCACATGTCTATACACGTTGACGCCTCAACAAACACCCATGTAGCTGTAGTCTCTGCGAATTCTTCTGTGCCGATTCGATGCGACGAGCCTCTCAACGTTTTGGTAAGCGAAACAAAATCTTGGGCGCCAACATTGCTACCCACAGCATGGGTCAGTCTGGTGGGGGCGGATGGCCAGGAACATTCTGTTCGAGCGTTGATCGATCAAGGATCACAGTGCTCGTTCCTGTCGCAACGCTTGGCCAACTCACTGCAGCTTTCACGCAGCCCTGCTTGTGTATCGATCGATGGAGTAGGTGGTGTTCATCCTACAGCTGCCCTTGGCCGAAGCAGGATCACTGTCAAGTCTCGATGTGCTCCCTACTCTCTCGATATGGATGTGCTTCTGCTCAAGGCGGTCACGTCATATCAACCTCGAGTGCATCGGCCTACCGACGGATGGCCTCATCTACGCGACCTGCAGCTTGCCGACCGTTTGGATTCACCATCTAGTGAACCAATTGAACTGCTACTAGGCGCTGCAGTGTACGCCCAAATAATACGACCAGGTCTTCGTCAACCACAGCGTCCCGATGCACCCATCGCTCAGCAGACTGCATTGGGTTGGATTTTATCCGGGCCGATCGGGCCATCTAAGCTGCCATCAACTCTATCATCGAATTTCGCAAGAACATCGACGCATCATAATTTTATTTTTTTATAATAAAATGGCGGGCGGTATGTTCACGCCAATCGTGAACTTTTAATTCTCTCTTCATTTTCTAATTTTCTTTAGCACAATACGTTAAATGCAATATTTATATTTCCTGGAATTGTAATAGCTTTATCTTTGCTTTATCATCTAAAAGTAACACTTATCAATTTTATAACTTTCACTTTACAGTTATACATACTTTAATTTCAGAACTTATATTTTCTTATCTTATCTCTTTTTTTCTACTCTGACTCATATAACGACTACAGTGTATATTTGTATAGTTAATTTTAGTTATTCTCTCCGCTATTATTGTAATAAACCAGATACGTCTCAACAAGCAAAGAGCCAACATTAATTGTGCTCTGAGCTCCGCTAACCGCTATTGTAAAAACATACGCTATTAAATAAACGCTATTTAAACAACTACCACTCAACAGTTTATTGATCCTCAGTAATTCCCGAACAATCAATGTTAAGATCCCCGCGTTCGTCAAGCATTTTTTGCTTGAACGTAACAGGCACTATGAATCAAATACAAAAAATCCCATCGTGATATATCTTACTGCGTTAATTTAAGCTTGTTTGGCCTAATTTTGTACTTTGTTTCCTAGACTACGTGGTGCGAGGTGGCGCGGGCGTTCGACCCCTCGCGCTACAATCTTTGACTGTTTACTGTTCATGGGCCTTTTGCCTTCTGAACTTAAAAATTTTGGGAATTATAGTTCAAGACTTGCTTTTTCAAATAAAGAAAAAAAAAAAAAAAAAAAAAAAAAGCAATTTTTAAAGTAACATTTTTAACTTACATCGTGATTATATTATCACGTGCGTAACGGTAAACGTGGAACTAGATCGTCTACCCGGACTTTTTACCTAGCCTTAAAAATTTTTACTGTTACGCCCAGTAAAAATCATCAGGTGCCTAACAAAAATTTCCCTCACGACTCAAGAGTCAAAGTTCAGTGTAGGTAAAACAGAGTCCACAGTTAACGTATTTGTTATCAGTACAAGATGCGATTCAGAATGTTTTTTTAACTACATGATTATAGTTCGCCATCACTGTACTCATTTTTTTTTTTTTTTTTTCATTAATGTAACTGGTTAGACATTGTACCACCTTAAATAAATATTTATGTACAATAATTAAAATGTATTAATTAAATTTATTCAAACGCTTGTAACTTAAGCTGATTTGACATTGCAAGCGGACTGTGTTTATATACATAAGATTTTGAAAGAATGTATATACTATAATAATGAATGTATGATACTATGATAATTTTATTGCTTTAAATACAATGCAATTGAACTACGGTCTCTGTTTTACCTACAGTGAACATTCGCTCGTAAGTCATGAGGGGAATTTTTGTGTTACATCCGATGATTTTTACTGGGCGTAACGGTAAAAATTATTAAGGTTAGGTAAAACGTTCGGAGTGACGACCTAGTCCCAGGTTAACCGTTCTGCACGGTAATCTTTATGGATATTTACCATAAAATTTATAAAAAATTTCTCTCAGTGCAGTTAAAAAAATTCTCAAGATGATCAAGACATTAAAATCTAACTTTCTATCGCAAGAAAAATGCCCTGAAGTGCTAGGTTTTTCTTTGATGAACTCTTTTCAGGGCCCTCTCATATATTACGCTACTTTTTTTTCCTACTTCTTTGACCCCTACATCCCCCTTATCACGCTACGTCACGCAGATCTTAAGCCCCCTCCTCTCTTGTCACGTCACATTACCATGATTTTTCTTTTTGGTAATCGATTATTTTGCCAATATAAAACTTTTCTTATCACTTTGAGAAACAAGTGATACTCTAAGATTTCAATTTATTTGTATTCTACGTGTACATTTTTTTTATTTCAGTACCATATATGTGTAAATATTTATTATAATTGTGATATTAATTTTTTACTTAAAAATTTTTACAACCTTATTTCCATACAAAGAGAATTGCTTTGCTTTCTACTCTTGAAGTGAGATTAGAATCATACAATGGTATTTTAAAAGGTTCTGTTATAATTACAGCTTCTTCAAAACGTACTGATACTCGTTCTTCTTATTTTTTGTACTCGCCATTGGTTGAATAGCAAGACGTTATACTTGGTAGAGCTTCCGTAGCCCAGTCAGATTACTTTTTTGGTGTTCAAGTAGGATTATTCAACCTTTGATGGCTTGCTCTACCAGCACTGGTCCTTTGCTATGTGACGTTGGCTAGAAGTGCCTCTCAGCTGCCATTTTAAAATCTTCTAAATGTTGCGTAAGAATTATGAAATTTTATTTATTTTTGTACTGTCCGCTCACCTTCATCACTATCAACTCTTTTTGCTTATATACTAAAAAAAAATTTAGCAACTATTTACTTGAACTACTACTTAAAGATTCTAAATACTCATCTGCACTAGGTATGAACTTGTTACTCACTCTTTGTGGTTGACAGGTTTAATGAACTCATCCTTAAAAATTTTCCCAATTGCTCGATAATATTAGTTACACCAGAACACTCATTAATCCCAAAAAACGATTTGTAGATTAAACGTTACATAATATACGATTGACGTAGTTATGATAACTTGATTTCGGTTCTTGCGAATCAGCTGTAATTGATTTCAAATTGGCTCTATCGATTAATAATTAAACATTTTTATGTACTGGACAGATGCAAACAGAATGAGTACCACTGGCAACTGCCAATATACGATGTTTTAGTCGGCAAACTTCAAGAAACTACATTTTACTGTTGGGTATGTCTCTTTAAATAATTCAAATAACTCTTTTAAGTTGTTCGAAAATACGCGTTTTTACATCTGTACTCCCTACCCATTGAGTTTGACTGAAATATAGTCCTTTTTGCTAAGCATCAATTTAACATCATCATCAAACTGATGAAAACTAATAATTTCATTTTTATCATCTACATTTAAATATGGATGATTTTTGGGACTCTGAATTTTATGATGCATCTCGAAAAAAATCTTGTTTCTTTTCAAAGGGACTCTATAGATATTGTATAATGACAATAAATCGTATGAAATGTATTTACAGTAAAGCTATTGTAGCATAGCTTAGCCAAGAGCTTTTGTTACAAATACATCATTTGCTATGCACCTGTCATTTGGCTTTTTTTGTCACTTGAACATAGCTGCATCGACTATTTTGCTCTAAAAGATTGAACACAGGAGATTCTTGACAATGATGGCAGCACTGTAGAAGCACCCCTATGGCATTGCGTCAGTCTGCAGCTGGTATATCAAGATAGCTGGCCAAAACCTCAAGCAGCACTACGCAAGAGGTCAACAATTTGTCGCTAATTTGTTGCTAAATTGTTACATCAAAACTAATTTTGTCGCTCATTCTCCTTTTTCAATAACGATGAAAACTTTAGCTTGATATCAAGCTAGCTGGTGACACGTATCTCTGACTAGGAAGCAGATGGATCAATGAGATTTGTGCGATAATGTTGCTGATTTTGTTGCCGATCTTGAAATAAGCGAAAACGCGATTTCTGCCAATCGGCATATCAAGCTAGTTGGCCACACGTGTTTATCTCCAACTAATTTTAACTTTGTAAAAAATGAACTTTTACTTGCATTTAAGTATTGCTTTTGACCCAATGTAAAAGTAAAGTAGGCAATTTATTGAAAAGAGAGACTATAATTATCGCAAACTTAACAATAGTTATAATATAGTTAATCTTCACGTAAACAGTGAAATAAAGCGGCTGTGTCTGTTATCATTGCGTCTTGTTAGTTCAGAGGTTATTTAAAGCTTATTAACACAATGTCTGAGTTGAACTTGTTTATACATTTATAAATTCAAAATTCTAATGTGATTTGACCTCTGACAGGTATTATCACTAAGCCCCACAGGATCAAAGCTTTTCTTACTATTAACTTTTAGTTTCTATGGAATTAATTCCAAATTTTAGGATTAACTAAAAATATACGTTCAGCTCAAAAACGAATTTGAACATTCTTCTCCATTATAAGGATCTGTCAGACAAAATATAACTCTATGCACTGGGAATCCATTTCTACTGCCTTTTATTTTATGCATATAGCAATTTATGGCCGTATGATATTTTTTAGACGTTTTCAGATTCTGATCGAGAAAGTATCGTAAATACGTGTTTATTGACGTTATTAGGTGGTTTATTATGAAAAACTAAGACAATAGCTGCGAAATTGTAAAAACAAAGCTAAGGTGAAGCAGTGGGGAAGCGAGAGGTGGCGTAAGGGAGTAAGATTGGGTGGTGGTTGGAATAGTGTAATGTAATTTTATTAAAATCAACGAAAAAACTACAAAATAACTACATTTTTTTATGGGGAGCTGAGGGGGCTGTGAGGTTGGGCGGTGGGAGCGAGAGGCAGTGAAAAAAAAGCAAATTTTTTTCTCTCAAAATAAGGAAATATTCGCTTTGCTTCTCAACTATTTAAACAAAAGAAAATTTCGAGGAGTTTAAGACAATCCTTCTAAAGATCCTCCTTGCAGTTTTTTACACCCCCTCGCTACCCCATCCGATTGTATCATAATCGCGTCATTTAATAAGGTCGAATTCGTTTGTCTTAATATAGTGATTTTGGAGTCTTGCAACACCTTACCCCTTAACTTTTGACTGATTTTTTTATTACGAAATGAATTTACATTTTATAGAAAAAATAACATGATAATTTTGTCATATTTTATGGTAAGTAATTCAACCAATTCGGTGGTAACTGGAAAAATAAACGCAGAAAACAAAATTAGACTTGAAAATTTACTGTTCAATCTTTGTTTAAGTATCCGTCAAAATAAGTTTGCAAGTGTAT
>NW_019379593.1:1655922-1666636 GCF_000648655.2 Copidosoma floridanum
TTGTTTTTATGTAATTTAATGACATAATTTAAAAAATTTGTATTTTTAAAAAAAAATGGATTGATTCAATTTAAAATTTAGTCAAAATTTTTTTCTGAACTGTACTTTAATGGTAATAAAGATGGGTTACCTGTATTTAAAGTTATTTTTGCTTTATACTTGTATTTTTGCTTTTTAACTTTGTATCCAATTTTCTTCGATTGCATGTTAATCTTAAAATTTATCTTTGAGCAACTTTCGAAATACATGTTAATCTAAAAAATTTATATTTAAATCGAATCTGCAACAGAAAATTTCAGTGGAGGTTGGCACGCAGAGCGTGATTCAGTTTACTAGTATATATAGACGGGTATTGAAAACTTCAATGTATGTATGTGTGTGTGTGTGTGTGTGTGTGTGTGTGTGTGTGTGTGTGTGAGTGAGTGTGTGTAGCATTTCATCAAGATCTTGATACCAATACGTATAGTTGACCATGAGAAAACAAAGGTCTTTTTTATTGATATCCTAAGTTATCAAAACTTTGACCTGGCATTTGATTGATTGTCATGAAAAAAGCTAGGACTATTAGAAACATTCACTACCTTTATGATTTACATAATCTATGCCGTAATAAGTATGTTCTTGTCCTTTAATAAAATTAATAAATTTATTATTTAAAATGTACGAAAGTTTGTTACGAGTTGATAGAATTACTTTGTTTATGCAGCTATTTATACCATCTCCATGAATTTGTTTACAAACATCATTAGTTTTCCATCCTTGTGGAATTTTGAAAGAGTTTATTGTTTGTTTCTAATGTCTATTAATAATAATGAAACTTTATAGTTTAACTAAGTATTGAACTTTTACACTCATGCTTTATCACTGAAAGTATTTGTCTCAAATCGCCTCCTAAAATAAATAGTTTTCCACTAAATAGAATACTATAATTATCACGGAATATTATCAGCTTCGTATTCTAGAAAAGAACTTTTAATGTCATTTAAATCTAACAATAATCAAAATGTTTTATGACTTGTCATTCCTCTAGGTAATAAAACTGAAGCAATTCTTGTTCAAGTCATAGATGTAACGTTTTTCTGTTTGAACAAAAATTAAAAAATTAATGTTTCATATCAAAATGTTATTACATAACCTCCTGGTCTATTAATAAAACATAGTTTTGTATCAATGTTAGTAATTTCATTAAAAAATTATTTTTTGATTACTATTTACGTTAACAAATAAATCCTTAAAGTTTGTTACTAAATCGCTTACAGTTTTATTAACCTCCATATTTTCAGATTTTTCTGTTTCATTTGGTTCTGGTTATCTATAATCATTACATGAATTTTCTTTAAATTTGGAGATTTTATTTGAATGTAATGAAGCATTATTTTGTTTATCGTCCATTCAATCTTCAGTAAAAAATTTTTGGAGTGATTCCTAAATGTACTTACCATAAACGTCTTCAGATATTAAAAATCACGCGAAAAAATTTCTCAGTGGATATGGCAGCATAAAAATACTAGCTTCTTTAAATATTTTATATATATTTAAGAGTCGTGTTCAACTTAACCTAAAGCAATAGTAGTCTCTCTAAACGTACTGTAATGTATGTTATCAGCTGTTTTCAAACTTTCGAAAGATTCAGCTCCACTTGCCCGAATTAAAATTAATTTAAAAGAAAAAAAAACGCTCAGAGTCCTTAGGTAACACTTAATTTAGTCGCCCTATTATTAAATTACGTCTAACTCCTTATTGTTAATTGTAACAAAATCTTATTGTGTTGTACTATTTATTTAATTGCGCTTTCCATTACTACTGTTATTGATTTTATTTCTTGTTCACTACATTTTTATTAATTTTAATTAATGTAATAATTGCTATAGTATTCTTGTGGGCTAATATTCAGTAGCCTCTTTGTAATGTTTTAATGTATATACGGCTTAGGCTATACAGAACCACTGAGCACGTCTCTGAGTCCTTAGTCTGTTAAATAAATAAATCTAATCTAATCTAATCTAATCTCTTATGACTTCGATACCCAGAAAAGATTCTACTTCACCGAGATCCGTTATTTTTTGAACATACTTTAATCAATCAGGATCATTACTTGCAATAAGCATACCATCTACATAAAAAATCAAAACTTTTTCTGAGGCACTTATCAAGAGTCAATAATGTTTAGACGTTTACCATTCGCAAATCCAACAGGTCTATTCACTAAACAAAACCCAGGAAACTGACGTGTTTTANTTTCTTTATCATTTTATTTTAATAATGTAATAATTGCGATAGTTTTCTTGGGCGCTAACATTCAGTAGCCTCTTTGTAATGTTTTAATGTATGTACGGCTTAGGCTATACAGGACCACTGAGCACGTCTCTGAGTCCTTAGTCTGTTAAATAAATAAATCTAATCTAATCTAATCTAATCTAATCTAATCTAATCTAACTCTTACTCTTCTAACCCAAGTGTTTATCGTCGAATTAAAACAGTTATATTCTGGAATATTGACGTATCTAATTTTTTTTACAATACTATCGATTTTAATTAGTTTAAACAAAGCCTTTAATGCTGTTTCGGAGTTTTCTGTAGCTTTAAACATTTTATTTTCTTGAAAAACTATTGTATATTAAATAAATATATCATCTTAATGCGAAACTTCCGCGGTTCGTTTTAATGATCAAATAAATGTCTTTAGAATTCATCTATGTATTGGTTTTATTAACTTATACACAAAATAATATAATACATACACATAAAATTAACATTTTACACATAGTTTATCATAAATTCTAACAAAAAAAACTTAGCGTATCAAGAACTTTATACTTACTAATACACTGAAATACAGTTGATATGAATTGGTTTCTCATCGTACTCTTAGTTGTAGAAATTAAATGGTTAATAATTATTCGTACGTATAAAGTCCGTCTATTTGCCCCCTAAGCGATGTGGAAAAATAGACAAAAAAAAAGTTTAATGAACAAAAAGCCCTTGTTCTTATTAGTTTACATTGTTTAGAAATAAAAATTATTACAGTACAAAAATATATAAGACATATTATTTTTATAACGTGTTAAATTATTTTTTTTATTTTCATTGAAAGACTTTGAGGGAGACATGAATAAATAAATAAACTTTTGACTACCAATTTAAATGGTTTTATATGGTGGAACGTTGCTTGGAATGCCCCACACAGTTAACTATACAGTACAACAGTTCACTTTATAATTTAATATATAATTATAATGACGTTTTGCGCAACGACCCCCTACAAATCAATCATAACTTTATATTTCTTCTTGACGATGATATAATTTATGTCGATGAGACAGTTTTGTTTTTATGTAATTTAATAATAAAGAAGTTTAAAAATAAAAGATTAATCCATATACGAGACGTACACGTCTATACAGACATCAAGGTCCTAAAAAGACTGTATGATCCCTGTCAGGTTCCCCAAAAGTAGTGTAAGGGGGTCACGAAAAAATGTGTGGGGGTCAGTGGGGGGCTGCGGGGGGCTGTGGAGATTTTTGGGAAAAAACTGCTATGTGTTAAAATAAGCGAGAAAATGACGGGTTTTGCAGGGGGGCCGTGGGGGTGTAGTGTGGAATGCCCCACCGAAATAACTATATACTATAGAAAGATATATAACTACACGAGCTATACGCACGCAAACACACACAGACACACACCTAAATAATAAAAACCACAAAAATGTCTGACCACGTCGATCTTCTAATCTTGTCTTTTCTTGGACTATATCGACGCTCTAACGATGACTAGAACCATTCGTTTTTTCCCTATGTTAATTCAAATGAAAAATATTAAACGTTAATAGATTTCTTAGAAGGCGTCTATATGTTCGATATCACAGCAATATCATTGCATTAGGGAGATACATACTTGACCACATCGTCAAGAACAGTGAAAAACCCGTGGAGGATGTAAAGGCTATAACTGCATTTTAACTTGAGATATGGTATTTGGCTCTTTTTTGAGCGACAAAAAAGTGACAAATTCTAGTATACATATCGTCTCACTATCTGCCTCCTAGTCAGAGATACGCACGTGTGGCCAGCTAGCTTGATATGCCGATCGGCAGAAATCATGTTTTCGCTCGTTTCATGATCAGCAACAAAATCGGCAATAGGCTGATGTTTCAGCGACAAATTACCGACAAATTATCGCGCAAATCCCATTGAGCTATCTGCCTTCTAGTCGATTTTGCTTAAATTTTGCATACCAATTCATGACACTTCCTAGATGGTTTTAGAATATTTTTTATCTTGAAGAAATTAGTAACAAAAGCAATAAATAAGCTCAAAATTTTGCAAAAATACGCTAACTTTGGGCTTTAGTTCTGTTGAATCCGCTGGGTGGGGTCAAAGTAAAATCGAAGCAACCTGCAACTGAATTGAATAAGTGTGGTTATAAACGCCTGAGTAACGTACCAAATATACAGTCGTTCACCGACAGTGCATGAAGCCTAGAGCTGGATGTCGTGCAGCTGAGTATCCCGGCTACCGACGAAACTGTTCTATAATTGACAAGCGAATTACTTTAAACTCCATCCTAAACTACCGTGATTGACGAGTAGCGACCAATACTACGACGTTATGAACGCTAACGTCTCCGGCAAAATAAGTCTGGTGCTACAACAGCAGGCCAAAGAAGATCGTCCTGAGGTATCCAGGCAGTTGATATTGCTGGAAACTTCAGTCGAAAAAGAGTTTAGCTCATCAGTTCTTTTTAGGGCCATCGGACGTCAAACTACCTTGCCAACAAATACATTACAACCTAACGAAGTTGACAAAAAATAGCCTTTAGGGCTAACTAACGTTTTAACCGTACCTACAGTCACAAGAGAGCGAATTGGAAGGAAAACTTTAAATGCCTCAAATGTTTAAAATTTTTGGCGTCAAGAAACTGACGCAGACAGCAGCGTCGAATTCAATAAATAAAGAATCTATTACGTGAGAGATCAGATTTCCGTTATAGCCCTGACAGTAATCATTTCAATATTCCGGATTTTTAAATAGTTAGAATAATGTGTATTTGTGTTCATTGTGGTAATAAAAAATGAAGAGATTAAGCTCCAGGATTTCGTTGCTCTGGTAACTAAGTTGTAAGATTAGGAAAAACGATTTTTCCATCATATATTTGTCAGTTTTAAATATTTATAATTCTAACAAATATTTGTTTTTTTCTTTTCACAGCTCATTATTTTACAACATAATTTGCAGGGATTTTAAATAAATATGGTTTTAATAAGAAGGTCTTTTGTTTTGAGAAGTGTCAGGAATAGATGTAAAATTTTAACTGAAAACGTTTTACATTACGTGACAACACACGTCGGTGTTCTGGAAACCTCGGGCAAAGCCAAGACGGAGGGGCCGCTAGTTAACAATATAGGGGATAGTTGCTCAGAAAAGTATCAACAACTAAAAAACGCCCTAGAAGATTTGCTAGTAATGAAATATCAGAGGAAGCCCGCAACAAGTTTAAAGTCTCAGAGACCGGAAGTTGTATGTGAATGCGGTTACCAAGCCGGGTGCTCTCAGGATACAGGTCTTGCCAGTTTAGTAGGTATTCAGTCTGCATTGATACTAAGACAGCGAGTCCCACACAGGAATGGGGCTCGTACCCTCTTTTATCATGCGTTAAGACATTCTCGACAACCTCAGAAAAAAAAGAAATCATAATGTTTATAACAATATTAATAATAATTATTATAATAGTTACACAAAAAATAATATTAATAATAATTATTATTACAATGATAATAACAATAATAAAGTGAGTTTTTAGTCTACCCTTGTACAGTTCGATGTAGAGACTTCTATAGAATTGTAAAATAAAATTTACAAGTAAAATTTTAATGTTTGATTTTTGATACTATTTACATATAATATAATTTACACTCGAGTTGTGACGTAAGTTTATGGTAAAAATTTTACACGGAAAAAAAACTAAAGTATAATTTCCTCGTTCAATCATATTTACAGATAAAACTCTCCATAGTATCTATTTGTAATGAACATGAAATTTCAAGCAAAAACTATCGGTGAAGCTTTAACTTCACAACAATTGAACATTTAAACTAATGTAAGATTTGGGAACTTACGTCACTCGCACTCACCTGCACTAGAGTCTTGCATACGTATGAGTGTGTTACAATATGGTGAATAACACACTCGACTTAACGCAAGATTTGAGCACTTTTGGTGCAAGTGTCTGACGCACTCATCATGCAACAAAATTATGTAAGATTCTGGAAGCAGACTCGCTGCAGACTTACGAAATTTTTCTGTCGATAGTCAGCTGGTGTAACAAGTACGTGAGACTTGTAAAGATGTCGAAGCTAGGGGTATAGCGAATATATATAATCCAAATACCCTATCACGTTTGGTGAAGCATATCTACCGTCAGTAACAAATACCATGTGGCAACCTTGGCAAAGCAGCGGTATCCAAGGATCAACTCATGGCAGTGTGTTTAACAACCGAAAGGTCTCACGCAAACACAGAGCAATTTTACTCTCCCTCCGACCAGACCGGCAGTGGAGGGAGAGCTTCTCTTACCTATAACTTTCACCCAAGTCCCCTTTACTCTAACAGCTCAAATATAATCTAATACCGTGTACTACCGTGTACGGGTATCATCATCGTTTAAGAATGGGCTACGTTTTTTGCCCAAGCATCGAATCTGACAAATTTGTTTTCAATTCCTGATTATGGCAAGTGTTTTTTTTTTTTTTTTTTTGCTGTTACTGAATATTTTATTATCCTTTTTATGACAGTCATTGAATTATCACTCACACGCGCGGGCGCGCTTTGCGTGCCAACCCTCTAAGAATATTTAAAACTGAAATATTTAGTAACAACATAAGATTTAAATTAAATATCTATAGAATGATGGACTTGTTGAATGAATAATCAATTGTTACCCAGTTTTCTCACTTTTTCTAATGATGTTTAGTATATTTCAATATACTTGAAATATACACACAACATATAGTTTCATATCACAATATTTTATTATATAATAAGTACAACTTATGTTTAAAATTAACGTATTCAGAGATAGCAATTTCATTATATAGGCATTTTTGTAAAAGAAAAATTTACATATCTAGGTAATTCTTTTACAAATCGAATGGATTTTGATCCTCACCTCTCTGATTCGGTTGAAAATTTTTTTTCAGTTCCTATATTAAAAAATAAGAGATACTTGTCCAAGGAATTTATTTATGGCCTATTTTCGATTTTATAAGTTATAACAAATTTCATAATACTGGTTGGAGAATAATTTGAAACAATGTATAGCTCCAAATCCTTAAGAGCTACAAAATTTTCACCAATGACACTCTTGTAGCTGAAGAGTTAAACTTTAAGAAAGAAAGTGAAAAAAAAATTATCAGCAAATTAATACTGTCATTAACAATTTAATTGTTTTAATCTGTTTTTACAACTGCCTCCAAATAGAAACAAGTTTTTATTATAACCATCGTATTCTGCATCAAATTTTACGTAAAAATAATGTTTTTAAAATATGGAGACTTTTCAATTGTTGTTGTTGAAATATTAATTTATAGAGCACGGAATGGTGAAAAAAAACTGTTTTTTAAGTATAAAATGATATCTGTACCTCGTATCAAAAAAAGTCAAACGTAAAAGTTGTAGATAATTGTAAGATCTAGAACTTTTGTACTTACCATTTGTCAGTATAACCTCAAAATTTTGTATTATTATGCAAAAAATCACAATTTTCTCAACTATTAAGAGTAATATTTTTCTAGTAAAACGGAGATGAGCAATAATAGCTGAAAAAATTATATTTTATTGAATTAACAAAATGTGTAGTAAAAAACTAAGGAAAAATTAAGATTGCCTAATATTTATTTATAGATGTAACAAAATTTTCATGTAAAAGTAAAACTTTTTTTACAGTTTCATAAAAAAGTTATGTCACTTGAAAATTTTTACAATATTTGTTTTTTTTTTGCAAAGAAAACAGCCGCGATTCTAATTCTTGACGAGTTAGTGGAACCATGCTATGACATTTTAGAGTTCCCTTGATCAATGTTGCTCTCAAAAATCTCTTTGACACTAATTTTCTTTCTTTTTTGTAATCATCATTTGTAGAATAACGACAAGTAATATTTGGCAGTGATTCTGTGGCCCAATCAAAAAGTTCTCGCGGCGTTCGAATGGGATTGTTAATTCTCTGAGGACTTGCTCTGGCAGCTAGTCGTTTCACAGTCCCGCCTATTCCGTTGAATGGCCTCTTTCCATGTGAATTGGGCAAAAAATGCCACTCTGCTGCTATTTTAGAGTCTTCAAAGCGATAAGTGAGATTAATGAAGTACTGTTTATTTTTATATTGTCCACTTGCACTGTCAGACATGTACATTATTTTATTAACACACGGTAAATTTATTTTAATAAATTCAATCAACTTCTTTTGATATAGATGTACGGCAACAGTGTCGTGATGTGAGCATTCAGAAATGCAAACAAAACTTGAAATTTTTAATTCATCCAAGTCATTCCTATAATAAATTGAAAATGGGTGTACGGTTGCCTGATCGTTGGTTTAATGTATACTCTGAACCGAATTTGAAATTATGAAAGCATCATTTTCTGAGAAGTCACCAATTACGATACACTCCTTTTCTCACAGTTTATTTTTCATCTCATTTAAAAAAGCTCTTTGTTTGTTAACCAAAAAAGAATGAATTAACAGTTTTTCCGAACCTTCACTTAACTAATGTAAAAGTTTATCAACTGGAGATATTAGGGTCTGCAATGAGGTTCTTTCAACCGTAACCCGATTTTTGTAGTTACAGTTTTAATACATTGTTCTTCAAAAATTTTCTCCAGTTGCTCAAAAACATTCGTCACGCCTGAGCACTTCTTACAAGAATTTAAATAACAATCAGCCGTTTTGTTTTTGCATACCATATGATCCAAACAAAACTTATAATTGATCAAAGGGAGCTTAGAACCGGAAGTAAGTGATTCAAAATGGGCACCACTCACTAATAAACTAACATGTTCATGTATAGGACATACATAAATAGAGTACCATAAGCACCTGCCAAAACACAATATTGCAGCAAGCTAGCAAACTTTGAGAAATAAATTTCATAATTGGATACAAACTAGTAAAAATTTCATACAATTCTTTTAAATTATTTAATACTAGTCTTTTTTAAATAGGTATCGATTTGCCGTCTACTTTTATCGAAACGTAATCTTTTTTTCCGGGCATATATTGAGTGTAGTCGTTAGACTGGTACAAGCTAACAATTGAATCGATAACATTATCATCTTGAGATAAATGTTGTTTTGGGTTTGGATCCCCAGTTAATCCCTTATCTCGAGCAAAAATTTTTTGCCATGCCTATTATGTGACGAGTTGCGGAAGGAAATGTGTCCTCAATTTTTTTATAAGACCACGACCGAAAAATAGTTCAAATTTTAATTTTATAATCGCGGTCTGCCTAAATATTAAAATATTTTTGCAAAGCACTTACTATCGAGGACTCGTTGTCATCTGCTTCAAGATCATCCGGATCATCTCGGCTCAAATTGAAATTTTTTTTATTAATTACGGACGATATTTGATTTGATTTTTCTTCCAAATACCTTTTCGACTATAGTTCTTGTTTTTTGATGGGCGAAGATCTTAAAAAGCTTAATCCTTAATTGAAAAAATCCACTCGTTTAGTTTGCAAAGATGGATTATCTCCCGAAAATCCAGATGTACCGTCACTGCTCCCAATTTTTATATCAGATTCTTCACTTGAAGAATCCTCGATTTGTAGCGTCTAAAAAAAAATTAGACTAAAACATCGACATCAAATTCTAAGAGAGGTAAGGTATGTCTGAACTCAATATAATATTCAAAATATTGTACGTACTAATTATGGTAGTTCATTTTCACTCTCTTTTGTATCTTCTTTTTTCAACTTTGATAACTTCAAGCGGCAAGAAGAACAAATTTTTTGTTGTCATGAATCTGACGAAATTTCCAAATCCAGTTTCAAAAGTTGGTTATCATTTACTGTTCTCAAATCAGAAGTGTTTGTTGTTGGATGTTTGAGATTAAAAGGATCAAAACATCTGTCTGATCGATAACTAGTATTTTGCATTTTTCGTGCCTCTTTCCGTGGCATTGTTACAAAAAAAATTATTCAACTTTAAATTACAACGAGTGAGAATATGTCTTGGTAGCGGACCAAAATAAATGCACAGCTGATCCAAAAGCCAACGAACTTGTAGTACGAAGAATATACGAGAGTAGCGTGGGTAACACTTTGAATCATAGATCCTACTGTATTTATTAATAAATATACTAAATGAATGATTTAATGGCGATTTCTCGCTTTTTTTCATGATAATACAAACTTTTGAGTTTATGCTGACAAATGGTAAACACAAAAGTTGTAGATCTTTTAATTATCTACAACTTCTAAGTTCAACTTTTTTTGATACGAGGTACAGATATCATTTTATACTCAAAAAACAGTTTTTTTTACCATTACGCGCTACATAAATTAATATTTGAACAATAACAATTGAAAAGTCTCCATATTTTAAAAACATGATTATGACGTAGAATTTGACGCAGAATACGATGGTAATAATAAAAACTCGATTCATTTTGGGGGCAATTGTTAAAAATCGATTAAAACAATTAAATTGTTAATAACAATATT
>NW_019379593.1:1681087-1705779 GCF_000648655.2 Copidosoma floridanum
GAGGATCAGGCCCCAGCTAAAAACTCTAAGAAATACACAGTATCCAATGTATTTCACTGCGTTTTTTAATGAACATGCCTGAGTAAAATATGTACATACTACTCATAATTTTATTAAAAATGTAATCCTTAGAATGGTTGTCGATGTATAAACACATAACTTTCTGATGATACTAATGCTTAGCAGTCTGCTAGCGGAAGACAAACCTAAGGTTTAGTTTCACATATTAGCACAGGTATTGCTGAGATCGCTTTTTCAGCTTGAGCACGTAGCGAATATTGGCACTAAATCCACGTAATTATGTCAATACAAGCAGCGTTGGGTTAGGTGGATTCAATATATCACTATCGTAACTTTTTCCCTAGATCGTATATATAGCTATATGATCTAGGGAGAATCGAGCAGACAGCACAGCAGTGAAGGGGCATTGCCAAAGACGTGTGAAAATTAAAAATTGTAATATTATAACACAAGTGCCTATCACTTAATGACCCGGGGCGCTAACTGTTCTCTCTATTAAATAATAAAGTATTAATTATTAACACAAGCGCCTATCACCCGATGTCCCGGGGCGCTTACTGNTATATTATGGATTAGTAACACAAGGACCTGTCACCCAATGACCCAGGATGCTTCCTTGCCACTGTATAAAATAATAAAAGGTTAATTTATAACCCAAGGGCCTATCACCAAGTGATCCAGGGTGCTCACTGGTCGCTTTATTAAACGATATATATTATTAATTTATAGCACAAGCACTTGTCACCCGATGACCCAGGGTGCTTACTGGCCTCTCTATTAAATAATAAAATATTAATTAACAGCATAAGCACCTATTACCTGATGACCGTTGTGCTATTAATTAATAATATATGTATCGTTAAATAAAGCGACCAGTAAGCGCCCCGGGTCATCGGTCATCGGGTGATTGGCGCTTGTGTTAATAATTAATACTTTATTATTTAACAGTGTGGCCAGTAAGCATCCCGGGTCATCGGGTGATAGGCGCTTGTGCTATTAATGAATACTTTGTTATATAATAGAGAGGCAAGTTAGCACCCCGGGTCATTGGGTGATAGGCACTTGTGTTATTAATATTACAATTTTTAATTTCCGCGTGTCTTTGGCAATGCCCTTTCACTGCTGTGCTGTCTGCTCGATGGAACATTCTTCCTAGATCGTATATATAGCTATACGATCTAGGGAGAAAGTTCCGATATTGAATCCGCCTAACCCAACGCTGGAATATAAGGGCTCGGGCACATAGAACCACGTAAAGCGTAAAGTGTATCGCGTATCGCTTATCGCGTAAAATTGTAGGATCAGGGAAAGTTAGGTAAGGTACGCTTTACGCGAAAAAATTTGTCATCGCGCACATGGGAGTAAAAAATACGCGCGTAAGTGTTTTAAACCAATCACAGCAAATATTTCGTTGGCTTTGCATATGCTATCTCGCTTGCACTCATGGCAAAAACAAAGTTACGCCCGTATTTTTGTACCCATGAGCGCGATGACAAATTTTTCATCGTACAGCGTAAATAAAGTATGCAAGCTGCAAATACAGTCAGCAGCTAATGTCATCAACAACAATTACAGTATCAATTGTGTAATTAATCGAATTTCTGACATGGCTGTAAAATAAATCGCAAGAACTTTGGGTAAATTGTGGAAAGTCTATACGACCTATGCAATGACCCAATATCGCAAAGAAAAAGTGAGAAGTGTAACAATTAAGCTGTATGAAATGTATTAATGGCTCTCAAATAAAAAGAAAAAAAGAAGTATATTCTTGAAAACTTTTTTTTGACATGTACGCAGGTTAGAATTCACTTGCGTTGAGAACTTTTTTGTTGACAAGACAGCAGATTGGTCAACTCCCCTATACTTCACACTTACACGATACGCGAGGCTTTTACGCCTTTTCTATGTGACTATAAAGTGGCGTATACCTAACCTTCTTTACTTTTACGCGATACGCGACGCTTTACGCTTTACGTGGTTCCATGTGCCCGAGCCCTAAGGTAAGGGATTTTAAGGCTTACGCAGTCAAATTGACATAAGGTGCACAGTGCACAAGAATAACGTTGGTTGATATACCTATATACATAATGCACAACGCGTTGTGCTTTACGTTTTTACAGATATAGATATACCAACCAATGTTATTCTTGTGCACTGTGCACTGTGCACCTTATGTTAATTTGACTGCGTAGGCCTTTAGTCAAAAAATACCACTTCTTAAACTGAAGTACTCTCACGTAAAATAAAGTTCAGCCACGTTATTACGTATCCATAAGAAAACCTATAATAGGCTAAGCACGTATAAGTACGTAGTCTTAATGATACGTAATGACGTAATATACAGTTAATTACAAACACGTATTTACAATATTACACTGATACCTACTAAACCTATGATGAAGGATACATATTCGTACTACAGGTACGTATAGGCTTATGGATACGCACTTCTGATTATAGACACGTATTCTGAATTCTGATAGGCAGGCATGACCTCTGAGAGCTGAGGCCTGTACGTAAGAACGAACAGTCTATTTTTCTTTTATGTCTATGGACATGTAAGAAACATGAGGCTCTTTTACCGTCAAGCTTGAATCAGATGGCGCCAGGGCACGTCGCGGCTGTCATGGCCGTCTCACTCACACAACATTACTTTTCAGTATTGTATGTACATAGGAAAGTAAAGTGTAGTGGTAAAGCGCTATATTTGAAATTTTGAAATGAATAAGGAAGACAAGAAAGAATATTATGGGAGCTTAAAAGTTTCAGAATTGAAAAAGCTTTTAAAAGGGAAAGGAGCAAGAGTCAGTGGAAGAAAAGCAGAACTCGTGGAGGCAAAGTGGTCGAGGCATAAGCCATGACTTGGGAGCGGCAAAAATGTTGGTCTCCCAATTGCTTCGAGCCACTTTTTTTTTATCACACTATCAGAAGGAAATTTAAATTTCACTTTCTTATCGCAGGATATTACACTGCACTTCATTTTTCCTACTATCTTTAAACGTAAATGCAAACAAAAATTGTCTGCAAACAACAGCAATCATTTACAAAGGTTATGTCTTCTGCTTTGCTCATTACACAGATAGGCTCACGAACACAATACACAACTGTAAATTTGACGGTGTGTAAGTGCGACGGCCATAACAGCCGCGACGTGCTCTGGCGCCATCTGATTCAAGCTTGACGGTAAAAGAGCCTCATAGACTGCTCGTTCTTATATACGGCCATAGACACATAAGAAATATTCTTATATTATATTCCTATGTGTATCAGTGTATGGCTATGGCGCAGTCGGCGCTGAAACAGAAGTAGAAGCAGACACAATCAGTGTTGGGTGAGGAGGATAAGATTGTGCATTTTTATCACTAGGACCTATATATAGCTACAGATCCTAGTGAGAAAAATGCAAAAGCTGAATAGGAGGGGGGAGGAGGCCAGTGGTTCTCCACAATTGTGACTGGCAAACTTGTGGGAAATTCAAATATGCAATGTATTGCAAGGCGCAAATACCCAGATAACTCGACACAATTACATGCACAAAAACTTAATAAACTAATCCCAAGCCATTTAACCCAATAACCCAATGGGCCAATAAGCAGCCTCATGAGTTTGAATAAATAATAAAATTTATTAATTAACAAATTAAGCGCCAATCCCCACACAACCAGGGGAACTTACTGGTTGCTTTAATTATTTATGATTAATAAAATAATACCGCAAGCGCCTATCCCCACACAACCAGGGGAACTTACTGGTTGCTTCAATTATTTGTGATTAATAAAATAATACCGCAAGCGCCTATCCCCACACAACCAGAGGAGCTTACTGGTCGCTTACTTAAATTACTATAAATAAAATAATAACGCAAGCGCCTATCCCCACACGACCCAAGGCACTTACTGGTTGCTTTAATTATTTATGATTAATAAAATAATACCGCAAGCGCCTATCCCCACACAACCAGAGGAGCTAACTGGTTGCTTTAATTATTTACAATTAATAGAATAATACCGCAAGCACCTATACCCGGACAACCAGGGGCACTTACTGGTTGCTTTAATCATTTATGATTAATAGAATAATACCGCAAGCGACTATTCCCACAAAAATGAGGGAAGCTTACTGGTTGCTTTAATTATTTATGATTAATAAAATAATACCACGAGCGCCTATCCCCACACAACCAGGGGCACTTACTGGTTGCTTTAATTATTTATTATTAATAAAATAATACCGCAAGCTTCTATCCCCNGATAGGTGCTTGCGGTATTATTCTATAAATTATAAATAATTAAAGCAACCATTAAGCTCCCCCGGTTGTGTGGGGATAGGCCCTTGCGGTATTATTTTACTAATCATAAATAATGAAAGCATTCAGTTAGTGCCTTGAGTCCTGTGGTAATTGGCGCTAGCTCTGTTAATTAATAAATTTTATTATTTATTTAAACTCATGAGGCTGCTTATTGGCCCATTGGGTTATTGGGTTAAATGGCTTGGGATTAGTTTATTAATTTATTGTGCATGTAATTCTGTCGAGTTATCTGGGTATTTGCGTCTTGCAATAAATTGCATATTTGATTTTCCCACAAGTTTGCTAGTCACATTCGGGGAGAACCACTGGCCTCCTCCCTTCTCCTATTCAGCTTTTGCATTTTTCTCACTAGGATCTGTAGCTATATATAGGTCCTAGTTATAAAAATGCAAAATCATATCCTTCTCACCCAACACTGGACACAACATCGCCTTTAGCATAGTGTGAGAGAGACAGATACCCACGTTAGATCCCGATAAGAAATGACCACTTGTAGACTGGGCTCAAACAGTGATGAACCGGGAAAAATTATTCGCACCCAATTTTTTTGTGATTTATTGTTCAGAATATAGTAATGTACCTGAAAGTTCATCTTGCCACCCAAGAATGTAGTCAGGTATTGTTTAAACAATTTTTTTGTAAACAATATTGTCAAAGTTTTTTTTTTGACCTGAAAAAAATATTCTTAGATTCTTTGGCACATTTAGAACAAAAAACCAATCAGAATGTATATACCTAAACCCCTTATTTCTAAAGTAAAAAATTCTCAAAGTTTGAAAAAGTGCATTATTTCTGATTTTCAGAGCTCCACAAAAGTGCTAAATAAACTCATTTTCATACGTGACAATACATGATAATAAACTGTAAGCCTTTCTCTACAATTTCCAAAAAAGAAAATATCGAAAAGTTTAGTGGCAACATTGTTTTTTGCAATAAACGTTCAGGGCCTTTCAGTGCGCGCTCCCGCGTGAGTGTACCTACATGTATATCCATATATGCTCACTTCACGCTTAGCCACGAAATGTATATATATTATTAAATTTAGTTATACACTATTTTACATTACAAAAAATTTTTTTCCATCGCCTCATATCTCGGTTCTCGATGAATGGGAAGCGTTAGTTTAAATAGTCGAAAGGTTGGAAATTGCTTCTACTGCAATGTTACAAAGTATCATCCGGTTATTTTGCTGATGCTACAATCACGCATCATTGCTCTAACTATTACTACTGTTAGTACAGTAGTTATATGTCATTATACACATATACATGCACCCTGATCAGGCCCTGATCATAGCCTGCGGTCTTCCTCATTACACCGCGTGACAAACTCCACATTTTAGCCTGCCCAGGCCCAGGCCCTGGCATCGATGTAATGCTTGCCTGGCCAGGCCCTGGTCTTAGCCTTTGGATCACATTCTCGTCGGGATGTTGTGTGTCTCCTTCTACTTGTGCTTCAGCGCCGTACATAAGAACGAGCAGTCTACACATCTTATATGTCTATGTTCACCTAGAAATCTTATAAGCGTCAATGTTCTTGTTCTGGTGTCAACGTGAAAGTTTTAAGTTAATGTTACATTATTTTGATTTACGACTTTTCTTCTACAAAACAATGTCTTGATGTATCGTATGCTTGTAATAACGCTTTTAGTTTCCTTGAAGTGCTCATGCTATTCACTGTAGTAATTCTTTGTTGTAAGCTTATTTTTTAGATAAAAGATTTACTTATTAATTTTTATAATAATGAGCATATTCTCTTTGACTTATAACTTTTGATGTTATATTTTTACAGGAATCGTAAAAGGCAGTTGTTAGCAGTGAAAAAAGCATAGCTGTTAAAGTACTAATAACATTGAGTAATTTTTTTTTCTCTTGTAATATGATGCCTCAAATAGATTCATTTTTTTATGTTAGGTTGTGTTGTACAAGTATGTATATTTATGTTTAGTATTTGGCGAAAAAAATTATTTTCATGCCATGGATTTCCAAACTAGTAGTGGTGATCATCTAAGATTCAAGAACGAGGAGTTTGATGTATCTTACAGAAAAATGCTAGGATCTGCAGGTGAATCAAGTAAAGAAGTCACAGAATGTAATGAAAAAGAGTTCATTGAAGCAAATCAATTAAGATATAGTAAAAATATGTCACTATCATCAAAAAAAAAACCAGGCATATTTCAAACTGTTGGTAAGGATAATAAATCATTAACTTAATAAATCTAATATTTAACTTATTGACAGTCAAGCTTTCACTGGAGTTACAGTTGATGACATCGAGGAGTTCAGTGGTTTTGATTGCAATGATATAGAAAGTTTTTACCATGACAGCAAAATTTTAAATAAATTGTTAGGTGAGTTTTTTTATTTTATCAATTTCACTGGATTCTCAATAATATTTTAAAGTATTTTTTTTTCTTTGTTTCAATATGATGTATAAATTTTGGTGAAAATTCATAAAATTAACATTTTCCTTTTTTCAGTGCTGCACAGGTGTTATAAGCATTATTTTTCTGAAAGTAAAAGCTATGAAAGTAGTATGCTTAAATTTTTTTTTTACGTAAGCATTCCTTGTAGAACATACCGTTTTTAGTAAACAGTAAAAACTCTATCATAACATTGAAAAGGTTTCAAAATTGCAGCCAAAACAGTTTATGTAGGATAGGTAGATATGAAATAGAAGTTCACAATTTATAATTCCCTGTCTCAAGTTGTTTTTTGTCATGTATAACGTGACCATTTTTTTTTAATGTTAAAACGGGACACCTAATCTGAATTGTGCTAGTCTTCGTCATATACGTTTTTTAGAAGACAAATTTGGAAAAATTAGTATACGTATATATAATATTTATTGTTAGTTTATTGTAATTGGCATGTATAGTGCACTGGACATAGTATGTATATTTTGATAAAAACACACCTCTAGACCATCGATCGAAAAAACGACATATATGGATGTTATAAAAATAATAACAGGAGTTGTATTTTAAGAGCGTTTATATAAGAAAATATAAAAAATAACGTACAACAGCCAAAAATATTAAGCAGTCCTATTAAAAAGTAAACAACATTAAATTTTTTGGTACTTGTCAGACGAACAAATTTTTTTTAATAGAGATGATTTTAAAAGATTCTAAAATTCTTGACAACTTTTAGTAAAATTCAGTTTCGTTATCATTAACATGGCTTTAAGAACAGACACTTGTAGTTGAATTTTTTCTGACGTCCATAGTTTTTTCACTAAAGGAAAAACTCTACTGGTGCGTTTGTTCCAGGCAGACACAAAATATAGTCAACTAAAATGCTTATATTGGTGTGGCTTAGATTATGAGTGAAAAAATGTGTGAATACTTCTACCCAACGGTTGTCAGTTGATACATTTTGTTCATTTCAGTCAGACATTTTTTGAGATGGTACGAAAGTAGATAATACTGCAAATTTGTCAAATAATACTTGATCCTCGTTTTCATTAAAATATTCTTTTTCAATCAAAACATCTATTGATTTTTGAACATCTTCCCACTTAAGCACTTTTCTCAAATTTTCCCAATAAAATACATTTAACTTTTTATTAGATACAGTCCATTTATTTAAATACTCATAGCTTGTTTTGTAAGATTCTACAGCTGTAGTTTTAACAGATTTTTCGTCAATAATGTCCCTCAAATTTTTTAACAAAGTACGAACTGAGTGTGGCAAAAACTGAGCATTTTGTTTTTGAACCAAACTCGCTTTTAGTTGGTTTATCTCATTTGCTGTTTCAACTGCCGAAATATTTTAACCTTTGATATTTAATACAGCTCGATGAAAGCTCGTCGACTGAGCATGCAAAAATATAAGCCATAGCTCTGATCTAGGGTCTTCAAAAAATTTTTTAACACAACTGGACATTTTTCATTCAATACTTAAAAAATACTTTTTTAGTGGTTCATACATTTTTAAAATTCTTTCGAGGGCAAGCATAAGGGCAAGCCATCTAGTGTTACTGTAACCCTGTAATTTTTTATATTCAGTGTCTGCTTCACAGAAAAATTCCTTCAGCCCTCTTCTCAAACTGTATAAACATAATAAAACATAAATTTTCACAATTATACATTCTACATCTACAGATAAACCATCTGCAGCTGATTTGATAGCATTGTTTATATGCACTCTGCACCCTATACCTATTAAAGGCTTTTAAAAGGATGATTTTAATTTAGCAAATACGTTATTGACACCTCGTCTAGCTTTGCCTCCAAAATTATAGTTAGTGTTATTACCACAAAATGCCACAACTTTTGAAGATAATTTATTTTCTGTCAATACTCGAATCAAGTAATCAACAATAGTATCATAACTTTCATCGGGCTGACCTAGGAAATCCAAGATTTTTATTGTATTCCTTCATATAGTTTGAAATACCGTACTATAATTGGAAAAATCTTTGTGCTACCGTGATTTAATGCATCGGTAGAAATTGTTCTGCAGTGAGATTTGTCAAGATCGACTTTCAACTGTTTTATTGCTGCACATGATAAAAAGTTAATGACGATAGATTCTGTTTTCGTTCGTGCGCATTTAAATTTTTGTTCGAAACATGTTTGAATCAACTTTGAAGCACAATCATTAGATCGAAAGCTGTGATTCTCTCGTATTGTATGGTAAGCCTACACGCTTTCTGCTGCAGCAATATCCAAATCATGTCGAGTTGGCACATCTGAATTCTTAAAGAAATTTAACATAGACAAACTTGAAGCAGCTGCCCGATCAGCATTTTTATGTTTTTCTGATTTTAAATGTTGTTCTATATCACAAGCCTTGCCATGAGAAACCCTAAATTCTGCGCAACACTTTTCGCAGCTTACATCCGAGGGGTCGATTTTTTTCTTTATAAATGGGTACTTTGCTTGTAATTTATCTTTAAACGTACACTTACGCTTTGGCATTGTAACGGCACACCCCGAATACTTTAAATTGTTTATCACAGGCAATTTAAACACTTGCAATTTAACAACAATATTTTATTTATTTTACTTCACGTATATCGGTATACATTACTAGCAAACAATAATATGCGTATCCTTCATAACAATCATTTACAAACTTAAGACTGTTTTGATATAAATCAAAAGTTTGAATTCGAGGAAATATAGAATCTAGAGACAAGATATACATTAAAAGTTTGACTTCCAATAAAGATTAAATCTACAGAGTTGAAAGTTTCAGTTCAAAAAAATGTAGAATCCAAAAACAAAAGGTAAATTAATAGTTTAAGTTTCGAAAAACATTAAATTTAGAAAAACGAACTTGCACATTTTTTTGAAAAACGGGACGTTAACGAGACATCATTAGGAAAACGGGACAAATCGGTTTCCCCAGGTATTCGTCGGGGACACCGGTACGGCACCCCAAGGAACGGGACAGTCCCGGTCAAAACAGGACGTATGGTCACGTTAGTCATGTATCAAGAAGGTTTGAGCATGCCTATGTATGTGTGATTATATTATTGCGATGTTACGTCTGAACTTCTGAGTAAACGGCAAAACTCATAGATATGTTGTATAAATAAACAAATTTAATTTTTAATATAAGACGTCCAGTGACAATTGGTTAATAATGAAAATAACGTCCAATGGTGGTACTGTCAAATTTTGTATTTATTAAAAAACAAAACGACGTTTCGGCCGTTTGGACAATGTCCCGGCCCTCATCATGTACAAAAATCTATGAGTAATAAAAATTTGATAAATACAATAAACGCAAATTAAGTAAAGTGTATAATATACCTCTGACTTTTACGAAGGGTATGTAAAATCTTAATGTAGTCGATGTACATGATTTGAGGGCCCCTTTCATTTATGGTATTAGGAAAACATGATCTGTTTACGTATAATGTCTCACAAGGAACTGCTTGCGATTCTTATTTGATTGTATTGTGTGCGTATGTTATGTCATTTGTATATGTGCAGGGTATAAAAGCAACAAAATTTAAAACTCTGACTACATTACAATTTTACATCCCCTTCGTAAGAGTCAGAGGCATATTATACACTACTTGTCTCTACTTACTAACTAAACTACTATTTGTCTCTTTATCTCATGTCCTTGTAATAGTATGGTAGAATTAGCTAAAAATCGTAGCGATATCCCGAAAATTCTCACTAGTTCGAAAAAGTATAGGGTAACAGTTTATATGTATTTTAACAAATTGACACAGTATGTAACTAGTAGAAATGTCAGCAAGAGCCCCCTAAAAAAATGGAAAAAACGACTAAAACATGTGTTTTTCGTCTAGAAGAAAACCGAAAAAGCGTAAATAAAAAAGTGTTGTGTAAAAAAGATGACCAGTTTTTAGACGAACAAAATAAGCCGTGTCAAGTTCAAATCGGTTTAGCCGTTTTTTCGCAAATTGCTGAAAACTGCCAGTTTGAGCCATTTTTTTGAAATTCAATCACTCGCATTCTATACAATATTTAGAGCTGAAATTTAAACACAAGACAGATATCATAGCTCTTATAGTACACAAACTTTCAGCTTAATCGGTTTTAAAGTTTTCGCTATTCGCAGCAAAGACCGGAATAAGGTCCTCCGGAAAAATGTCCATAAAAAAGTTGTTAGCCAACATAGGTACATTTTTTAAACCTAGTTTGCTTTGTCTATATTTATTTAATGAATACCTACAATGCCATTCATTTTTACCAATTAGAAGTCTCTGAAAAATAAATTGCAAAAAAACGGCTTTTTGCTCTGCGGTCAGTGGAATTGGTAGCTCACGCCCACTTTCGCATGCATGTTTTGATCGAGCGCGTTCAAAACGAATAAGTGCTTTTTTTGCAATAAATTTTATAGATACTTTTAATTGGTAAAAATGAATGGCATTTTAGGTACCTGTAGAGTAAATATAGACAAAGTTAATGAATTTCGAAAAAATGTCTCAAAATGGCCGTTTTTTGCGATTTGAGAAAAACGACTAAACCTATTTGACTTAAGGTAGCTCCCTTGTCAATATATATATATATATATATATATATATATATATTCGAGATTTGACTGTCATATAACCTCGAGCAAACATGACCGACTGCAGCAGACGACCGACGAGGCTATAATATATATTCCACAATGCTACGAAGTATACTTGGTACATAATCGTCAAACTAATTTTTACTCTTTTTCTTCACAAATATCTCATGAAAACGTCGGATTAACCTCATTTTGCTCAACGGCATTGGAAAGAAGAAGGATTTTTCTACAAGTATGTTATTGTGTGACTTTGATGCAATTTCAATTCTTTAAGATAAATGCACGCGTAACTCATTGTCTAATGCTCTTCCATAAGACCCCATATTCGTTATAGAAACTTTAAGTTACGATTTCTCGAGATTTTGGCCGATTGAAGGTATAAATAAAGATATTGGATTCGGTGGATTAAAATCTATTTAATGGTATACGTCTCGTTTTGGTGCTTTTCGTAAGGGAGCTACTTTAACGCGGCTCATTTTGTTCGTCTTAAAATTGTATATCTTTTCACAAGAGAGCTACTTTAACGCGGCTCATTTTGTTCGTCTTAAAATTGTACATCTTTTTTACATACGCTTCTTCGGTTTCCTTCTAGATGCAAAAAACATGTTTCAGCCATTTTTGCCATTTTTTTGGGACTCTTACTGATATTTCCACTAGTTAAATTTTGTGTCAATTAGTTATAATACGTTGAAACTACTACCTTATTTTTTTTGAGCTAGTCAGAATTTTCTGAGCCGAAAAACTAACTCTACCGCACTATAAGGTATTTTTCATACGTTGTTTATTTAATTTTTGCTTAGTATTTGATTTATTCTTCATAGCTACACTTATGTTTCTATCAATTAGAATTTTGGATCTTAGAATATTTGCATTCAGAGAATAAATTTAATCAACACCCGAGTTGTGTCTTGTCTGATGATTAAATAAGTTTGGTAAAACTGGAAATAATCGAATTCACAATCAATATGAATTATAAAGTTTAAAATTCGCATTTACAGTGTTTTAACAGTTTATAGTTTTTCTTAACTTAACTTACGTCTACGATCGTTGGTTGACCGCTACTTGCACGCACGTAGTCGCAAGACCTTACAAGATTGACTGCAACGATGATTTTAATCCTACACGAGAGTTCTCGTGGCGATGATGATAATTAGGTTGCTGCTTTTAAGGTCCCAAGTCGAACCCAAAACGTAAGAATCCGAGTCGATGGTCCTTCCGTTTTTGTTCCTCTTTAATTCACTTTTTTGGCGGGCCTACAGTGGCCTGATTTGCTCGAGCTTTTCTTACACAGCTTAGTCACCGAACTGAGTCTTACATTTTCTTGAAATGCACAATGCTAACACATAGCTTAATCAGTAAATTATGTCTTACATTCGCTTAAAAGACGCAACAAAACTCTTTCTCCAACCTTTATGTTTACTTTAGAGCACTTGATAAAGGGGAAAAGACCAATATTGGTATGTGCAAGGAGTTCTTATACTTTGTTATTGAAGTCAGGGTGGTGGCGAGGACATGTTAGGTTGGGGGTCCGAACGACCAATCAGAACATAAGGTGGTTCTTTCATGAAATAATTATGAACATAATTACATGAAACTTTGATAATTTTCTAGGATTTTGATTTTTCTTTGTCATTGATTGCTTTATCATAGTCATCTTTTTAGTAGAAATAAGGAAATCTAAGGATGAAACATAAATGAAGAAGGAAAAAGGTTGATTGAAGAAATTACAGAAGAAAAATGGGGAATAGTGAATCGACAAAAAGGGGAAGAGAGTTCACTTCACATATGTTAGCAGCAGAGGAAAAACTGTAATTGTTTATGTTATAGAAAATAAAGAGGTTTTTCATCAAATTAAACTGATAAAAATCGGACAAAGAACGGAGTCAGATCACATATCGATGGTAGTATATTTAGAGAAATGAATAGAAACGATAGAAGAGGAGAAAAAAGAAGAGAAAAGAGAAGCACCGAGAGAATAGTCTCAAGAACTGATTGATCGGTTTCAAGAAGGATGCAAAGATTGGAAGATCAACGGAAAAGAAGTAAACAAAAAATAGAGCGAAATAAAAGAAATAGTGGAAACATCAGTGCCTAAGGTTTTAAACTAAAAAACAGATAAAAACATGGAAATGGGGAGAAAGGAGGTAGTAAAACCAAGAATGGAAAGTAAAGAAAAAAGAGTTAAGGAAGACAATGAAACTGTGGAGGAAACAGAAAGTGGAAAAATCATACTTCGTAAGCAAAAAAAAAACAGAATACAGAAATCGGTGCGAAGTAAAAAGAATAAGGTTGCAAAGAAATAAACAGGAAAAATTGAGCAAAGCAACATCGGCAGCAGAAGTGTAGAAGCATATAAACAGATTCAAAAAAAAGAAAGAAAGAATAAACATGAAGATAGAAATGAAGGATTGGAGATCACATGTTATAGATAAGTTAGATGGTAAGAATAAAGGAGTAATGGTACTAGAAAAATCAAGAAAAAAGAGAGAATTTCGAGTAGAAGCACAGAAGTGCAAGAAAAATTTAGAATACAGATCAACAAGTTGAAACTGAGGAAAGCACCAGGAGAAAATAAGCTGGAAAATGAGGTCTGGAAATATATGCCAAAAGAGTTAGAGACAGCCGTATGGCAGTTGATGAAAAAAGTTTGGAAGCAGGAGAAATGCCGAAACAATGGAGAACTGAAGTAATTTGTCCAATATATAAGAAACGATACAAGGATAAGGCGGATAATTACAGAGGAGTAACACTAACTTGCATGGCATACAAGATATGCGTTAGTATGCTTAACGGATTGTTGAGGAAAGAAATTGAAAAGAAGCTTCCAGAGAGTCAGTTCAGATTTAGGAAAAGGAGATGAGTATTAGAAGCAATTTACACTTTAAATCATATGGTAGAGGAAAGGCTAAGCAAAACAAAAGGAAAGATTTTTGTATGCTTCATATATATTAAAGAAGCTTGTGATCGGGTGTACAGGGATGTACTAAGAAAAAGACTAGTAGAAATGTGGGTTATCGAAAGATTAAAAAATAAAATTATGAATATTTATAAAGAAACAAGAAACGTGAATAAAGTAGATGAAGGAATATCAGAGGAATTTCATTCTGAAAAAGGAGTGAGGCAGGGATGTTCCTTAAGCCCAACTTTGTTTAAGGAGGCTTGGGCGTTTGGGGTCGTATCTATTGAAGGGCCCCTGTGGGGTACTTGTCATACAAATGATTCTTTGTAAAATTTTTTTTATAATCATTTTGATTATACACATATGTGAACAAAGTAGCAATAATACGCGGAAAAGTCATTGGGAAAATCGATATTAAAAAATTTATTAGTTTTCCCGAGGTACCTTGTGTAAAGATGACGGCCCTGCCACGATAAAGCTGACAACACTGTACTCTTTTGCTCTCATCTGCTATTATATACCTATACTTGTGTTAGACTTAAATTTTCATGCTTGTATGTTTATAAATGTACAGTGCATGCGCACTTACAGTACCTGAACAAAACAATTCTCATGTTAGATGTTTTCCTCGCTATTTTATCAAAATTTAACGTGTTGATCCTATTCTTTTTTTTAAATAATAGATTCTTTATACTTTCAAGTACATGTACCAATTTAATGTGTGGGCCCACAGCTTTTTATTGTGGTACGGTAGTCTGTTGAATTTCGGGTTCCGTAAGGTTGCGTGTTAAAATGACGAATTTTCACAAGCGATTTTCTCGAAAATAAATGTGTTGACCTACCTATTTTGTTTTTCTAAAAAAATCTAGCAAACTTTATCTATATAATCTCTGAATTTCAGACCTAGCCAGCATTTAATTCAAAATTGCCCAAGCCTCCTTAATGTATACCTGGCAGACGCGGAGGAAGAGCTGAAACAAGGGCAAGTAGGAGGATGTAGTATAAGAAATGAAAAAGTGTGGTGACTCTCGTATGCACATGACATCGTGCTAATAGCTAACAGGGAAGAGGAATTAAAGGAAATGTTAAAAAGATTTTGAAAGTATATTGAAAAGAAGAAAATGATCTTAAGTGATACAAAAACAAAAATCCTAGTGTTTGAGAAAAGAAAGAAAAAAAAGAGATTCTGGAAGTGGAGAGAAAAAGATTTAGAAGTAGACGAAATAAGATATCTTGGATATATTCTACAGAAAAATAGTACCAGTGAAAGGCACATGGAAGAGAGGTAGAGAAAAGCAATAATTTATATGAAGAGTGCATGGAGTATAGGTAAGAGAATATTCAAGAACAGTTATAACAGGCGTAAGAAACTTTTTACAGCACTTGTGGAAAGTATGGCACTATTTAGAGCAGAGATATGGGGGTGGGAAGAAGATAAGAGGCTAGAAAGTGTGCAAACAAGATACCTAAAGTGAATACTAGGATTATATAGTAACAACCCAAATTACATAGTGGAAGAAGGGTGTAAAATGAAGAAGCTAAAAATAAAAGCATTAAAAAGAACACGTAAAATTGAAGAAAAAATCAGGGACTCAAGTATAAAATTAGTGCAAAAAGGAAAAAGGTATAAGAGAAAAAGACAAGAACAAAGTAAGAATGAATATTGGAAAATAATTGATGAAGAGACTGAAAATTCTAAAATAAGAAAATGTAAAAGAAACAAGATACATGAAAGAAGTAGAATTTAAGGAGGAGATAAGAGAAAAATCAATGGCCAGTAAAGAAACAGAAAGAAAAAGAAAAAAGTATGGAGAAGAAAGAAAATTTTAGATACAACAAGATATATAGATACATCGAAATGGAGAAAGAACCAAAGTACCTTAAAAAAAGATGTGACAAGTATAGATAGGAGGCTGATTGCAAGATTAAGATGTGGAAATAAGTGTAAAGGAAAAGAATACTGGAAAGAAGAGGAAGAAAAAATGTGTAGACTGTGTCTGGAGGAAGAAAAGAACCATCGACACATACCGAAGATACGTAGAAAAACGAGTGGAAAAGAGACAGAAGAAGTTCTAAGCCAAGATGCAAAGGAAATAGAAGTTTTAAGAAGTGTGGTTAGGCTAAAAAAGAAATTTTTAAGTTGGGTGATTATTGAGTAGTTTTGTTTATGATAATCTGTAAATTTTGATTGTTTCATTTAATTTAATTTTTTTTACAATTATAATTTGATTACATTTTATTTTATTTTGTTTAATAGAAAGATAAAGAGAAATAATGAACATTTAATAGTATTAATAATATAGAATATGCAAAGTTGTAAGAAATGTAACGAAAGCCCTCTAAATCCGAAAGGAACGGAGTATGAAATAAATAAAAAAAAATAAAAATCGTCGCTATCTTTTTTTGAGTCCCATACATTTTTGGATTTCTTAAGTTTTGTTTCTCGAAACTCTTAAGTACAAAGCTTATACAACTTTTTTTTTTTGGGTGACCGTAACAGCCTACTGTCACCACACTTGTATGGGGGTATATTGGTGGCGTCCTTAACTAATGCCGTATTTATTATTATACAATAGTTACAGTGAAAATTTTTCGTGTGAAACTCATCGTAGTACACCTCGCCAGTTGCTGGCATCCTGCATCTATAACGCATCGGTTCTATTTGCCACTGCGTAGCCTTTTCCCAGAAAAGACCCCGTATTACAAGTGTCTCCTTCTTATTTGTAAGGCTAGCGCTCTGTGTCTGGCACATGGCATCAAATCAATTAATTTGTAGCTAACGCCTTAAAATTTTTAAGCATTCATTTAGTCCTGAAGACCTGTAAGCGAAAAAAAAATCCGTGGAATCTCTTTGAAAAAATTGTATGGAAAAACCTGCCTCTAAACAGCCAAAGTTATATGCATTCATCGAGAATCTAACTCTCGACTTCTAATGTATTTACTGAATAGACTGGAACTATGCCCTCAGATGTGTAGATAGTTAAAGGGGAAATAGTGTCTTACCTAGCATATATTTTTGTTTCACAACTAATAAAGAAACGTGTGGTAGTGTAAAAGTGATCGAGATGAATTCAATTCCGATTAGTGCGCAACAGTATTAAGCAAAATTTTGAGGACATATTGAATGAGCTACATGCAGATAAGATTCAAGACAAAGAGTTTCAGAAATCCAAAAGTACATGAGACAAATAGGCTGATGGAAAGGGGGAAGAAAAAAAGATGACCATGACAAACTTGTGTGGGAATCGTAAATAATGAATAAAAAGAGGAAAGTTGACAACTATATTTAATCGTCTGTGTTATGTCTAATTTTTTTAATGACGTTGTGTCTTACCGTGCGTATCAAATTAATTAGTATAAAGAGCAGAATGCAGTAAGTTATGGGATGTCATAATATTATCTATAACTACCCATTTTTCTTCAAAAATCATGTTTGCTTTTATAATCGTGTGTTACATAACATTCATGCCAGCCTTGGTGTTCTCTTTTTCCTGTGGCGTGGCCAAAAGTAACACTCTCGTTGAGGCAAATTCTAATGCCCTAAAACCAATAAATTTTAATATAATCTTATAAGCCTTCTAATCCTTTACATCATGTACTGTATATATACTAGTTATGTTTAACGCGCTTTGCGATTTTACTAATTGTGACTACTTTTATGCTTAGTTTAATTATCTAAAAAGCGTACCACACTTTAAAAGGAGAACACAATTTAACTTATTTTTTGGTCTTTGTAAACGTAAACACTCTGGATCCTACCCTTGCAACATTTAGATGAAAATTTTATCAATGATACAAAAATATCTTATGATCGTATTTAATTTAATTGAATGTCTTTGGGGTACTACAATAGGTTACGTTGTCACAGGAGAGCGAGAAAGACAGACGACATACCAAACTATAGAGAGCTTAGGATGGACTATAGCTAGGGATTGAACCGCCTTAAGGTAGGATATACACAGTTGTAAACTACTGTCAACTGTGTTAACTCTCTGTCTCTCTCTCTCTCTCTCTTTCTGCCTATTTGGTTTTTGCGCATGTAAAAAGTTCACAATCACCATCTGGCTTGGCAGTCGCGGCTTGGGGTAAGTTTTTAGTTGGAAGGGAGGTAGCCGTGCTGTTTTAGTGGACGGCAGAGGAGTAGATCAAGAGGGATCCCTAGCTGAAAATTTTTGGGGCCTTCGAAAAGTGTAGCGATTTTAAAAATCTGGTGGAGTCTTGGAGGTGGGTGTGGAGAATGGAAAGGTAAGATAATGAGTGATCCCGCCTCCCTTGTATCTTTGTTATCGGTGGATGGTGGTGTACAAGACTTGTGGTATCTGTTTTTTTTATCGATGCAAGAGGAAAAAAAGTCGCTAAACTATCAGAATAGTAGGTCTATATGAGAGGTGTTAATGCAGACTAAATATCATATACTCCTAACTTTAAGGTAAGATCCTCTAGCAACAGACCTAGTTGTAGGGTTAGAAAATCAGGATCGCAAAAGAGTTGTAGGTCTATTTTTTGTTTCACAACTTCGTAAAAGAACCTGTTTTCTTAAGTGATAGTACACTGTGAGGGTGAAAGGGCTTCATGTTTTTTAACCAAAAGAAAGAGGGTTAAGAAATAAGATTAGATGTATTAAGTGGGTTAAATCAATTATGGGGACTATGGGAGTCAAAGAGCCATAAAATTACTTGGTTGCGAGGAAAATTTTAATATATGCAGGGTGATAGTGACGGAAAAACATATTTGATGTAGTATTTTGCTCAAATTATGTGGGTAAAAAAATAAAAGTTCACAGGTAGGTGGAATCACGAAGATAGGAGGGATTAGATTTCAGAAGAACTACAATAATTAATGTTTATGGGATGCAGTTTTATGTGATTGTATTAGAGTAAGTTTTCTTAAGAAAAAAAAAAATAAATAAAAAAAAAAAAAAAATAAGACGTTAAAAAAAGTGAAAACAAGAAATATCTAAATTTTATCACATGTATTAATGTCTTCTTGTACATGAAAATTATTCATTCCACAACTTAAACCTCTTTCCTTTACAAATATTTTTACACGCATATTTGTTAAATCCAAGAAACACATTTCAAAAAAACGTTGCACAAATATGTTGTCAGTAGGAGACAGGAACATTTTTTTACAATTTCTTTAACTTGACCTGAATTTTTCTTCACAACACCTTCTATTACCGAATCATCAATTTTTTCAACTGTATTAGTATTTTTTAGCAATAGAATTATTTCCTCGATACTTAAATTTTCTAATTTATTAACTAATATCGTAACACGTTCAATACCATGAAGTTTTTCATCTACACACACACACACACTTGCAGCTGCAAGTCTCCAAAAGGTTGGTTCCTGCATCACTACTGTAATACCATAGAGCTTTTTTTTTACACCCATTTTGCTTATTGTCGACCTGGTAAACATTAAATGTAATAGATTTTGTTCTATAAGATGTAGTAATTAACAAATTAATGTCACTAAAATGTATTCGACCCAATACTTCGGTATTTCTATAATTGAGATAATCTAAGATAACTGCAAAATGATTATGCATTTCACTCCACACTTTCAAACTAAGATTTATACTTCCGTGATTTTATTTCTCGATAAACGAATCAAAGGTTCGAACACTCGTTTTTTCAAAATCATCCTATAATCCAACAGAAGTTTTTGAAGCGAAGTTTTTTATGGAACGTTCGGGATCTTGACTTGGGGAGTGACTTTCTAAACACGGACATATGCAATTTTGCAACATGGTCACGTGGTTTCTCTCTCCTATATTCATCGGCTGTGAATTGTACTCATAGATATACAGTATAGTGCTGTTGCTGCTGGCTGGCGAGCACTTTGCCGAGCTGGCCTCTATACTACGTAAATAATACACTTACATTAATAATTCAGCTGACGCATGCATCCATTTATATATGTGCATGCAGCAACAGCTACTGCAGCTACTGCTTATTCTTACTAGTAACAGGTCTTTAGAAATCCGTAGCAGAAATACTCAAATAAAATATCCTGATGCATCGTCAAACGCGTGCATGCATGGACAATCACATGTAAATGTATCCGTAGTATGCGTCGCCGTACAGCGTCTTCTCGACCGAACTGGAGCAGACAAAGTTCGGTTCAGCTATACTACTATATCTACAAATATACGTACAGCGGTGGCTCCTCACTGCACATAAGGTAAATGTTCCTACTCGTAGAAGGTGTCCCTATTCATGGAACATAAAAATTCATGTATTTATTATGCAACATATTTGACAAAAAAATTGTGGTAGTTGTATCTTTTATTTTTCTTTATGAAATTAGAAGAAAAGCTTCATTATACATACGACAAATAATTAATTTTAAAGATAATTCCATAAATAGGGACAAAGTCGAACATAACCTATCTTTAGAACTGTGTACATTATGGTACTAAACTTCAACGAGTCAGTTATACACATCTAATAAACAAATAATCGTTGAAATTATTTCTGTTGAATACAATTGTGTTATAAAGTACATGTAAAAAAACTTTAATTGTCTTTAAATATTATACTAAATTTATATTTTTGAATAAATTTCATAAGTAGGAACATAATTCTAAAACAATAGGTCATAATTACGTATGTTTTGGTATTATAATTTTTTTACAAAGTATTTCAACAATTAAGAACCATATTAAAAAATGAGAATTGTAACAGCAAATTCATAGTGCACCAGTAAAAACTAAAGTTTCTACCACTGAAGTTCAAAATTCAGAAAAAAAGTTAGAGAAAGTAGTATGATGAAATTTGTTGTCATAATAGGGACATTTACCGTACTGAATGTCTGCAATATAGATTCATCTCCGTTTATCTCCTAACATCTGTACATTTTTAAAATTTCATTATTATTTACATTTTTTTAGCAAAGAATGTGTACTTACATATTTGACAATAAATTGTTACTTGTATGTCCCAGAAGTAAATGTGTGTATGTATGTGCGTGTGTGGGTGTGTGGGTGTGTGCATGTTTTGGCATGTACATGTATGTGTATCTACAGACAATATTAGTTTATTTATTATTAAATTAGACAATTTAAGTCGGATAATGTTTCGCTGCCACATATATGAAGCAGGTTGGCTTTTGTCAGTGGTCCTGAGACTCCTCACGCTTGGTTTTTGTACAAGATTAGTTTAAAGCACATGCAGTAGTTGATAGATCTATACTAGAATAAGATGAGGGATCAGTGTTTTTGTCTTCGTGTGACTTGTAGAAGTTTTCATTGTAAAGAAATGCATCCCGTTTACGTCTCGAAAAAACTGTTGCTGTTATTATTTTTAAACGATATAAAAATTCCGTTGTACTTGTGACCACTTTACCACTAAACACTTGCAATAATAAATTTCGCTGTTTACGACTAGTTGGGGTGGTGTTATTGTATCGGTTGGCCGGATGCTGACACACGACTTAAATAGGATCGGGTAGTAGAAAAAATGGGACTGACTGTTCATCAGATCTCACTCTCTATCGTTCTTCTTTCTCTGTCTTCCTCCTTTTATCCTCTTTTACTATCTCACGCTTTTTTTTAAACGGGTTAGTTGCATGGAAATTGTCAGTTGTTGGGACTGAAAGTAGTAAATTCGTAGGGTGTTGTCATTGCGTATCGAAACCATATGAGAGCTACACCGCATACCTCAACCGACAACAAGCTCTCAAATTGTGTCACTAACAATCGCGCATCAGTTTTTACTTTGTAGTTGTAAAAAGTAAAACATTACTCTATAGTAGAAGTGTCTGTGGCTTTTTTTTTAGTCAAAGCTAGATTTTACGAGTTCTCGAAAAATCATTAAAAACTAAACGAAAATCAAGAAAATGTTCGTACTCATAAGTAATGTGATTTTTATACAATTCCATTTTAGCGGTTTTCTCAAGAGTATGATAAAAGAGAAAAAGATGCAGAGCTTTGGGAAAGAAGAGTCCGTGGCCTTCTTTAGACTCAAAATCAAATTTTTACGAGCTCTTCAAAAATCTGTTAAAAAAACTTGACGAAAATCAAGGGACTGGCTTTACTTATTGTTTATGTGACTTTCATACTTTCCTCTCTTTGCGTTTTTCTCGAGAGTAGGATAAAAGAGGAGAAGATGCTGACTTGGTAAGCAACTTAAGACTAAAAAGAAAAGTAAGTTTCTATCAGGCACTCACAGCCAAAACAAATTTCTTTATCTGTTGAAAAGAACTAGCGTGTCCATTATGAATTCAATGATTGAAAAATTGTGCTCTGTGGTATTGCAGTGTGTTATGTACGGATTCGTGCTTCACGACGCGATTAAATTGGAATATGCAGCGCATTATATTAATAAGGTGCTACTGAACGCATCAGTGGAAGAACTTGAAAATGTAATTGTGAAGTTATTCGTAGGGTTCTTTTCTAACAACGAGAGGAGTGTGTTGTATGAGGTTTGTATGAGAAATGGCAACATTGTTGTGGTTGTGGTAGCCGAAAGTTTACCGCTTAGCTCACGAAACAGTGTCTATTTAAAACCATTACTTGACTACTATAAAAAAATTAGTTGGTCAATTTTAAGATTTCGAATCAAAGTAATTTTTACAATCATATTTTTTACATGATTTTATTGTTAATAATTTCAGTGAATGCGATAGCTGAGCACAATAATTTTTTTTTCTCGTAGTCACCGATACTAAACCTTGTGACTTTTGGAAATAGGTAACGAAATGCCGAGAACGATGCCGAATCAAAGGCAGGTCCATCAGGAATACAAAAAAAGTTTTCTCATTCAATCAATCATTATAAGTATAGTTCATTGTGAATATATAATGAAAAAACTTTTTTTTCATTTTGTTAGAGCTGACTTATTCAGAGCCACGTGATTCAAAACAAGAACAAGAAGTAGAACAACAAAATCAACAACAACAGCCTTAGCAACAACAGAAATAACGACAACAGCCTCTGCAGATAAAACCCGCATACAACACTAGAAATAAGTGAAGTGAGTAAAAAAATTAATTGTGGGTGTGACTGTGATTGTGTTCTTGTGTAAAAAGGTGGGGGTGTTGCTAACGTAAAACTAAAAAAAGTTGTTCCGGACGATCATGGGCTGAAAGGTAGAGATTTGATTTGTATAATTAGCGATGTAAAAAAATACACTAAGGCATTTAGAGACGTCTGATTACGTTTAAGATGCTACCCCCGAATGAAGTAACGTTGTGTAAATTAAATCGTTAGCTTTTGTGATGTAAGATTTTGTAGGTATAATTGAAAACTGTTATTCCCAAAATAATTATTTACCGGGTGTGGTTTTTAGAATCGTAGAGATTGTCAGACGGTACTTTAGGTTTATATTATAGATCTCTCTACACATTTATGGCAAAAGATTTTCTAAAACTTTCTGAAAGGATAGAACGTAGTAAGGGAATTTTTGATGTTTTACAAAATATCATTATTAATAATCTTAATTTGTTTTCAAATATCTTGTTTCTGAAAACAAAACTCCTGACGTCATTTCAAACGGTCGAAATATCACACAAATGACCATTGAAAAAATCAAGTTTATCTATACACACACATACACACACATATAAACACACACACACACACATACATACACACACATATATATATATATATATATATATATATATTCCACGCCGTATACACACACATATAAACACACACACACACATACATACACACACATACACACACATATAAACACACACACACACACATACATACACACACATATATATATATATATATATATATGTATATTCCACGCCGTATACACACACATATATCTCCCTATATTATCTAGTTGTATTGACGAAAGTGAGTCCCGCTCCCGCTCAGCTCCCCCTCCACCTCCCCCCTAAAGAACACTTATTTATAGAATAATTTACCATCATAAATGTTAAAAAATATACGTAATTTAGTACCCAAGTCATACCTCGTTTTCAGGGTTTTTTAAGTCACTGATCAAAGGTCTCCCTCTGTCTATTTGCTCCCCCTTACTCACTATATGTCTCTAAAGTACCATTATTTGTTTAACTTGATTGAACTTTTACATTCTAAATCTCTTTCTGGTCCATGTTTACTTTACCCAAACATAAAATTCTTGATCACCTGAGGACTCTATTAACAAAAAGACAGAATTCAGAAAAAGGTATAATTAAATAGACAAACACAATTAAGCTTTGGAAACAATAATTCATTCTGTTAGCTTAATGTACTGACATTTTATGTGTCGTTTTAACCCATCTGTTCTTTTAAAACCCTTTCCACATTTTTTACATATTTGTTTTTCATGGTTTTTATGAATTAACATACGTCTGTTTAAATGTGACGATCTTCAAAGTTACATATTTTTGAATTACTGAAAAATTTCTAGCTAAACAATATTTTTAATTTCTGATTTATTCTCGGATGCAATTTGAACAAAAATTCTTTTTGGATTCTTACATCTTAATAAAGC
>NW_019379593.1:1709317-1786617 GCF_000648655.2 Copidosoma floridanum
TAAGACAGGAAGAAAAAATAAAAAGACGAAGATGTGATGATGAAAAAGAATATAGAAATAAGGATAAAAGTAATTTTGCAAGCGAGAAAGGTATATCTATAGAACCGTGTCCACCTTATGTACATGAATTGAATGAAACGGCAGAAAAATATAACAGGGATATTATGAATAAGTCTAGATGTTCATCAAAAGAAGCAAGGGTTCATCATAGATTTTGGCCAGAAAGAGATAAAACAGCAGCTTATTTGAAAAATAGACTTTATTAATAACCTCCGGAGCTTGTCCTACAGTTCATAACAATTATGAGGAAAAATAATAAATTAGGAATTGTAACCAAACTTCCATCCTTAAAAAAATAGCTAAAATTTTTTTTCAAAATAATACTGAATTTCAAAATAAGTATTAAAAGTAGGGGAAAAAGAAAAAAAAGAGCGGGAGCAAAGATCACTTCAATATATATACGATACACTCAGTTGCAGTCAAAAGAGAAAAACTCGTGTCGTTGTTTGCTTTGGCTGTGCACTCAGATACATAACTATAGTCAACATTTCCACTCCTCTCCTCATGGACACACATTCAGTATACCGATTCCACGTCTCTCCAAAATGTAAGCCTATATGATCATTTCCACGCAAATCCACTCCTCTTCTCTTAGGCGCACGCTGTTCGATACGAGTAGTAAGATGTGCGCCCGGTTCGATGGCTGGCTGTGGCGGGGCGCTCCGATCAGTGCTAAAAAGTTGTCTCGCATCGTAGCATGGCGTTAGCAATCTCCCTACTCATCTCTGGCAGTAGTAACGAGAGCCACGACGAAAGCGGATGAACAAGAAGAGTGGATCGAAAAAGACTTGAAAGCGATCAATGTAATTATATATTGTAATTTCGAATGATTAGGTACAGTTCGTAAAGGACGAAGCAACGGCGCACCAAATAATGAATAAATCTAATTCAATCTACATAAAAGAGCCTACTGCACTATAAATTTGTGTGGGAAACAATTTGGAAAAATTAAAGTTGAAGGCTTAAAATTAAAGTGTATTTTTTACTGAGTTTGGAGTATTAATTTATGAGTTAGAAAGTGCTAGTGCAGATGTGACTGAAAAAGAAAAATGAAGCAACATGATAAAAAGGCTTCCAAGTTCATTAGGTTATATTGGTGACTTAATCGATGTGTTAAAGGAATCTGATTAAACAGTTGATTATGTGAAGAGTAAAATACAAATTTTCGAAATAAAATAAAAAGGAAGATGGAAGAAAAAACAGTTCAAGTGCGTTTCAAACAGATAAAAAAGATGTAGCATGTTTTAAGTGCGAAAAATATGAAAACTGTAATTCACAATGTATGATGACGAGACAAAGTGATCATTCATGGGAACAACATGGTAACGCAGAAGCAACGAGGTGGATGCCAACAAGAACATCAGCAGTGGCAACATCGTAACATCGAAGGCCGAGCTCATGGAGCTAGTAAAGGCTCTAGTCAACATCGTCGAGGAGGTGGTTGCCAGCAAAATATTCAAGGGCATCAAACCGAAAATGGTAATCTAAGTAAGTAGTTTTCATGCGGAATTTGAAGAAATACCTAATAAGTTGCGTGCGAAGTAAACAGCTGCGCTAGTTAGCTTAAAGGGTTACTTCTTAGTGGTTACTCACATCATGTTAAAAATGATGAGATATTTTTATGAGTCTGTTGAATTAAAAGAGCCTGTAAATGTAAAAACAGGAGACGACCGGTCTTTAAGAGCAACAAAAGTTAAAAATATAAGGCACAAGCTAAATATTTATGGTCAAAGTAAAATAAATACAATAAAAAATGTTTTTTAAAGATATAGATAGAGATTTAATACCTTATGGTAACGTTACAGAAGCAAATAAGATTGTATAAGTAGGAAATATGTCCAAGATTTTTGATCGAAATGAAAATTTAATTGCGTTGGCCATTAAAATTAACGATATTATGATATAACAAGTGAAAGTATGTAAAAGAGCACCGTTGGCTTAGTGGTAAGTGCGCTTGTTACCGATACAACGCAGTTCTAGGGGTTGTAGGTTTAAAGCCTGGTGAATGCAGATTTTTTTAAAAACTGTTTTCATCGGAAAAAGTTCCTATGTAATCCTGGTTGTTTTGGGACGGGTTTTTCCGTGGAATTTTCCTTCAGAGTAATTTCAGGATTTTTCCCTTGCCCCACAGGTCTTCGGGCCTAAGTGTATGCGAAACAGTGTTAGGGCTCTAGGTAGGGATTAGCTGATCTAATGCGCCAGGCAGGGACCACCGGTCTTACCAGTGAGGAGTGATTCCTGAAATATGGGGCTTCTTCGGGGATGCTAATTAGCCTAGGTCCGAATTTTCGGCAGAGAGCACCAGCTTGACTGACAGAGAGTGGATGCCCTGAAATATGGAGTCTTCTCCGGGGAAAGGCTACACAGTGGCGAGCTGACCCGATGCACCGTTGGTGCAGAGAGTGTCAGCCTAACTGGCAAGGTGTTTCACCAGAGCACTGTGCCCATGAATTAGGTACAACAAATCAGTAATAGGGTTGGAAAATGGGTGCGGAAATACACCCCCACTTATACATATAGGTGGTGAGTGGGTGGCCCCGGCGACCTGGCCTAGTAGCTGTCGCGGTAACCCGGTAAAAAAAAAAAAAAAAAAAACAACTAATAATGTGAAAAAAAAAATTATGTATAGCAAGATGAACTTAGTGGCAAATAATAAGTTAACAGAGTAGGAAAAATCACATGAAACAGGAGGGCATTTAATTTTAATTATATGAAAACAATGTGTGATAAACAAATTCTTGATGGTTAACTTACGGAGTTAAAAACTGATTATTAAAAATATGGAATTTTTTTGAAAAGTAAAATGCATAATTTACCACTTAATAGTATCAGATCATAAGCCAAATTTAATTTTGAAATTGTACATACCAATTTGAATGGACTTCATAGTACTACTGGTTTGAATGGCGAGAAATATTTTTTGAGTTTTATTGATGATTATAGTAAAGGAGCTAAATTACAAGATCAAGTACATTATTGTTTTGTTGAATATTTTAATTTATTAATTGAAAGTAAGACAGAGAAAAGGGAAAAAGATTAAGATGTGACAATGAAAAGAAATATATAATAAAAGATATAAGTAATTTTGCAAGTGAGAGGTATTTCAATTGAACCGCGTCCATCTTACGGACATGGATTAATCGAGACGGCAGAAAAGTATAATAGGGATATTATGGACATGTTTAGATGTTTATTAAAAGAATCAAAGGATCATCATAGATTTTGGCCAGAAATAGTTAAAACAGCAGCTTATTTGAAAAATAGACTTATTAATGATACTATTTAAAAGAATATAAAACCTTTTAAAATTATGTTTGAGGAGAAGCCTTCTATGAAAAATTAAAAAATTTATGGAACTAGAGTTTTTGTGAGAATATAAGAGAGAAAAAAGAAATTGAAAACGGGACATACAGCAGATTTAGGAATCCTGTAAGGTTATGAAAATGTTGGTTTTAGTGTCCTGAATAGAATAGTAGTAGCTAGACACGTTGATCTCATAGAAGATGGCACAGATTGTATTGGTTTAAAATCAGAAAATGACAAAGTGACAATTAGTTTAAATGAAAAAAAAGTTGAAAACATAAACAGCGGTTTAAATACAAACGGAAATGATGAAAATAAAAGTTTTAATTTAAGACGGTCAACTACGAAAAAAAGAGAGCCTTGTAGATACAGAGATGAAAATTTTGGATGTAGTATATTTATGTAAATTATACAAATGCTGTGACACCTGTTTCTTATAATGATGCAATGAAAAAAGTTGAAAACAGTAATGGATATGGAAATATATCATTTAAACAAAAATAAGACTTGGGTTTCTGCAAAGTAAATCAAATGACAAAAAACCTTTTGATTTAAAATGGGCTTATACTAAGACGGCTAATGATATTTAAAAGGCTTGATTAGTTGTTAGAGGTTATCAACCAAACGATTTAATTGATAATATTTATTTACTAGTTGCAAGAATGTAAAATTAAAAAATCTAACGTTCTTATTGTAGTAAAAATAATTCAATTATTGAATAGATTGATGTCGTAACAGCGTTTTCAAATAAAAAGGTAAAATCTGAATAAATAAACTTAATAGCTTTGTATGAATGTTTCAATACTCATTTAAAAAGTTTTAATTTTAAGAAAAGCAAAAATGATTATTGCTTATTCATCTTAAACGACAAAAATGATAACGTATATTCAATTTTTATTGCGCATGACTTATTAATCTGCTGTAATAATAATGAAAAATTGAGTTTTGTTAAAAAGTCATTACTAAAAAGACTTAATATAAAAAATTTGGGAGAAATAAAAACTTATATAAGTATTGGCATCAACTATGACAATGATAATGGACAAATGACTTTCGATCACAGATACTAAATTGAAACACTAGCCAAGAAATATGATATTATAAATTTGAAACTGCATGTAACTCCTATAGAACAAAATTTAATACTGGAACCTGCGCAATTAGCATGTGATGAAATTAAGTACAGAAATTAAATTGGAGCTGTTTTATATGTTAGTTCATGAACTAGATCTGGTAATAAGTTTAGTGTTAATTATTTAAGTAGATTTCAAAATTGTTATGATAGTGTTCAGTATAAATATGTTTTAAGAATTTTAAAATATTTGTACTTGAAAAAGATTTTAAATTAATTTTTGTAAAGGAATTCACTGATAATGTTATGGATTGCTATGTCGATGCCGATCGGTCAGGAGATATTAATAATAGAAAATCAACGACAGATTATGTTATGCAAATGTATGGAAATGTAATTTATTAGAAATCTAATAAGCAGAATAGTGTGACAAAATCCTCAAGATCAGCTGAGTTTGTAGCGTTTTTTGAGTGTGTAAGTGAATTTAAAGTTGTAAAAGATTTGTTACTTGATTTTAATGTTAAAGTTTATGATTGAATTAATATGTACGAAGATAATTCTGGTGCGATAAGTATAGCTAAGTTTGGAAATTTTACTAAAAAGTCGAAATACATTGAATTACTATATACAATGATGTATATCATCATCACTTTGCAAACGAAAGTTATGTGAAACACGAAATTAATATTGTAAAAGTTAATTCAGAAGAAACCATAGCAAATAATTCTACCAAAGCTTTTGACAGAAATAAGTTGTACAGTGATACAGCTAGAGCAGACAGAACATGATCGTTGCCGCTCATATACGTTTTCTTCCGTTCTTTTGGTACAAGGAAAGAGGCCATACTGTAATCTTGAGTAATCTTTATGTCTGGTATTAAATACATTAATTTTTATTTTTAACAAGTGTAATATTATTGATCAACTACGTTCTAGTTCATTTATTTAACAAGGGTATTTTTCCCATCTTTTTACGACTAAAGAGAATTTGAATTACAAAGTACCGCATCCATGAATTAAATTTTTTTCATATGACATAATGAGTTCAAAAGAATGCCAAGAGTTTCTACTTTGGTCTGACTAACTTGTTAAAGAAAAAAATAAATTCGATTCGCAGAATGATTGAGTATGTGTCAGGCATGCACAACTTTTAGAAATATTTTTTTCCAAGTTGATAACGTTGACCTTTTTGTAGAAAGCATCATGATTGCCATCGCCTGCTCAGTCTTATTTGGAAAAAATTTTCTTTGAAACGACACAGTAGGTATTATCATTGAAAACGAGTACACGCGCTTAGGTTAATTTTCGAAAAAATCGATTAAATGGCTATTTTATGAGGAAACTATTAGAAATACTAAAATAATTAATGCAGGTCGTTGATTGAAATATCGAATAATAGAAGGATCCGAAGTCGATGAATTTTTAAAAACCTATAGTTGGAGAAAAAAATTCTTAAGGTACAGTTTTTCAACTTCATGGTTGTTTTTTTTATGGATGTCCGCAGTGTTACCCTGAAAAGTTAACGAAGAAACTAATAAATTTTTAAAGCTACTCAGAACGTTACGGAAGCACGCATTAAATTACCTTGAGAATAAAAGAATCCGGTTACAATGTGAATAAGATGTGGGAATGTGATTTCGACAAATATTTCGCAAGACAGAAAAATTCCCTTTGAAACACCCTAAAGTGTAAACAATTCGGATGATTGCTTCATTTTAACGAGAAATAATTATGATTATTTTAATGATAATGTTGAGGCCTTGATAAAATGCGTGATCTTACTACCAATGACTCTGTTTCATCCGGTACTTCCTACAAAAATGCATGGAAGACTACTTTTTGGTCTGTTTAGGACGTATAGGGAGGAAGTATGCGAGGATGAATGTCCTTACCATGTAAATGAGCGAGTACTATAAAAAACTTGGATTTGAAAAAACTCTTATAAACCCCATACAAAAACGATGTTGAATATTTCTCGCCCTCCATGTTATCATTATATGTTGTATTTTTCTTGATCTTTTGGGGCAAATAACAAAACTCTTGGTTTTTCTTTTAGCGACATATCGTTGACTAAAGTGTCGACCTCTTCAGGCTTTATTAACAATAATAATAAGTTTTACAATGACTAATGAATATGGATACATATAGTGTAAAAATAAAAAACGGAATACCTTATTGAAAACCGTGAAGGAAACTTTAACGTGTCGAGCAAGTAACTCACACGTGAGTCAAAATGGCAAAGGCACCCACATTATAATGACCATCGCTTTTATAGCCTGGCACATATATACGCACATACAAATTTCGCAATTCAACGACCGAAATTTGTAGTTTACATGTCTTACTTATAAACGAACTAGTTCTAGAAATATACATTTATTTCTAGAACCGTACAGATTTGAAAAAACTTCGATAAGTGCGACTTAACTTATGTACATCTTCTTGCTAATTTATATTGTGACTATTGGAGGTAATGTTAAGCATTTCAGAGATCAAACGTTTATTGTAATTCAGTTCTTTGTCCAATATTTTGATATTATCCCAATCAAAATTATGATCATTAGAGATTTGGTGTAAAGTGACTACCGATTCCGATTTATAGTTGTTTTGATGTTCTCGTTTTCTCTCTTTTAGTGCTCTCTTCGTTTCACCTGTATATTTTGCTAGACAGTCACTGCATGAGATTTCATATACAAAATTTGTATTATCTAAAGTCTCAGTGATATCTTTTCCCAACTGTATAATATTGTTTAATTTTTTGTTTATTCTGGAAATTACTTGTATATTAAATTTTCTTAAATATCGTTTTATTCTGTCAAAGTTTTGTGGGAAGTAAGGCAAACTTATAATAGTGGTATTTAAATGCAAACGTTCTGTAGCTTTTATTGTAGCATTAATAATTTTACAAAGTCTAATCTCAATGTGTTTATTGATAAGGTACCTTGGATAGCCATTCTCAAGCAGCATCTGTCTTACAATTTTTATACTTTCACTATGGAATGAACAATCAGAAAGTTTTATCGCCCTGTCTACTAGATTGTAAATTATATTGTTTTTTTGCTGCGGTGTATGATTTGATTCAACTATTTAAAAGAATATAAAACCTTTTAAAATTATCTTGTCTTATTAGCGTCATATCTAAGAAATTAATTTGGTTTTCTATTTCTACTTCATGTGTAAATTTTAAATTTACGTCATAACTATTAAAAACTTTGGTCACAAGGTCAATATCTTTTTCTCTTATACAAGTAAAATCGTCAACGTATAAAAAATAAAAGAGCGGTTCCACATTATGTTCGTTTTTTAAAAGAAAAACCAAGAGTTTTGTTATTTGCCCCAAAAGATCAAGAAAAATACAACATATACCCATACAAAAACGATAACTACGCTAATTAAAGTAACTAAGATTTTTTGCTTGCAAACTTTTAAATCTCAAAAATTTTGTAAAATACTTTAACTTAAACATTTTGATGAAATAGTGGCGATAGATATCGGTATAAAAATATGTAACAGTTTTTAAAGTCAACGTGCTGTGTTATTGTAACAAACTTACTAAATATCTTCATCCAAGATAAGATTCGTGATTAATAGTTTACTCAAGGAAAAAAAATACAATTATACGAGTCTATTACTTTTAGTATAGGTTAATTTTTCTAACAAAAAAACATTTTCTAATACGTTCCATTAAATAAACCTCATCGGCATGGGCATTGTTTTAATGACCCTAAAGTTGTAACAATAACTTGCAAACCTACTATTAACGGTAGAGTGGCGTAGTACAGATGACCTATACTACGTTTGCTCGTGAGTCATACCAAATTGGTATGAGTCCCGAGCTAACTTAGTACGTGAGATTTGATACTTTTGCAGCGCTTTAAGGGTGCTACTGTAGTATAAAGCAGAATCTTTAGTAGTGCGTTTCATGATCTACAGTTATATATAGGTCTTTATACTACCGTAGTAGACTCTCGATACTACCGCTGCGTTCCACGGGCGCTACTGTAGTATGTGACGCTCTGTACTCCGGTAGTATACAGATACGCATACTACCATAGCATCAGAGCTCGTGTAGGAAATAAAAAAAAAAAATGTGCCGCTGGACCCATGGAAAAGGCTTCATTGAAGTTTTTTACCGAGAAAGTTGTTCTTCAAATTAAATAATTTGTTGGTATTTGTTTAGTAACATCATTTTACTCTAAAAATACAAAATTTATTAATGCTTACTTCTCATTACATACTGAAATTGAAACTGCAAACTTATTTTGGTTTTCAACAGTAGCAACTGTGGGATTGTCGTATGAAAAATATGAAATATAAATCAATGATCTGACTTCATCTAAATAACGAGCAAAGGCAGCATCGGTAGTCGTTGCATATTCAGTGGTCGATTGGAATGGGTTATTAATCATTATATTTAAGTAAAATTTTTCTTTCAGAAATTGAATTAATGGTACAGCAGCTTCGGAGGAAAAGTCAACAAAAGAATCTCTGCTTTCCACTAAGTATAGAAATCTTATAATAATATTTTTCAAGTATTACAGAACCCTCCTCTGTATCCATTAATATTTTTTCGTAAGTAACTTGAACTATTTTGTTAATAGAAGTATTAGGTAATGTATAAATAAATACATAATTACCTCTTTGTCTCTTCACACAAGGCATTCACATTGTTTGTTTTTGAGTTTCTTGAGTCTTATTTCACATTCAACTTTTTGCGCCCGTTCAGAGACGTCACTCGATTTAAAATAATTTTTATTATTGTTTTATATTAATCGCGTATCATCATCTACTAATAGCATCGTCCGAGATTTGAACACAGTACATATATCAACTGCCCCTTCACATATGTATAAAGCACAGAGAGAGAGAGAGAGAGAGAGAGAGAGAGAGAAAGAAAGAGAGAGAGAGAGAGAGAGAGAGAGCATTTGTGCGCTACTACATGCATGTATTTTACGCTATACCATACGTACTACTCACTTTTGAGAGAGCATGCTGAGGTGGGGGGACAAACAGGAATGAAGGGGGCAAGAAAAAATGTGACGCTTTCCCCTACTTTCGTCTAGTGAGAGCGCTACATAAGAAGCTTCGCTTCAAGAATAGAAAAACAAATGTGTTCTATACATTGCTAATGTTTTCACAAAGATTAAAATATAAGAGCAATATGTTACTTATTATGTCATGAGGATAAGGTCAAAAGTTAACGTCATTTGTTGAACATGTCGTTCTACTCTCAGTTGTTTCCATGATGACTTGAGGTCAGTGCCTAAGCACACGATCAGTAAGAGCTAATTTTGGGAGTACGAATGAAAACTCCAAAAAATCAGGTGTTAGTTTGAGCAACGTTTCGTTGGTCTTAACGCCAACCTCATCATGTTCAGTCTATATCATTAAGACGATCGTTACAGACAGTCTGTAACACCTGATTTTTTGGAGTTTTCATTCGTACTCTTGAAATTAGCTCTTACTGATCGTGTGCTTAGGCACTGACCCTCAAGTCATCATAAAAAGTTAACGGTTTTCTGATTCTAAAAAAATTTCTAAACATACATGTTTTAGGTATTATAAATAGAAAATGAAATTGAGTCGATCGAATTTCGTAAACTTATTAGATTCCCAAAAGAATTTCCGGGTTAACTGATAAGGAGTTGTCGTATTCATAAGCTTACGGGATTACAACGTTTATTGTGTGATTATTAAATAACTAGATTAGATACAATGAAAATGTAAGACGTATGTTTTGAAAGCAAAAAATTATAAAGAATTATCAAATACGTTTAAATTATTTTAACTTCATTTATAATCCTTGAATACAGAATGTCAAATAGTATTTGGAAAGGTTTTATCAGTTTGTGTGTAAATGTGTATGTTAATGTGGAGTTTTTGTAATTTTAATTTCTCTCATAAATTATTTTTACAAAATTATTTTTATAATTTTGATTATTATTTTATAAATTTTCGTTTAAAGAATAAAGAGCTGACAACGATGAAACAAAGCCACAACGAGTAAAACTGGCAGGTGAGTTACTAGGCTAATTTGGGTGATGAAACCCTGTAGAATCAACTCTTGTCGTATCAAACGCACATAGCATGGAATTTGAATAAATGGTTATTCCATTTATTGTATTACTTGTAAGAAAAATGTGAAAACTTTTATAAAGTAATCCTTCTTTAACGAAAAAAGCCGTTTAATCTTTATTTTTAGCTGCTCGACCAAAAAGCAAACTCGTGGGATCGGTCCAACAACAACCATTTAACTGAGATATTGGTATAATATTATCTAATACATATACAATTGCTCGAGGTGGTAGCCTTGAAGAAATTTATTCTACTTTATTAACAACTATATCACATTCTATTGCAGATTCTATCGTAGATTGCGATAAATCAAGAGATTTCCCTGCATCTATCATTTTACATCCGTTCCCAACTTCTGCTATACAACGTGTCCATTTATCATTTATGTTTATTGCTATATGCATGTGAGGATGTAAAAATATTATTTTTCTACATTATTGAAACACCCTTGTACTTATACAAAATTTTGTGTATTTTACATACCTTCATATCAATTTATCTTAATTTTTGTAAAAAAAGGTATGTCTGTCTGTCTCTCTAAGTTTGATGACTTTTGACAAATAATTTCAGAATTCTTTTCACTGTTCCAAAATTTTATAGTCAGAATCTCCTTCAAGTAATTAAATATAAAACGAAGATAGTGAGTAAAGGAGCGAGATCCGTACATTTTTCGTAAGACACTACTTTTTTACTATCACGTTGTCTTGTGTTTCGAAGAGACGTTTTATTTTATTTTAGAGAGTAATTCGACCCCTCAAATTCGTAAGTATGAGATCTTTAAGAAGAAGAAGAGGATGAAAACACATATAGCACGCTTTTCAGTTTTTATACTGACCTTGTGAGAAAGCGTAAAATGAGAGACCCCTCCAATTAGTGATGCTTCAAAAATTAGAATGGGGATGACAAAGGGACATAGGTATTTAATGATCGATTGTAAGCAGGGTACACTAGACGAGCTTAGATTTCGTACGTGCATATTCCCATATGATGAGTATCAGTATGTATGTGCAACATCAGTAACATTATACTGATGTAAATAGAAAATTTATTTTATGAGATTTGAAATCTCGTGCTTTAGGATATTCTCTTACCTATAAGGGCCAATCATAAGCGTGCACGTGTCTATTAATACGCCAATAGACTCTGTTTATACTTACCTTTGTCCAGCAGCTTGCTGCTGCTGCGGTTATCGTCAGTCAGCTTCATACGCCCTTTTTGGTAAGTCGCTTTGCGCTCGTGTTTATAATTTTCACGTGTATCGTTTTTATATAAGATTTCTGTAATTTAAAACGATTCACATTTTTCGATTGACACTCAATTTCTCCGTCAGACTCATAAAATAGTTCTTCTTTTTTTTTTATCTTGCAAGTAAGCAAGCATTATTATTTGTTAAAGTAATATTAAATAGAGAGATTGTTTTTTATAATAAACGGCTAAAGTATTTAAAAGTGTGTTGTGCATTTATTTTTGTGTCCTTTTTTTTACATCCTTTTCACGCTCTCCCTAATTCGGCTTGTGATATAAATTATACAGTCCACCATCTTACTGAGTTCAATTTCGAACAATGTACAATTACCAAAATGCGTACACAGTAGCTATACTTGTTCCTTAAAAAAAGTTGTTGTTCCTTAAAAAAAACTTCAAAAGTCAAAACTTGAAAAATTTAAAAATGTGTTGCGAAAAGTAGTTTCTACGAAGAAGAAGAAAAAGAAAAAATTTTTGACTTCAATGGATTTAACGGCGAAGTAAAACATTTAGAAAATATTTAAGAGCTCTACAAAGGTACTTTTACTTCATGGACGAATAAAGAATTTCATATGTCTTTGCGGAAAAAAAGGAAAGAAAAAAATGACGTAGATGCAAATGCTTTAATGAGTGATGACGTGACTCTGAAAACTATAACTAAAGCATATCAAAAAAGTCTGAATTACTTTTAAATTATTTAAAAAGCAATAACCGTCGAATTAGTTGAAATAGTGAGGTTGTCGTGACCATTTTTAGTGAAAAAATACAAGGTTTGAATATTATTGACTTAGTAAATGATGCGACAAGATGTAGAAGAACAGTTTAATCTGTAGGCAGAAAAAAATTTGGTAATATATCGCATGAGATCCTTACGCCTCGAGAGTTTGTAAGAAATAATAATGACCTGTGGGAGATTCGTAACGTCAACCGTGCTGACACTTTATCAAAGACTCGTTAAAAATTATTCAACTCGAGAGAGAAGATAGACCGCGACTATGATAATGTTACCGACGAATTGTCGAGTAAAGACGCCAGTGAAGCGTATAAATCATTTGGGAAAACTACTATTAAAGAGAATAAGTGGCTTAGATTTTGAAAAAAATTGACGTATTAGAAAAACAATACCTTACACATTAATCATAAGGTTGGTTTTACCGGTGCTAGAAACTAAATAAGATTAAAGAAAAATGTTTTATCAGATAAAATAAAAAAAAAGTTTAAGGGACAAGACGTTTTTTCGTTACACAAAACAAGGGTATGTCGTACATTCTCGTTATAGTAGATTTTTTGAGTAAATTTGTATGGGCCCAACAATTATGCGATAATACCTGCAGTGAAGTTACCGCAACTTTCTTTTAAAAAATTTCTCCAACACTATTGGTCTAAAGTCAAACACAGTCCAAACAAATCAGGAAAAAGAATGTTGAAGAAGTGCATATCAACAGTTGGTAAATCGTGATGAAATTGAATTTCGGCTTGCAAGTAACCCTGACAGTGAAGTGGCTGTAGTTGAGCATTTCATACGAATACTAAAGAAACGTATGTATAGATATTTCAATAATTGAAATACATATTGCTAGATTTGATTATTATAAGATTTAATTGATTGGTACATAATATAACATCACATTACAGTTAGGCCAGCACCTAGCGCCGTTACCATGTATAACGCACGTTGCGAGAAAAAATTTAGTAAATTCCCGAACACGAAAGTAAAAACATCGTCAGAATAGTCCAGATAAATCGAAGTATAAAGCTGGAGACTACGTGCGCGTTAGACGAGAGAAAAGCGTATCCGAAACAGATGCCGTGATATCATGAAGTGAAGAAATATTTAAAATTGTCAGTGTTTCCGAAAGACAGAATTTATACACTCATTACTTGCATGGTTCTTTCGAAAGATGCATTTTTTTGATAAATGCGTTAACAAAGAGCTATTAAGTCAGTATTACCAAAGCAACACTTTTCGTACGACGAGTAAGAGTAAGTGCCATGTTGCCAAAAAACGTATAGAACAAAGAAGTTATCACGAAGATAGCAAAATGACAAATTATCAAGTATTTCAATCATCAACTCAACGAAGTGATAATTCCAGTATACAACAAAGAATGTTTAAAAAGCTGGAAATTCAGGTTGTTCACGGTGCTGGAATACGAAGACTGTAAAGAACCAGCAATTAAAAAAGCAACAGAAAAAATTAAATAAGAGCGTGAAAAAAAAATTATTTGCTTAAAAGATAATAAAAAATTCCAATGAAATAAAAGTTTAAAAGACATTGAAAGCAAACAAGAATATAGCAAAAATGTTGACGTTGAAAATAAGTACAGCGAAAATATAAAAGTAAATAAATTTTATTTTAATGAAAACAACAAAAATGAACAATTTAAAGTACAAAGAACGTCCGAAAGAAAGAAAAGCTCTGTAAATAGCTACATTAATCCTGTAAGGCATATAATTTACGTTAATTACGTAAAAGCTAATGTACCAGACATATAAAAAAGGGTTCAATTCTAATGAATCAAAAGAATGGCAAAATGCTATGAATAGAGAAATGGAATGTCTAAAGTATAATTAAACTTGAATAGTGGTTAATGAACCAAAAGATTAGAAAATGACTGATGTCAAATGGATTTATCAAAAATAAGCGATGGTTCATAAAAAGCTAATTTAGTCGTACTAGGTTTTCAACGCAATTAGCAAGATGTTTATTCACTAGTCGGAAAAATTTAAACATGATAAATTTTATTTAATTACTGCTGCATAAATAATTTGTTTATCTAATAAATGGATGTTAAATCAGCATTTTTTAATAATAAAATGAAATCTAAATTTTACATTCATGAGTCACAAGGTTATAAAAATGGTTAAAACAAAGTATATATATTACAAAACCCCTCATGTGGTTTGAGAGAAAACCCAAGAAATTGGTACAAAACATTTTATAATTATATAAAAAAATTGGATTTCTTAAGAAGTCATTATGATTGTCATCTGTATGTGACGAATAAAAGTACAGATTCTATATGCATTTTAAAACTTGTGAAGATTTATTAATATGCAGCAAAAGTAAAAAAAATAAATAAACAGAGTCAAAGCAAAGTTAATGAAGCCATTTGTAATAAACGATTAAGACAACATTAAAAATGACATTGGCATTGTTGTGAGACACATTAAAGAAAAAGTATTATGACACTAAGTCAACAAAAATATATTGAATCACTGGCTCAAAAGATACAATCTAGAACAATCAAAACTACATAAAACTTCTGTGGAAACAAATTTAAAATTAGAAAAAATTGAAAACTGTAATGATTACATGAATCATGATACGATGTGATAAATAAATAGTGAAAGGACTCTTATAGACTAGTACAGACAAAAGGCTAGATAAAACATAATAGTTCCGTCTTCCGCTCGAGATTTAGTAAGACGAACACCTAAGTGTGTTGACACATTATGTAAAATGCTTTCAGCTGAAAACTTTGCATCTATTTTTTAAAACTTGTACTCTGACACTTAAAGCGAAGGTAGCGCGACGTCCTCGTAGGCCAGCCAACGGAGCTCCAAAATAAAATTGATGGTCCATGGATATTTTATTAATGTTATACGTAATTTCGGTCGTTGATTACGGAAAGTATAACAAAAAACTGTTAGCCTTGCCCACTGGTATTTTTGAGTTTATTATATTTGTAATCGTCAACGAGATACGCATGAAATACACTTGTAAGAACTATTTTAACATTATTCAATAAATTGAGATTTTTTGTTATTTTTTATGCAATTACGACCCAAATTACGTATAACACTAATAAAGGTAACAAATAAAGGACACTTTTTGAAAATGTGGACGGTTTGCTAAAGGTTAACAATTCGATCTGAAAATGTATGCCTGCTGATGATGACAATGAGGATGACGACGACAACGACGACCCCCTCCATATTTCCATACTCTCTGATATTTCCAGGTATTCTAGAGTCTTAACTTACGAGATTTCAGAGCTATTAGTAAGGTAAAATTTAAAAAAAGTATTAAAATTTCAATAGCATTTAACAGTGAAGCGTATAAATCATTTGGGAAAACTACTATTAAAGAGAATAAGTGGCTTAGATTTTGAAAAAAATGTTAGTTTGAGCAACGTTTCGTTGGTCTTAACGCCAACCTCATCATGTTCAGTCTATATCATTAAGACGATCGTTACAGACAGTCTGTAACACCTGATTTTTTGGAGTTTTCATTCGTACTCTTGAAATTAGCTCTTACTGATCGTGTGCTTAGGCACTNTTATCTTTAGCTCAGTTTCCTTTGTATAAAGTCAAAGACAAACGCTCACTAGAGACTCATGTTTATTGTAATTTCAAATTTGGTACAAGATTTATTATGATTCCCAACACTACATTCCTTATTCACAGAAAACCTCCTTTTAGTTCGGCATTGCCGTGAGGAACAGTCATGACTATTTTTATTATACTTAGAAAATTTTTGTACTTAACAGTGGAATGAAGATTGATTACTTTAACCCAAAAGTGGTCAAGTCGTATATCGTGTTATGGATGTGGTTTGGCTCGGCCAAACCAGCGCCTGTATGTTGGCACTCTGGCGTACAACTGACGACACAATAGTGCATCTAATAGTGCAATTAATACAGCCGCTCTTGGTGGCGGTCGTGGCTGAGCGGTCAGTGTAGAAATTCGTGAATCCTTAGTTGATCCGGTTCGAGCCCCTGCTCCGCCTTTTTGGTGAAGTGTTTCACTACAACAATTTGGTTACTTTAATCCATTTATTTAATGTATTGAAATGACCTGCTCCCCATCTACATGAGAATCTTGGTACTTCTTCTATAAGTTCGTAACAATTGACTTCGTTAAAATTTTGAAATAATTTCCATGCTATCAAATTAAGTAAGCTCTTTAAACTCTTTTTTTATTCTCTTGGCTGTTATAGAAATTATAATAGTACATTCTATTAGTTTTTATAGTACGGTTCATAATATTTTCTTAGCTAAACTTTGATTTATTACAACGCAAGGCCTTAAACAAGAAATACCCCTTACAAAGGAATATTTAAGGAAAGATTTCCAAATGCTTTATGAGAAAAAAATTTAATTATTGCGTGTACATCATTCTTAAATCTTAAAATATCAAGATCACTAATATTATTTTTAAAAATAATTAAAGCATTTTTAGTAGCGATGCCAGCATTAATTTTTTCTGCTGGTGACAAGGTATCATCTTTTGACAAATTGAGTAGAACAATTAATTTTTAGTTCACAAGTAAATTCTGGTTTTACAATTTGTTCTACTACTTTAGCGAGTAAGGTAGTTAAACCGTCAAATAAAAATGGAGCTTTGGATTCCTTTGATTGGAATTATGTTAAAGAAGGTTCAATTTATCAAGTTAAAGACTAGAAAAAGTACAACTTACCAACTAAAAACTTGTCTTTTAAGGTCTTTTGAAGTACTATTTACGAGTTGCAATTGGGCTCCATTATTTCTTTAGTCATCGTTTCAACGTATTTTGTTAAAAAAGGTAACGTTTGTCTTGCTCTTTCTGCAACCTGTGAGTTATTTCACCAATGAACACCACAACAAAAACAAGAAAACAAGTCTGATTTTGTAATCGCCAAGTATTCTGCTCTGCGTGCTGGCACGTTATTATATAAATTAAATAAAGCTTATAAAAACTCAATGATTTTCCACTTTATAGCTTTAATTCCTACTTTAAAAACATTATGCATTACATGCAAGCCACATGTTCCTATATCGATCATTGGGTAAGTTTCGTCGTTAGTAGTTTTTATTGCCTGCTGTAAGTCTCGCAAAAATTTTTAATGTACATGAGGATCGTCCATTGAAACTTGAATAACTTTTTTAAAAATATTAGTTGGTATACAATCTTAAAATATTTTGAGAAGATGAGAAGCCCGTGTTTTTTCCAAAAAGGCTGATGTTAAGTAACGAGACAAAACTCTACTGAGATATTTGCGCCAAAACCTAAAAACGATATCCATTTTTTGCTTTTTACTCACTGTGTTTAAACTTTCATTCAATTCTATCACAACATATTTATAGTTATTAATAATGTTAATTAAATCATTAAAAAAAAATTTTTTTAATCCACGTGTTGTCACATAAGATGCTTTTGTCCAGTCTAATTGCATTTTTTTGCAATCTCATTGTCTGGAAGTATTTTTACTATACTAAACACACTACTTTCTATAGTTAAAAGGGACGTTCGTCTTATAACGCAGTGTAAAATACATAAAATTTAAGCCTACACTATCGTCATTTAAATGATTGCTTATTTTAGTAGGTTCGACGAGATCCACTGATTAGGCCGTTTTCGAGTTGAACAGGTTTTTATTTTGTGTTGGTAACATAGCTGAAATCTCTGCATCCCAGTTTTAAACTAGGCTATTGCGTGTCGCTTTTAGAACTTGATTAACTATGTAGAGATTGCACTGAAATTACTGGAGGTGTAAACTTAAGTATTTACTTCATTTATCGGTTGCACACTAAACTTGAAGCCTCTACAAAAAAATTGTCGAATCATTTCATATTCAAATTACCACTTAAATCGAACTTACAATACCTATACAACCGCTTTTCAACATCAAAGTATACACATCACTACACGTATAATCAATACATGTAAATGCCTTAAATATCTAAACACCTTAATTACACCGTTCATAGTATGAATCTATTATATAAAACCTATACCTTAATGAACATCTTTAATTATATTCATACTTAATATTTCTATAAAAATTTCTGTTCAAACTTTTCCCTTTCAAATTTCCCGCACGCCGGACCTAACCTAAAACACTTTCACTGTCACATCTCCATCACACATTGTTCAATGCCAGCCTTACTAAAATAAGACAATACACCATCGCCTCCCCCATTATAACACTCCTTTACTAACCTCTACGCTTTGCACCACCAACGTAACTCTTCTTTTTTCTATGTAGGTACCTACACGCTGCATGATTCCGCTTGCTCTCTGTTCACATATCTTGTGTAGGTGCCAGCCCCCTTTTTTTCGAACACCACACTGAATTCACCTATCAGTATGCACCCCACATTTACCGTACCTCTACCATCTTCTTTCAGTTTATATCTCCTTCGCAAAATCTTTGTAATCTTTTTTTCTCCTCGTTGTAAATATACCTCACACCACCATGAATCACGCACTTGTATTCTACCTTCACGTTTCCTTGGGCCTTACCTTCCTTGTGTATTTTCACCATTTCTCTCTATATTATTCTTTTTCTTCTCATCATATTATTTTCGATAAATAAACCTCTATTTAAGAACTTTTTCCTTGCCATCACTTTCTTTTTGTCCTCCTTGGTCAATTTTACTAGTTTCCGGCAGTGGCCCTTATACGTTCTCTTTAACTTAAACACACCAAGTGCACATACCTTCATGTTTGAATTGTTTTTGGTAAACCATTCCATCTCTTTCTTGAAATCCTCTCCTTTGAAGTTCTTGCCTTTAATCATAATATTACTTCTTCTCCTCTCCTTCTCGTCCCTCTCATTAATAGTCTCTAGTCCTCTTACCTTCAGCCATAGTTCTTCCATTTCGTAATTAAGTATCATCCTTTTTCCTCACTTTCTTCTTTCTCTTTCTGACGTTTACTTTTCCACCTTCCTTTTTTGTTTCGCTTTATATTCTCTTGATTTCGTTAGCCATTTCCTTTTCTATCCTTTCAATGTTAAATTCCAAAGTTCCTTCTAGCATATTTATGCTTCTCGTGTTGGGTGGCATTCTAACCCCACTATTCACCATGCTTTCAAGGACACGATTTGCAACACTTTTAGATAAAAAATATGAATCCCTATCATCACCACTTAAACTTTACTTTTTTCTCTTACTTTTTGAGTGTAAACCTTACGCTTGTTATGCCTTAAAACTTTATAAAAGACTCTTCGGCCCCATATCTCTCCAAACGCGTGTGCACTCGACCAGCTCCACCAACCAAGTTCTTTATCGGTTTCACTTACATTTGGAAATGCTTATAATAAGGAGGTGATCTTCAACTTTTTGGGGACATTTCTTTAACACGTTTATACCTATATATTCGAACGAAGCAGATTTTATTTCTGGAACTTCACTTTTTTATTTTTACTTGTAGTTATACTAGTAAAACTAATACTGTCGTTCTATTATAGTAGTAATATTTATTTATTTCCATGTACAGATTTACAGCAATCTTTTACACTCCCCTCCACAAGTTATACTGTCTTAACTTGAAATTCATAACATACAAATTACTTCAGTTTTTTAATGTACACATTTGACATCCTCTCTATATTTGCACTGTCTTAACTCTAACTCTGAAATTCATAAAATATTTTATAATAATCAATAAAATATTCATACTTTAATAACAGTTTTTTTTATAAGTTTAATAATTCAACTATTTAAAAATTTTTTTGTTTTTACATTGAACTTTTAGCCTTATTTACTTAAAAACTAACTTGCCCATTCTGTCTTTTTCTCTCTTAAAACAAATTGAATTAGCTTGTACTTATTTCTTGACTTGCTAGATTTTCAAATTCTCTACAATATAATCACATTTCTTTGTTTATCTTTCCTTTAAGTGATTCCCTTGCCCTCTGAGTAAAGCCTGAATAAAGAGAACGTGTGTTTTTTTAGACCTAATCTTTGTACTTCTCTCCCCTATTCAATTTTTATATCTTTCTCTGCTACCTTACAATTTCAGACATGGCTCAATGTTTCCTCCTCGTTTTTACATGCCCTACACAATATATCTTTGAACCTTTTATTTTCCGTTTTTTCTATGTTGTCACACCTCATCCTTGCCCACTGTTCTTTCAAACAACCTTTCTCATTTACCTCCCAATACCTCTTTCCCTCTGTTTCTTTTTTTATATATTTGAAATTTCCATTATATCTTGATCCCTCTATTTTTCCCCAGCCTAGATGTATTTTTGTTCTATTCTTCAAGCCGTATTTGCTATCAATCTTTCCTCTGTATTTTTAACTTCTTGGCCTATATAGATTTTGTTCATTGTTTAACCGTTCAAAATCCTTACCTCTTTAAACGCTTTTTTTACATTATTAGCCCAATGTGTTCCATTGCCATTTAGTGAAGCCCTTATCTCTTTCCTTAAACAAGTAAATACTCATCTTTCTTTGCTTCTATGATTAATTTCCAATAAATACTCTCCTGCCCTCCTTTTTGTTTCTATTTCCTGTTTTACCATTACTGTTTCTCTTCTCCATATTTAGTCTGACGTATTTCTATTGATTTCCACTACCATTTTCATGTACCTTTTTTGAATTTTATTTATAACCTCGTTTCTCTCCCACCCCCATATTTCTACTTCGTATAAACAGGCTGCTTTACAATCTTATGTAACAGGTATAATCTTTTACTAAATTTGTCAATTCTCGCTCTTTTGAAAATTTCCCATACCGCATTCATCGTTTTTTGAGCTTTCTCTACCATTTTTCTCATGTGATAACCCACCGTATTTCTTTCATTAAACCAAAAACCTAAATATTTATACTCTTTAACAACTTCTTACTTTTCCCTTGATATTCTCATCCTTCATCTTTTGTTCTCCTACCCCGTTTCTTGAATATTATTTTTGTTTTGTTAGTGTTTACTTCTATTTTATTTTCGTAACTATATTTCTCCAAATCTATTATCATACTCTTCAGGCCATTCTTATTTTCAGCTACTGCTACGACATAATCTGCAAACTTAAAGCAAAAAAACTTTACCCCTTCTGCTACTGTTCTTACATTCCGTGATCATAAAAGAGTGTGCCAGTGTACACAATTTGAAATGTAACTTTTCTTTCTGAATTTGCAACAAATTATATTGAATTTAGGCTTGATTGATTCTTCAAAGTAGCAGCTTGGGGGCTCTTCTCATCATTTTGGGTTTAAATAGTTATATAATTAGTTATTAACAAAAATTTCTTGTTATAGGGAAGTCGGTAAAGTAGAAATTTCAAACGATGTACTGAATATCCTTAAGGAATTTTATGATTACCGCATCCGCTCCTACTGCCTTATTGTCTTTAATTTTTCTCTAAACAAAATTAATAATTTTTCTTCTAACAAAGTCTTAAAATAATCTACCCATTTGTCCTTGCAAATTTTATTTCCCTTTCTTGTTTTCTTTAGCTTGAACTTATTTACTGCTCTCTCACTTCTCCCCTTTTTTTACTACCATTTTTAAGTCCTACTTAAGCTACTTCCCAAATATTTTCGCATAAAAAATCCCACCTTTCTTGCAAACCTTTACCCTCTGATATTATATTTTTTTTCTCTTCTCTTCATTTAATTTTTTTACTCTACAGCTTTTTTCGTCTCCTCTCAAAATACAAGTTACAGGTAAATGGTCTGACTCTAATCTTGGTATGACTTGTAAGTCATTTACTAAACTATCATTATCTTTGTCTCACTGTAGCACTAAGTCTACAACCGAGTTACTTCCTTCCCCAACATAAGTTGTTTTTCCCTCTCAATCTCCTACTGCATTTCCGTTTTTTACAATAAAGCCAAATTTGTCACAGAATTTTAGTAGTAGTTTTCCTTCATGATTTACCATGGCATCTTCCAATCTTCTTCCATTTCTTTCTCCATCTTCTTTCATAGCCCGTTAACTTCCAATTCTTACATTGAAATCTTCTATTATCAAATTATTCTCATCCTTCTCTGGCGTCTCTTCTATCACTTTATTTAAGTTTTCTATCACTTTTTTAATTCCCCTGTTATTGTATAGACTTACTATTGTTGACCTATTTTTACCATCTACTTTTATTCCTCTTATAAATTTACCCCACTCCCATTTTTGACTATTACATCTTTTTCAATATCTTTTCTTATTTTTCATAAAATTTTTCTTTGTGCCCTCTCTTTTTTACTTTCTTTTATTGCGGACTTGCACGTCCAGTTATAGCTGTTATATAAACTATCTACCCAGTCTTTCTCTTTCAGTTTTTTTAGCCAAGTTTCTAAGATTATAATAATACTATAATTTTCAAAAAATTCCTGAACTGTTTTTACCTTTCCTATCCCTGAAATATTCCACAGAATTATATTGATTTTGGGTCCTGCAGCTTCTCCTCCGCTTCTCTTCACTCTGCTTTTTTCTTCCTTCTTCTCGAAAAAACTTCTTACTTGCTACTTTTTTTTAGATCTTCTATGCCTTCATCACAGTAAAACCACTTTTTTTCTACGCAGATTTTTTGATACCCTAACTTTGCTTCATTTCCATTTTCCTGCATTTTGTTTTTTATTTTAATTAACTAATTCTGGATTTGTCTCTGTCTTTTTGTTAAATCATCTTGTAACCACACTGTTGATCCTTTTAACTCACTTTTTCATTTAATCATTTCCACTTTGTTTTTCAAGTTTTTTAATTGAACTACAACTCCTTCGCCAATTGATTAAAAACTTTTAACGCCAATTTTTAAATGCATTTTGTCTCACACCACTTCACTTATCTCTTTCTCGATGCCTGTGCCTTAAGCCTTTAGACCTCTGATAAATAAATTGTTTTTCTTTTTTTTTCTTTGTTCGAGCTCAAATTTTTTTTTTGTGACTGTCATTTTCCCTGGCCACAATATTTTTATTTCTTCCGTATTTACCACTTCTGACATCACTTCAAAGCCTTTTCCTGTTTCATCATTGTTTTCCAGGTTTATGTATGAGTTTCAAACCCTCATATTTTTTTAATAGCTCGGTAAAAGACAGAGCCATTTATATAACACAGAGCTGAAATACTTCTTCGGGGGTTTTGGAGTTCGCCGAGCACGATTATGCAGTCGACAATGGCTTTTGAAACATCTAGGGCCCAGGGTGGGAGTCAAATACGTCGTTTTCAAACTTTTGCATTTAATTCGTGAAACACAAAGCCAAAATACTTGATCAGAGGTTTTGGGGGATGCTGAATAAAAAAAAAATTCTGTTAAAGTCTTATAAAAAAACAATTTATTGTANTCATTTTTATTATGTCCAAGCATCGCTTCGTGCATACTTTATCGACAAAACGTTATCTGAAGAATTTAAATTTGATTGCGGATAACAAATTTTCTACTGATATAATTTTCGACTACTAAAATTTACTCGACGTGAATTTACTTTATTAAAATGTTGATATCATTTGACTACATTATTTGAACAATAATACGTGTAAACAATAAAATAATCCGGGACATGGAAATACCCTATAAATTTACTCCAATTTGTTGAACATGTTTTTGACACATAGTAGTACAATATAAAAATTTTATAAAAACATTTCCGCCTGGGACCCTGGGCTTCAGAAGCCTTAGAAGCCATCGCTGACTGCACAATCATTCTCAGCGACCCCCCAACCCCCAAGTAAATATTTTGGCTCTGTGTTTCACGAGAAGATGCAAAAGTCCAGAAGAAGATGAGTTTGACACCCACCCTAGGCCCCAGGTGCTCCAGAAGCCATTGCCAACTGCATAATCGTGCTCGGAGACCCTCAAAATCCCCAAGTTAGTATTTTGGCTCTGTGTTTCACGAATTAGATGCAAAAGTCCGGAAGACGATGAGTTTGATGTATATACCCTGGGCCCCAGATGCATCAGACGCCGTCGCCGAGTGCATAATCGTTCTCAGTGACCCCCAAAACCAGTGAGTAACGAAATTGGACCCATGTCTATTATAATTGTCCGAGTTGTCGAATTATTATTTGATGCTTCTTATTGATGCTCTTTTAAAATTAGTATTTTTATGACAATAATTTTTTTATTTAAAGCTCATTAAAAAACTATCTTCATGAAGTTTTGGGACGGCATTATGAATCCAATGCTGAAAATCCTATTTCGATCCATCTCACTGCGCCAATTGCAGCTTGCTCAGAACTTTATTTCCTTGACTGTAATTATACTAAATAAATGATAAATAGTCCGTTTTTCATTGTGTGACAAGTCTGATCGCAAAACTTCATAATGGCAGTCATATTGTTAAATTGTTAATTAAAAATATTTACTGCGTATAAAATATGTCGTGAGCATAGAATCGACATCTGAGTTTTTATATAGGTACACGGAGAAAGAGTTGTAAGAAGTGCTGCCTCATAACAGATGGCTGCTGCACTAATCACGCAGAGCGCAGAGCTCCGTCGGCGTTGACCAGAGGCTCTCCGTTGTGGGAAAGCTGCGCTCCCACTTTTGAGACGGTAGTAGTGCCAGCTTAGTAAGAGTGCTTCTGCCATGTAAGTAGTTGTAAAGTAACTCTACTATACGTTATGGTATACATACGCTCTTACTACTGGGAGAGCTGCTCGCTTAATATGTAGTGTCTGTACCCCAGTACGTAAATGAGAATAAGTTGTATTTTTTGTAATTTGAGAGAGTGCATACATACGTATATTGTGTATACATATAAATGAACTAACTTCAGTGTATACATTTCTTTTTCTCTTTCTCCCTTTCTGTACACACACGAAATAGATCTTTAATTCTTTTTTTTGTACAAATTATATTAATGTATGTATGTAAATAATACAAAAACACTGAATTTTCAAAGTAGATTTAAAACTTATTTAAATTATTTTTTATGTAGTGCTGGTTCATTTTAAATCATTTTATAAAATCTCAATAATTTGTTTGTTGTATTTATCCACAGTGTATTTTTACAAAATATTTTTACAAATATAATTTTGACTCTTGCATTCTGTTATACTTGGCCTCCCAGCCAAAAATCACAAGAGTTGACAATTGTTCATAATGCATTTTTACTCCAAAAAATTAATTGTACTAGTGAATTGGATGCTCAGGAAAAAAGTTCGATTTAGGTGGTCATGACCGTATGCTAGAATTTTGAATTTTTAGTCCCTGAACTGGTTCAATTTTAATAGATGGTGAATCTTCCTTTCTGTACATGTTATACACTGGCCTTTTGATCTCAAAAGATCATTGTATAGGGTATATAAAGGGTATATAAAGAGAAAAATTTAAGGAAAGTACAAATTAAACTTGTTCAGGGTCTGAGAGCTCAAAACTCCTGCAAACTGTCTGGTACCATCCAAATTTAACTTTTTTTCTGAGCATCAAAGTCACTTGTACAATTTGTTTTTTTGAGTAATAGATTTAAAACAGCTGTTTTCTTTCTTGTTGTATTTGTAAGAAGCTTAGAAAAAAATTGACATGGAATTTGAATTTTCATAAATTGTGTCTGCAACCTAAAATCTGGTTTCTCTTTTGAATAGGGTTTTGAAGAGTCAAAAACACTTTTCTTATTTCTCACAATACACAAAATCTAAAACATACCTACTCATGTACACATGATAGTTCAAATTTTGCATTTTTATAGAATTTTTCAGTCATAACATGTCAATAACCTATATTTGTATTTTTAAGGCAGTCACGTGCTATTTCATTTTTATATTTTGTATACAGATATGTCCACGTCATAATTGTTGAAAAACATAATTGAAATTAGAAATTCAAGTCATATATACTTATACTGAGCCCATCATAAATTTAAATATACAGGCTTTCTTTCAACATCCGCCTTTTCTAAAGACAACAGATTTCTCATTCATATATTACCAGAATGATTTGTAATTCTAATATATATTGATAAACTGCTTACGTACATACATAAATAAACACTTACATAAACTGCTTCCTTTCTTCTCCGTCAAAATGATAACCAAAAGTTTTATGCATCAGGTTTTGTTGCACTCAAAGGAGAGCTATATTGAAGTGACCAGCTCTCTCCGAGGGGCTGCCTACTAGAATAGTCCTAAAATCACTCCTAAATTTCTCTTAGCACTCTTTGACAACTCCCAAGTTCTCTTTATTACTCTCTTTTGCTCTGTAGTTCTCACAACTAAGTAAGACAATTGAAGAGTAAAAATAGCGTGACATAGAAACAAAAGAGTTGTTCAGAAAACTAGGGAGTATGTATGAGAGAATCAAGAGTAGCAAAGAGAACTCGTGAGCAGAGCGAGAGCAAGACAAGTTATCAGGAGTACAGCGGGTGCACAAGAAAATGAAGTTTGATGGTGGGGATAAGCAGAAACTGTAGCTTGTCTCTTTTGCCGCAGGCTCAGTTCTCTATGTACTCTTTCTCTACTCCCAGTTACTCTCTGAAACTCTCGACTTCTCTCTTGCACTCTCAATTTTTTCTGATCTTCCGACCTATGCATTCACGAACTCTGTACATTTTTTTTATTACTTTAAACGTGAAATTATTCCTTGCTTAGCTTGAACTGTGAAATAATTAAAGTAATTTTTAGAATTTTTTGTTACATTACAAAAATCCTTTAAAATATAAATCTGCCTAATAACTTTTGGTGAGTAAGCACTAGAGATTAAAAAACCAACAGATTTATTTATTATTAATAAATAAAATACGGTCTCAGGCGAGTGAGCATCGGCGATTAAAAACCCAACAAATTCAAGTATTATCAATAAATAGAATACTCCTTTGCGCGAGTAAGCATTGGTAATTAGAAACACAACAGATTTAAGTATTATTACTAAAAAATACGCTCTTGGGTGAGTAAGCATAGGTGATTAGTAACCCAATAGAATGTAGTGTTATTAATAAATAAGTACAAACTTGGTCGAGTAACAGTGAAAATGCTGATCGCAAATTCTTGCTCACCTGCAGGCATATTTTATTGACGAGTAAAACTAAAAAACTATTAAGTTTCTTATTGCTGATTCTTACTCGCCACGCCTAAGAGCATATATTATTTATAAATAATAATAAAATGTGTTTGGTTTCTGATTGCACATGCATACTTTCCAAAAAACGTTTTTTCATAAACAATACAAAAATCTGCTGGGTTTCTAATCGCGAATGCTTACTCGCCTAAAAATGTATTTTATTTCTCAATAATACTACAAAACTATCGAGTTTCTTATCACTGAAACTTACTCGGCTAAGTTTGTACTTAGTCATAAATAACACTACATTCTGTTAGGTTTCTAATCGGCTATGCTTATTTACCCAAGAGCGAAATTTTTTAGTAGAATACTTAAATCTGTTGTGTTTCTAATTACCAATACTTACTCATTCAAAAGAGTATCCTATTTATTGATGATACTCGAATTTGTTGGGTTTCTAATTGCCGATGCTCACTCACCTAAGACCGTATTTTATTTATTAATAATAATACAATCTGTTGGTTTTCTAATCTCCAATGCTCACTTGCCAAAAGACTTGTTTTATTTATAAATAGTATTACAATTTTTTGAATTTCTAATCGCTGATGCTCACTCACCCAAGAGCGTAATTTATTTACTAACAATGCTTCAAAACCTGTTTTTAGGCAATTCATATTTTAAGGGATTTGCGTTATATAACAGAAAATTCTAAAAATTATTTTAATTATTCAACAGATCACGCTAAGCAAGGAATAATCACATGTTTAAAGTAATAAAAAAAATGCAGAGAGTTCGCGAATGCATAGGTTGGAGGATCAGAGAAAATTAAGAGTGCAAGAGAGAAGTTGAGAGTTTCAGAGAGAAACTGGGAGTAAAGAAAAAGTACATAGAGAACTGAGCCTGTGGCAAAAGAGACAAGCTACAATTTCTGCTTACCCCCACCATCAAACTTCATTTTCTTGGGCGCTCGCTGTACTCCTGCTAACTTGTCTTGCTCTCGCTCTGATCACGAGTTCTCTTTGCTACTCTTGATTCTCTCATTCATCCTCCGTAGTTCTCTTATATTTTTAGTTTCACTCTTACAATTCTCTTTGAGCTACTTTTTAACACTCTCTGATTCTCTTTTGCTTCTCTTAAGGAATCTTTTGTTCTTATTGATAAGAGTTCTTAAGTGGGCAGCCCCTCAGCTCTCTCTGTCGATAAGGAAGCCTTTGTCTCAGATATTTAGTACAGTAACTGCACCATACGGGGCAACAGCGCTACTGTATGAGTGGGGCAGTTGCTCTCCCACTTTCGAGAGTAGCCATGGTACGCTATGGGAGAGGTGCTCTCCGATAAGTAGGAAAGTACCGAAACCAATGTGAGAGGACGCTCCTGTATCACCACGTGCACAGCACCTCTCCCAACTCTTTCTCCGTGTAGGGAATAACGACACTTTTGATTCCATGATTTTGAGTTTTCATAGTTAAACAAATAGATATGTTAAGGAAAATTTCCCTAGTATAACTACAAATTTATCATACTTGCTTTTTTAATTTTTTTTTCTTCACTGTGAGCATAAACAGTAAAAATTTTGGTATTAGCTCGTGCGCTATAAATTTACAATCATTATTCTAATTTATAAGTATAGTTCTTAATTGTTAAAATACTTTATTTTGTGAAAAAATTATAAGACCAAAATGTACATAATTATAAAACGTTGTACCTACTTTTTTTTAAAAAAAGGAAATTTAGTATAATATTTTAAGACAATTAAAGTTTTTTCACTTGCATAACACTATTTTATTTAATAAAAATAATTATATCATTTATTTGTTTACTAGAAGAATTTAAATAACTCGTTAAAGTTTAATACCGTAATACGTACAGTTCAAAAGATAGGTTATAGACGACTTTGTCACTATTTATGAAATTATCTTTGAAATTGGTCATGTATTGTATGTAAAAGGAAATTTTTTTTGTGCATTCATAAATATATTTATACATTCAAGAATAGGAACACTTGCCTTATCAATGAAAAACTGTATATAGAAGACATTTATTGGTCTAATTTTAAACTTAGATATAATCAACTTGGTGCAAGTGATTGACATTATTATTACAGAAATTTATAAAACAACAAATACGGTAACACGATACTTACAGTTTCGTATGCAATGCATTAATGTGGATGATCTTTTTCCGTATCAATCTGTTTCATTAATTTTACTACAACGATTACTTAAGTTAGTAAATCATAGCGCACAAACTGCAAAGCTTAAGTAGCTGTGACCAGTGGCCTAACATGCAAGCACAGTACCTTAATAAGTGCTTCACAAAGTCTTTTAGCGTTGCCTTTAGATTTTTAGTTGTACAATAAATGACTCAATTAATAAGTGTCATAAAAAAGTGCAGTTAAAGTGATTCTTATTTCATTTTTACTCAACATCACAAAGTTGCTACTTATTTTTACATACATCAAATACATAGTTATTTAAAAGAAAATTTAATTTAATAGACCATAAAGCCGGACACTTTCAAACCAAGTCAGTAATTCACTAGCAGTCGTCACAAGCGGAGTTGTTCGTCATGAGGTTAGAAATCCTGATCACCGACGACCCTGCATTACCCTTAAGGTGAGTTCACAGTAGCCAGCGTCCTGGGTTAAACGAACACAACACGGCTAACAGCTTAAAAAGGCGCTTTTTTGGTAAATGACACTTAGCAAGCTCAGCGCGCTCTTTCGTGTTCTCGTGTAGTCATCCATGTTTACTCACGTAGATTTGCAAAGCCGCGGGTTCCCTCTTGTAACCTCATCCATCCTTGTGAGTCCTTGCACTAACTGTGTCTTTACACGTATCCATGTACATGTAAGATTATGAGGACACTCTTGCTTATACATATACATGACTATGTTGACGTGCCATACAGGCGTGTGCAGCGTATTCTTGTATTTCTGTAAATACATGCATACTCTTGCACATCCTTACATATACGTGCTCATCCTTGCACACTGAGTGCATACTTGGATGTACGTGTATGTATTACGCATACCCATGAGTGGCCTTGCATATGCGTACACACCCATACGTTGCCTAGCATGTGCGTGCACACCTGCCTATCCATGCGGATAGTCTTGCATACGCGCCAGTCCGCGCGAATCCTTGCATACGTGAAAGTCCGCGCGTAGCCTTTCATATACGTGCGAGTCCGTGCAGACTCTTGAATTCGCGTGCATACGCTAATTAAAATTAAATTTCCTAAATTTTTCAAAGCGTATGTGCCATTCGCTCTATCTAAAGTTTTTCCGCGAGGCAAAACCTAAGTCTTTGCATGTTTTTATCGTCTTATGTATAGCCTTTAATTTGTATCGATTCTCTCGTGACCTGTATTATTAAAACACTCCTTACTTACCATCTTAGAATTTATCATGTACGATGAATCATGTAATTTGCCACGCATAATCTGTAATGTGTTTAATTAATCAACGTTTTATACTCTAGATTATTATTTCTTAAATAACGATGAATATCTTTGCCAAACATTCAAACGTGTTTACCTCCTTGTTCGATTAATGCCTTACAAGAATGTATGTCTAAATAAATATACGTGCGTGTGTGCGCGTGTGTGCATATATATCGCGTCTCGAAGATTACATTTCTATACATGTTTCATACCGACACCAAGTCTGGGACATGCTCCTTTGATAAAGTTATTACAATACTGTTCGCAGCCTGGCCAGGCCCTGGTATCAACTTACGGTTTCTAGCAGTCATTTCTTGTCGTGTTGTGCACGATAGGTTATGTTTTTGTAAATATGGGTGTACTCGACGTACTTGACCTTCATGGTATGAAACAACAATGAAAGGAATGAACCGAACAAATAGTACGAACAGCACGAACAAACCATATTATAGTCATCAAAAGCACCCATACTTCTTATATCTGCCGAATGCGTAGTTGGTATACTCGGATATACAGTAAGTCTTTGGTGTGTTCGTGTGTGTGGTAGTGGGGAATGCGCTGCGGTTGAATGAACAACAAAACTTTTAAAGAACAACTTAATTATTACTGCTTAAATATACAACTTGTTAACGTGTAATGTAATTGTCTAATTACATGGTGTGTCACAGTCATGCTTGCTTTTCTGCCGAAAAAGTCTGAGCAGTCTCTTGCTGTTGCGGCTAGGCCTCTTGCACTGTGGCCTTCACAGCTAAAGGAGTTTTACCCTCTTTAGTTGAAGTGAGATGGAGTTTAAAGGCGATGCGTGCGCATTCGTCTTTCAGTCGGCAGAGTAGACCTCTCGAGGTATCAGCTACTGCTTGCGCATGTTAGATGTCACTAGGTGGCTCGGCCGTGCCGCCACAAGTCTTCTTAGTAACTACGTATCACTGTGCCTGAATTTGCAAAACTTTACGTACCCTTTCGTAGATTTGCTTAACAATATAATATTAATTCATCAACATTTGCAGCCGCAGAAGTATTTCTGATATTTTTACGCATCCTTGCATAAGTAGTAGTAAGGTTTTTCTCAGTGATTACTTAATATATTTTTATATTAATCTCGCTCAAAATCACGAGAAAACATGTAAGTGTAGCAAGTAGGCTTCTACGCACTAAAAAATTTCGAGTTGCCAGAGCGCAATTTTTCTTAAAAATCTTAGCTTTATAAGCAACGGATGGATCTGTATAGCTCTGACATTGAAACAGTGTAGATCAAAACACACATGTGCACTGCGTATAGTGTACATGGGTACTGTCGTGCTGTGTATGAATCGAGGGCGTGGGAGGAAGTCGCCAGACATCTTGAAAAAGGGAGTAAGTGAATATCTTTATCATTATTTGTCGTGAGAGTTCAAATTTGCTAAAACACTGGAGTACTGTTTATAAATCACTTATCAGTTACTTTTTAATATATGCCATTCTTATTATAATATGATTTGGACTGTTTGAAAAAATTTTTTATTTTCTGGAATCGGCATGATTTTCATACGTTAAAAACATTACATTCTAGTAAGTTTTTTGCATAACAATTATAGATCTTTAATTTTTTACAGTGGACGTAGTAAAGAACAAGTTGCGTAGTTTAATAAATGGAGCAAGAAATGGAGATATCTTGGTTAATTCAACAAGATCGGGTGATAGCGCTGATATATCTTATCAATCTTAGTGGCCTCATTATGAATCCATGAAGTTTGTGTTAGGCCATAAAACACCGTGGGAATGGACAGGAAATTCAGACTCTTTAGTTTGGTCGCGGTCAAGTGACGAAAACACTTTAGCTTTGAATACAAGCCAGACAATGAACACAACTCAGTCGTTGAGTCCAAATTAAGTTACTGAGATGAATAACTCAGTCCAACCTCTAGATAATGACGATAACTTAAGCATAGAGGATCACATGATGTTTTTTCAGACTCTAATTCTATATGTTACTAAAATCAAGCCTTCAGAGATTTTTTTCTTCCGGACAGATGTTTTTAAAATTTCTCATTTTTATGCTTATCCAGCTGATCGTTGGAGAAATTGTAACATCACGATGAATGAAATTCATCGTGAAGAGATTAGCAAAAATAATGACCATGAACATGTTACACAGTCAATGAATGAAAGTCAACCGTGTAAAGAAGAGTCTCTAAAAAAAAAAATAAGACAGTCATTAATGATAGCAGGAACTATTCACACATGGGCGTGTGTGGCTACACACACATACACATTTACATGCTCACACAAAATACACCCTAAAAAATAGAGTTAATGTGAACTTTCAACCAATCTTTATATACATGAATTTAATTTATTCATTTGTTTAAGCTTAAATGTAATGCATTATTAACTACTTTTAGACGATGTCATCGTCATCGCTTTGAAAAAATAGATTCTTAACCTACCCATAATTCGGAGAAAATAAAAACTAAATATTATGTTTCTCTTGGGGCAGGTACATGGCCATGTTAACGTTTAAGACTCAATCAACCTTTTTCTTATATGTTTGTACAAACTAATTTATAAAGAAACTTATTTTCAGCTGAACAGTGTATTGAAGGAAAGAAGCAAACTTTTTATTTCAATCGTGGTCATACACTAAAATACGAAATAACAAACTAGGATGATAATGCAGAACATTTCAACCCAAGGTGTGCACTAGGCCATTTTTTGGCGATCCTCAATACACTTACATGAATGTGATTGCACCGGTTACTACTACAAGTCAAACAACTTCTTACTTACCGGCTATGTCAGCACCATTCCTCAAACTGGTATTCTTGTGTAAGAAATGAGAGGGTACCAGGCACAGATTTCATACGTAATGATCTTACTTTATCAAAATCGCCTGGACGTTTTTATCCACCATCAACACCTCAAAGTTCATCTATCTTACATTCACATTTTTCTTCTGCAGTGCATGCTAATGATCTGTACCCATCACCACCGTTGTCTGTCGGACCACCCATTTATGTCTATCCGTCTCCGTTTCCTTATGCCAGACCATCTATTCATCCTCACTTTTTTACAACAATATGAAGAGCACCTGCACATTGTTCTGTACCATACTCTGCACTAGTTTCTCATTATCGTCTTATTTTTCAATGGGTTATGAGACTAACTTGTACTTGCCTCCAATACATTCTGTAAGACCACCTCCTCAACCATTTCCAATTTCATCACCATCAGCGCAGTCATCAATAAATTCTCATCTACCTTTATCATCTTTAGCAACACCCCATGCTTACTTTTATTTTTTATCCATCTCAACTGGATTCTATAGTTCGATCAATTGTTTCTTTACCTGCAGTTCAGACTGATTCCATCGAAACCAGTCAAAATGTAACTCCACATTCTTCGATGATCTCAACAAGTTGTCTAACAGTTTCAAGTGTATTTTATCCACTGGCAAAATCATCTACTCCATCAATTTCAAGCCAGCCAATTCCAGATGTAACTATCTATAATGAAAGAAACTCCGTATTCGATACGAATTCTAACGTTCCAAATTTTAAAGTAAACGCTAATTCTATTGAAACTTCTCAAGTAGTGTCTATCTCTGTGACAGTTTCTTCATGCAACGATAGTATAAATGGTTGCACACTCACGTCAAATATCAATGCACCTATCTCTGGAGACACTCTTCCCTGTACTACTAATTCAGATCACAATTTAATACCTTATTCTAATTAACTACAAAAATAGATGATTATTGAATAATTTAATTCTATCGATACAGCCTGGTTCTCGTTAATTATACAGCTTATGTATTATAAATGGTTAACTATTTTTTATCAATCACTATAGAATTAATAGTTTTCTTAGATTTACGCTTCAGTTGTCGGACTAAAACATAAGTCTTACTAAATTGAGCAAAATAAGTTATATTAATCCATGGAACTAGATGACCCAATCTTTTGAATATAACAAGTTAAAATGTGAAAGTGCATATTTTTTAAAGTAGTTATAATTGCATTTGTACGCGAGATCCTAAAAAAGAAAAAAGCGCAATTAAAAAATGCTGAATGCATACAGTATGTATTTTTTAACTTTTAGCTCATAAAGCTTTTTCTTGTATAGGTTCTTAATCTCAATATTTTTTAAATTGAGAAAAATAAAATAAAATAATTTTTGATACTGTTTTTTATATTACTCATAAGTTTCTGAAGTATTGTTTACACTTAGTAATCTGTTTACGAAAGAAAAATAACACGATTACATTTTTTGTATGTGTTCCTATTTTAGAACAAATAAATAAAAATTCGTATGTTCTCAAAATAAGTTTGTTACCTAGCGTTTTTTATTATACTCTTCATATAATAGTTATATGGGACATTAGTTAAAATTTGAGTTGATTATTTGTAGGCTTATCTGGACATGCATATTTTAAATATACGTAATTTTTAAATTACACTGTGTCCTAAACATCAATTTTACGGTAAACATTCTATCAACTACAAATTCAGCTACATTACAATCAAACAAAATAATATAGTGCATAGTGTATATTATGATGCTAAAAAGTAAGACTTAAAATCAGCCACGTTGATTGTAATACTCATAGTCCGAAGGTCCATACATCCACAGTAAAAATTTTTATTGAGTTCATGCACTAAGAATCTAGGTGATTTTTTTCTTATTAAATGCCTTCGATGACTGAAATTTTTTTTTTTAACGTACTCATATTGAGATCATTTTTAAATCCCTTTGCAGAGCATAATTTTTAGATCTTACAGTGTACGAATACTTACACATTTTACGTAGTATTAATTTCCTATCTCAAAAAAACTAATATTCAAAACAGGCTTCTCTTACAGGACAAGATTTGCAGATCAAAAAGAGTATTTTTATTCCTTCAAAACGCTATCACAGTTTTATGGTAAGAAATCCTTTTCAGCACAGGTGATTTCTTATACAAAAAGTATTCATAGAATCAATAAAGCTGTAATATATTTCTTCAACACTATTTATTAAAGTTACAAACATAAAAAAAAAATTAAAAAAAATTACAAGAAAAATACACGAAAGTTTGTGATATGTGTATGCATAATTTAATTTACATAGTAAAAAGTAATATTTACTAGCCAAACAATTAAGTAATTACAATATTGAATTAAAATAAGTAACAAAATTTGTTAATAGTTTCATTTAATACATTCTCAAATCAATACATTCTAAATAGGATTTTGTATAAAATATTTAACTAACTCCTGACGAACCTTTCTACCACAACCTACAACAAAATCAGTGTTGGTACTGTTTGCTGACGTAGAGCGATTACACAGAACTTCAGAAAAAGTAGTACGTGAATGTGCTGCTCTTTCTAAGTCAATTATCAGATTGTGTAAGACACATCAGCTTTTGACTATTAGAATAGCTACATCAGGGGTTTTGTTTATTCTGCCATACACGATTCTGAATTTTTGACAAGTCAATCCAAAAGCATTTTCGATGACAACTCTAGCACGAGACAATCGAGCATTAAATGTCCTCTGAGCTGTTGACAAATTGAGTTCTGGAAAAGGTTTCATCAAGTTTTCCATGAGCGGATATGCTTCGTCAGCCACAAAGAAATACGGTAAAATAATACCCAAATGAGGTAATTTACTTTCATGTAGAATCTTTATTAATTTAGCTTGCAAAACTACTTAAAATGTTGAAGTTTTGAAAGTACCTCCATCACTATGATGACCATAATTATCAATATCAATAAATAAATATTTGTAATCAGGTCCAACCACTGCTTGGAGTACGATGGAAAAAAACTTTTTGTGATTGTAATAAAGTGACCCTGAATTTTTGGACTTTTGCACTCTCACATATCGACCATCTAATGCACCTAGGCATTTGGGAAAGCCCCAAGTGTTATGAGAAAGCTTAGAAATTTTTAAAAATTCAGTTTCATTCGGAACAGCCATATGTACAGGTTAAAATGTGTTCCATATAATATTCATGCATTCCGAGGTAATTTGCTTTACTTTTGAGATGCCCATTCAGAAAGAAAATGCTTAGTGTTGATAAGATGCGCCTGTTGCTGAAAACCTGTAAATTATTTATTAAAATTTAATCGTCAATTAATGTATACACTTATCAACATATATTACTGTATTCTTTAAAAAAAATCTTTAACACAACATTCATAAGTTACTACGAGGGTATTCGAATATTACTTAAATTACGTCTTACAAAAATAAAATAATAAAAGCGAAAAAAAAATTATTGACCTTAGATTAACAACCAATCACTTTTCTGAACAAATAGGTTGACTAGTTGAATTATACCAATTTTTATCCATAAACGGCTGAATTTTTCATAAGATATAATTAAAAGTTGAAGTGTCCATTCTAAGATATTCTTTAAACTTAGTGGGATGATTCGTTAAGATAGGAAAAAGCTGTGAGTGTTTACTTGCCAATTTTTTTCTTTTATTAATTTCGTGTGTATGATTCTTTTTATCATTAAAGCCGACCCTTGCAAAATGCAATGCAAGAGATAACTGCCTATTGGCCAAAATCTGCAAGTTAACAACAAAATAATAAATCTTAAATCTAAAAAAAACTACAATGCAAAAAAAAAAACTTACGAATGCCTATTAAACAACACAAGAGTGGTCGATAGCAAGTTTTTAATTTTCGGCTGTCGTGTGACGTTTGACTATCCGCGTTTGGAATAAGTACGTATATGTGTCAAAGCCTAACCACAAATTCACCTTAAGCAAGTTGGATAATTACATGGACAGTCGCAACACTCGTCTGTGAAATTATGAAATTTATTTTAAAATAAACAATAACTGTATACAGAAGGAAATTTTCAAGAAAATTTTTAGAGCTCCTAAACTCGAAGTATAATTTTTGAGATGAAAGCTTCGAATAGCCAGAGCTCAGTTTTCTTGGAAGTCTCTCTCTTGCATAAAATCATATGTGGCTTCGACAAAAAAACATACACAGCACGACAGTACCCATGTACACTATACGCAGTGCACATGTGTATTTTGATCTACACTGTTTCAATATCAGAGCTGTATAGATCCATACGTTGCTTATAAAGCCAAGATTTTTAAGAAAAATTGCGCTCTGGCAACTCGAAATTTTTTTGTGCGTAGAAGCCTACTTGCTACACTTACATGTTTTCTCATGATTTTGAGCGAGATTGATATAAAAATATATTAAGAAATTACTGAGAAAAAACTTACTACCAGGTGATGCGCCTTGTATTCGTTACGTGTGGATTTTTACGCAAGGATGCGTAAAAATATCAGAAATACTTCTGCGGCTGCAAATGATGATGAATGAATATTATATTGTTAAGCTAATCTACGAAAGGGTACGTAAAGTTTTGCAAATTCATGCATAGTGATGCGTAGTTACTAAGGAGACTTACTGTACATCCGAGTATACTAACTACGCATGCGGCTAGTATAAGAAGTATGGGTGCGTTCAATGACTATCATATGGTTCATTCGCACTGTTCGTACTGTTTGTTCGGTTCATTCCTTTCGTTCTTGTTCCATTCCGTGAAGGTCAGTGACGTCCAGTATACCCATATTTACGAAAACATAACCTATCGTGCACAACCCGACAAGAAATGACTGCTAGACGACCGTAACTTGATACGAAGGCCTGGCCAGACCCCGAAGAGTATTGTAATAATTTTATCAAAGGAGCATGCCCAAGACTTGGTGTTGGTATTCAACATGTATAGAAATTTAACCTTAAAGACGCGGTGTACATGCGCACACAGACGCGCGCACACACACACATGTATATTTATGACGACATACATTATTCCATTATTTTTTTTTTGTTTATTCTTATTTATTCTTTTTCATCGTTTTTACAGTCAACGAATCATAAGTGAGACAGTTAAACGACTAAAAAAAACGCAAATTTTAAGAAAAAGAAAAATTAAGCTCGTTATAGTATGAATACTACGAATACAAGTGAAACAAACAAATAAACCAAGATTAGATTGATTTTCAAGTGGGTTATAAACAATTCGATGATCAAAAAAGTATTTTTAAGTTGATAGCTAGTGATGACAGAAATAAGTAGGGAGATTTTCAGTGCCTATATGAAAGAGTGTGCCGATGTTTTGGCGCTGATTTGAGTGCCAATCCATCGTGACCAGCAGAGGAACTATGCACACGTTTTCTATTTGCTGGCAGCTTGCAGACTTGGCTCGCGGGGAGAGTTGAGGAGAGATGAGTGAGGGAGACATGAGAATCCAAATGTGTGCATCGGTGATGAAGAGAGGAGAAGCTAAACCTATACGTTTATGCATACTTCGGGCTATATATCCATAGCTACAGTTGTACACTCATACGGAAAAGAGCTGCGCGTATTAAATTTTTCGTTTTTCCTTCCTGGAAGAAAGATAAGCTTTTTAAATGTAGTTGATCATTCGTTTAACTATAAAAATAAAAACATAATTGTAAAAATATTAACATTTTTTTCCATTTTTTAAGAAATAACAAGCTCAGCGCAATTAACATATTATTTTGCTTCATAAATAAACGATCGCCTTTATCCCAATAATCCAGTGCTCTCAATTGTTCTTCACTTTTATGATGAGTGAAATTTTTACATAAAAAGTAAAGGCATTCACCACAAAGACACAGTACGCTCAAATATTTTTTGTACTCTGTAATATTATTTACTAATACACTGAATGCCTTTACCCAAACGCCCCATTGCGCTGATATATTAATTAGGTAATTTGTGTTTTTTCACCATTAATACATAGCTTAACGGCAATAATACGATGAAGCTTAAATCAAATCTTAAGCTTCAAAATTTCACGTCAAACATATGTAACATTTAGTCCTCTTTTACCCCATGCTTTGATAGCTCAGGTGGCTAAAGCATGGGCGTAGATTTTAGTTTTGCGGATCCGAGTTCTAATCTCACTCAGAGCAAATTTATTCTTTTTTATTATTACAACATTACTTTAAATGTTCGACACTTCTTTTTATGACTACTAACGTATTTTGTTTTACCTGTGACCAAAAACACTTTTTTCAATTACGTTTTATGGAAAAGTAATTATAAAAAAAAAAAGTCAGTACAGCTTTGTTTGTGGTAATACCTGTAATAGGTTATTATGAAAAAAAGCATGCTCTCTCTGTAGTTTTTCCGGGTTTGAGACCGGCACACTAAATGTTGGCACATTACTCGCTTTTTTTTTTTTTTTTTTTTTTTTTTCAATGTTTGTTGAGTGCTTGAGGAATGTATTGAAGAAGACAAATCAAATAATGAAAATTACTGATTAAGTAATACAACTAATCAATATAAACTTGAAGTACTGATTTGTAAGTTGAATTGTTTTCCGAAAGCACCATAATTATTTTACTAAGCGATTATTTTACAACTCAAATTGAAAAATATAATACAATTCTCAGTGAAGCATACATTACGTAGATAATTATAAAAATTACAAATATCGGGTAGTGAACAAAATTTTTACAGAAATTTAAAGTCATGACTCCTATTACACACAGCAGTGCATCCTATCTCGTTTGTCTCCTATTTAAAGCAAGAAATTATTTATATTTATTGCAGCTAATAATAATTATAGTAATAATAATACTGTCTACTAAATGTTATGTACAACACAAAAACAGTCTACATTCTTTGGCACTAAAACAAGAAATTTTTTCTACATGACTTTCTAAGACATACTTATCAATCATTTTTAATATACAAAAGATAAAAAAAGAAGTATTTTGTTTATAATTTTTAAAAAAATTTTAAAACTACTTTTTGGAATACTTTCGAGCAATTCAAGAATTTGTTAATGTCATTAATTGTAATGCAAACTAAAATATGAAATTTTGCTGTTCGATTCTTCTACGATAAAATACAGTATGCTTACTTTATTTAGCACTAGTAATAGAATTTAACGTATGTAACTTAACAAAATTATTTAATATTATAACCATATCTACTAAAGGCGTAACCCAAAGGTTACATTGCAGCATTAAATAATGAATAACAAAATTATTAATGTTTTTAAACTTAAAACCGAGACTGAACCTCAAATCATTTGAAAAATAAAATGCTAGAATGAATAAATATTTTCATATTTATATAACACTTAATTACCTTAAGACTAGAAAATAAATATTTACTTTTATACACAACATGTTATCGATGTTTTACGATTCGCAATATCTTATTTTTAGTATTACAAACTTATCATCTAAATCATGCCTTTTACTGTGATAAATTTTGACTAATAATAGCTTTTCTAACGCAAAAAATCTGTGGTTGTAACATTTATTAGTTTTGTCAAACCATTCAGGAAATTTCTTATTCGTGTATTTTTCGACAATTTCTTTCAAAGTCAATCAGAACACCTTTTTTTTATTTACATACATAGCCACTGAGAAATGTAATCGAATTTTGTTCGAACAAGTGTTTTTCTTCGAAATCTGGCGCTGTACTAGAATCGATGGGTACAATTGATTGCATTATTTCAGCAACATTTAAAAGTTCATTCATTTCGTCTACTTCGGCAGAGTTATATTCAGGTAACATAACACTTTCTTCTACATGTGGATTAAAATTTAGATAAAAATTTAATTGTTTACTGTTTTCAGTTGTACCCAACGATCTTGTTTCATTAGTATTTACAGGTTTTGCATTCAATGAAACCGATGAGTAAGTTTCATTTAAAATAACATTACCTCGCTTACTGGTACCAATATCACAAGTTAATAAGACGTGTCTAAAACTTAAACGATACATTCTGCAGGTAGGATTAAAATTAAAACCGCATCTTCCTCGAAATTTAGAATAAGAATGTTCAACGCTATCTTGGTTGCAAAGACCTGTCGCGAGCGCAAAGTTAGGAAAATCTGAATTTAAATCTTGATAAAGTAAAGTTAAGGCTCTTACTGTTTGTGGTAAACCAGTTAAACAAAAGTGGTCTCGAGCGTCTAATACAAGTTTTACCTGTAGAACATTTAGTTACAACCACAGTATATCATTTTTCAGACCAATCAATAAATGAATTTAAGCGTTCCAGGATCTCTGGATTGTCATTTGATAAAAGGCGTTTCTGTTTATTCACTGTGCGCAAAAAATAACTATTGCAAGCATCTATTACTGCAACTAGCGTCTCGATAAATTGGACAGATTTTGCCGCAGTATCAGATGCCAACCCATGAGGATCCTGAGAAGCAGTATGAAAAGCAGCAGCCATTCGACGGCTCAACAGTTTCATTGCTGATTTAACATTCATAACTTCAAAATTGTTTGGTGTGAAATGGCTTTGATTTAAATATCCTAATACGTTTGATGTACAATTATTTGAGTCAAGCTTCCACGTCTCAAGTATATCTCTGAAGTTCATGATAATTTCATCATTTACACATATATACCTATGAGATCTCAATTGAACAAGCAATCTTATCATAAGGTGAGGCCAATAAAAAATTACATAAATTTTACGATCATCATGATAAAAAAAGTTTCTTTAACGGATGAATTTAGTAATTTCCAAGCAAGTTTTTGATTATTAGAACCCTGATCGCAAACAATGACCTTAACATTCGCTCCTTTCTTAAATAAGGCCCTTTATGTTTCCAACAAAATATCATATAATTCTTCGCACGATGCGCCATGATCATTAAATCCATAAGATAAGAATTGGCGCCAAGGATTTTTTGCATTCATACTATTCAAACAAAATAATAACGCGTGATTTGCTAATTTCGATCCCCTTCGATTCTCACCCATATCAACAAACCCTTCAATTAAATCTTGAGCTTTCGAATACTCTTCACCGGATTTTATAGACATTTCATTTCATAGAATTTTATAGCGCACACGCGTTCTTCAGGACGTAACGACGTAAGCATATTATCAAGCATTTGCAATACTACATTGTTTAATCCCGGTAAAACATCGTATTCAGCTACCCACCCTCTAACCGTTGATTCTCCGGCCAACCGCACTTTAAGGTCCCGAAACCGACTGTAACACGCTGCTGAATGATAATAAATAATTTTACAAAGGTTTCTTTCTTCTTCATTATACTCGATTTTGTCTCGTTTTAATTGCATTTTTATTAAAGTAGTTGCAGCTTTAGAAAGACCTATGCCTTCTAAGATGTCGTTGATGGTACGAATTTCTGTGTTCATTAAATTTTGGATGGAGTGTTCCTTACGTTTAACTTGTTGTTTTAAATTAAATTTTTAACTAATCTCTGGTACTTGGCTTTGTCGTCTTCTAAATCTGCAACTCTTTTTCGGAGTCTAAGAATCATCTGTCGAGCTTTGAGTAAAGTAGATTTTGATTTGATCTATGAAGAAGTTGTATCAGTTATATTTGAAGAAGAATTAATTGTATCAGACATTTTAAAATCTGTCGTTGGAACCTTACAAACGTTAGAAACATTGTTGGTGCGACTATCAAATTTTTCAGTCTTATTCTCTTGACTTTCCCTCTCATAACTTCATTATTTTTCACTACTCGCAACATCTTCAAAATCAAAAAATAATCTTTTACCGAATGGATACGTTACATCGCTTGGTCTTTTTCTAAGAACCGGAATTTCCTCTACTACGTCATTCACGCCTAAAGTTTGTTCACTATTTACAGCAAAACTTTGATCGATATGGAAATCCACTGATGCTTCTTCGATGGGGTTAATTTGAACGCCTTGACATTTATTTAGCGATTCTGATGCCCCATCAGCATTAACTGACGTGACATCAGCATTACTTAATCATGCTAATGACGCATTGTCAACTGAAGCCGTTGTTTCTGTAAGTACTGCATTTTTTACTTTAGATTGCTGCTGTGTGTGTGCTACGTGATATTTTTGCATATAATTTTCATAAACAACTTTTGCTTCAGGAGCCTGCCAATAAATAGGAGTACTGTTCCGTTTTAAACCTTTAATTTTGCCGGTATTGTCTTTCACCAAATCAGCATCATTAAAATGTCCATCACAAATTCCCGCAGATCGCTTGGAAGACGATGCCCAGAATTTTATTGTAGTGTTATCTGTTATAAAAAATATTTCTGGCTGGTTCAATCAGTTTCGATATTGAAAATTATTATTGATTAATTGAATGGCGTCAATCATTTACTTAAATGATCGCCGAAAATGTAAAAGTATTATCTGAATATTTCAAGTATTTTTTATTATGAACGGAAAAATCCTACACTTAAAACTATTGTAGATTATATATCTACCCCATCCATGCCGTTCTTAAGCACAAGTCTGCTTGTAAAAACTTGAGATGTACTATTGGGATTGTTACGTTCAACTAACATTCAAATTTTTCTTGGAAATATATTTATTAGTTTTAAGAAATTCCGTTTTTGTAGTTATACTTCTATAGGCTCGTTATGCGTGAGAGTAAATCAACGATTTCAGATTGGCGACCTTGAGAAAATGTGTAACGGAAGTGGATTTTGCATGTTACTCCCCCTTCACCCCACCCCATTTGACGTACTTCCGGTTCCTTTCACACCATACAACACCTTAGCAAATAGTTTCAAAAAAAATTTGAATCTCTGACCTCCTGCACACTAGCCAAGGCCCTCGCTCATTCTGCAATGAGCTCTCCCGATATTGCAAATTCAATTACTTATACTTATGGTGCGGTTCGTATCTTATTTTTTGTGTATTTTTGATTTTTTTCAAGGTTTTGATTACTGTCCATTAATTAACATTGTTTGTTCATAAATTTTTTCAATAAACATATAACTTATTTAACAAACTAAATTTTTTTGTAAAATGTTTTCGAAAACTTTAAAATTAGATATTTTAGCAGAATAGCTTTCTTGTTTATAAAAAAATTTTCATTTATTCATTACTAATTTATGACTTTTGCAATACTTATATGATTGTTTATACGATTTTTAAATATTTTTTCAACATTTTTAAGAATTAGAAATAAAATTTTGTACACTTTAAATACAATAATTGATTTTTATTACGTTTTANGGAGAAAAGTTCTGAAAGATGAGAAGAGCGCAAATATATGCAGCAACACTGGCGGTTATTTTTCTCATATGGATGGACTAACATAAACTAACACACACGCTTTAACGCATACTTGACCCTTTCTTTCTTGTGTTATTAAAAAAATAACTACTTGTAGATCTATTTCAAAATTAAATAGGTTTATCTAAAAGTAATCCTGCATACCAAAAAAATAAAAAAATTTGGGGATAGTTACAGATCATAATTATAAATGCAATTCTAAGTTATTTTTCAATAAGGTTACATGTGATATTGAGATAAAAAAAAAAAAAAAAAAAAAAAAACAAAAAAAACACAGTTAAACGAGCTGCAATTTTGTGTGGGTATTTTTTAGACTCTTTCGAATTATGTTTGATGTTTGAATAGTATCTGTCAAAATAACCTGTGTGATGAACATCCTAACTGGCATGTAATACTACCATATTGAAGAAAGCGATACTACAGCATGGTTTTTCTTAACTTTTTAGATACAGTCATATTTTGGGTAATAAATATAGAATAGGAATAAGTGTGTGTGTGCGCATATGACAGATGTGAGCATGACATTAGAGATGTAATCAGCGTAGGCAGTAGGGAATCATCGGAAGATTTGACTAAAGCGCTCAGTTTGTTCACTGGCCAGCCTATATATTATTTGTATTGTATTGTGCCGTAATATATTGTTTAAAATCGTTAATTTATTACATACTAAAATATTAATTGGAATCATACCCAATCAACGAAGGTATACTCATTCCTACGATAATTGTACTACCTTTGTACACAATATTGTTTCATAGAAATTATTTTTATTCTCATAATTATATTATTTGCCATATAATTTCATAGAAGTATAACTTTATATTTGGGTACCCAAGCACCCTCTGTCCACTGGTTTTATTAAAAAAAGGTCTATGATCCTGAATGAAAAATTAAACTTTAAAAATTATTGAAAATACTTCAAATGGGGCTCATTTTTGTAGTCAAGACATCTATAAACAAATTTGTTAAAAGCATATAAATAATTAATGGAATTAACAACATTGTTACTTTGTAAAGTAGCAATTTTTGATGATAATTTCACAAAAAATCAACGCATTGGCATGCTTCATTCACATTTGCTACGTGCAAATGAAAAAAAAAAAAGAAATGGTTTTCCTACTAATTATGAAAGCTGAGATGATATTTTAAAATGTAATCTTCACCAGCACACATCAAACTACGAATTTATTTTTTTAGCAGCACATAACCTCAAAGTTATTGATGTAAACAACATTTTTCAGTAACTAAGAAAATTAATTTCAAGACTCAGATGTTGTGTAAGTTGCGAAACCAAAATCTGTAAAATTTAATATTTTATCTTAAATTACTGGATAACCGTATGGGCGCTTGATTAATCGTGGTCCATGGATCTACCTTTTTCAATTTTTACAAATTGAACCCCTAATTGCTATCGTTGCCGCTCAATGTGTACTAAAAAATTGTTTAAAAATTAATAAAAGCGTTTTTTCGCTCAAAAAAAAAAATTATGGCAACTTTTTTTTAGAAAAAACACAGCAAGACAAATAGAAAAAAAAAGTTAGATTCTGTCTAAGCTCATAAGTCATGCAAAAAAAAAAGATTGTTTGTAAATTAGTAGAAATATTCAATTGAGTTGTCGGATGCCACATTTAGCTTCAAAGGTGATAGAAACGCTTTTATTTTATTGAAGAGTATTATTACGTGATTTAAAATAAGAAAGTCGGAAAAAATTTTATCGTACAGATCAAGTACGGCACAAATACTTGTAAGTTATTCTGATTATGGATAACATGGAAAATATATTTAAAGAGTTGCAAATTGATTGAAAGAATTCGAATATTCCACCCTTAAAATACGCAAGTTTTTGTAGAATGATCCATACATAACAACTAATAACGTACAGAAATACACACGAAAACACACATATGCATTTGCCAACAGGCCTTATTACCAAACTACTTGATATTAATTTATATAACTAAACATTTACATCTATAACTAAGTAACGCGACGTATGTCTATTGTGAGGGCCGTTGTGGCAGTGACGATTTTGTCACCTGGCATAAACGCTGTTGTTTTCCATTTTTCTGTTGTACTCGCTTCAACTATAACAAGTACATACAACGGCAGAAAAATCCTACACAGTCGAAAAACACAGCAAGACAAATAGAAGGTATACTGAACGTATGCATTGTGGAAAAAGAAAAAAAAATGAATGTCAAAAAGTAAACGTAATTAATACTCCCCCTGTTGAGATAAATCTCCTATGATGAAGTACAAATGTCTTGAGGTGATCGTTGCCAAAAACTGCACAACTCTGAATACTAATTACTAAAAATTAATGTCACGGTAATATATGATTAATGCTAGAAAACTCTTTAAGCAAGACTAATTCGCGCCATCGACAGCACCGTCAATAAATATGATAAAAACAAAACAGACGCGGTTGAGAACGAAACAACAGCGCTGCGGGTAGTAATGCGCTAATATCTCCCTGTATTATATAGTTATTTGTGTGGGGCATCCCACATATCCCCCCCACAGACCCTCCACAGCCCCCCTACAAATAAGCTGAAATTCGACCGTATTTATCGCTAATTTGACATTTTCTCACTTTTTCCTTAGACCCCCACAGACCCCCCACAAAATTTTGCCTGTCCCTCCACAGACTCACCACAGCCCCCCCACAGGCCCCCCTTACCATTTTTCATACATCATATCATGTATACTTGTTAAATGATGAAACATTAATAAGTGACTTTCAATTTATAAACATAGATACTGCCAATTTATCTATAAAAATCATCAAGTAAAGTCAATAAATTATGTAAAAATCTCTTTCCAAACAATATTTTCTGTTTCTGTATTTTTCTGCCTTTCTACTTAAATAAAAAAATTATTTTTTGTTTTGCATCTTAAAGCCACATATAATTGACCAAGAGAAAATAAGTGTTTTTTTAAATACAAACCTACATTATCGAAACTTTGACCTTGGGATTTTTTTATTGTCATAGCAAATGCCACAACGATTAGAAATTTTTTACGATACAAAATAAACGGTAATGTTAAGGAGTTTCCTGTATCTAAAGTTATTCTTGGAATGAAAACTCTATTTTCAATTTTTTCTCCAGTTATTATTTCTCCTTCTATATTATACTGAAATAATTTTGTGATTCGTAAACGCGTTCCATTACAGAGTCCATCTGATATACTTAAATTTCTCAGTAACATCACTATTGTACTAACTTTTAGATTAAGTACTGAGATGGTAATTCTTCACGAATATTGTTCAACATTTCCACCGTAAAATTTAAATAAATATTATCGTCTGATTTATCAAGCCCTCATAAGTTTTGTTAGTTATACTATAGTAAGTTTAAATTTCTCCAGTTAATTTTCTAAGAATTTAATTATTCAAGTAAGAGGTATTCTCGTTATGCGATGTAAGTATAACACTATTTATCGAACAATTGTAGATAATAGAGAATATTTGAGAACATTCATCGTTTGAGATTCAATTTTTAAGAATGTTTCAAGTTTTTATTTCGCCTTTCCCAATTTTGGATAATAATTTTGAAAATCCGTTATCGTTACAACGATTAGTGATTTATAATTTTAAAATTTGGAATGAGTTTCATAAAAATGAGGATTTAATAGTTTGTTTAAGTATAATTTTTTTATTACCGTTTTATATCACTGGGAGAATCTGACGAAAATCACCTCCTGAAANATAATAAATTAACGTTTTATATAAATAAGTTTTTCCTCATCCTCCAGTCAATCTATAGAGAAGATGTTTTTTTTTTTTTCGCAAATGATATAAAATATATTTTTCTGGTCATTCTTTAAACTTTTATACATCGAGTTATACATTTCTTTACTAAAACGTATTTCATCTTCTATATCTTCTTTTTTACTCTCTATTTTTTTTTGGTACAGTGTAATTAAAGCATCCACATGATTTATCTTCTGATTCTGAAATTTGATTAATATGTAAAGGAGCTAAATTATCTTTATTATTAGGTTAACTCTTCGTGAAAAATTCTTTGTATTTATTCCATATTTTATCACCTTAAACGTTTTCTGAGATTAAAAACCAAGAAAAAATTGTCTTAATTGATATGGAAACATGACAGCTATTGCTTCTTTAAAAATATCATCGATTTTGTCATCATTGTCTATTGAACCCATTGCAATTGCAGTATCTTTAAAAGTTTTATAAGTTATTCCTTTATATGTTCTAATGTCTTTGAACGATGTCAAACCAGTTACTTTATTCCATATTTTATCACCTTAAACGTTTTCTGAAATTAAAAACCAAGAGAAAAATTGCCTTAATTAATATGGAAACATAACAGCTATTGCTTCTTTAAAAATATCATCGATTTTGTCATCATTGTCTATTAAACCCATTGCAATTGCAGTATCTTTAAAAGTTTTATAAGTTATTTCTTTATATGTTCTAATAACTTTGAACGATGTCGAACCACTTACTTTATTTAATACAAGTTGGAAAAAAAATTTTTTTATGATCTCTTGGAGATACAAGTTTAATCGACCCATTGCAATATTTTTTATTACATTTTTCCTTTAAGATTACTATTTGAATTTCCGTATGTTAGAATATTGTTGTTCAAGAAATTAACTATAACGTGAACACGTAATAAATCTGAGAAGCTTCTAATTTCAATACTTGTACCATAAGTCCCATTTTTGACGTTATGTTAATATATTTATCACTATTTTTCACATTTTGATTATAAAAGTTACCTACTATGAATTCATAATAATTTTTTATTCATTTACAACATTATTAATTACTAAAGAACGAACTCTCATGTAGGAATCTTCGTTACTATACAGAATATAAGAAGAAGTTCTGTATAAAAAATTTCCATCCCCTTTCACGATAACTTTTATATTGTTTATTTTTAAAAATTTTACAAGTATTTAGTTTGATTTTAAATTAAATTTGAATAGTACCAAGTACAAACGATTTTTCTAATTTACAGTGTAGAAAACTGTGAGTTATTATTTTCATATGTGTCATTGAATCTGAAAATAAAAAATTCTTTCTAACCACTTATATCAATTGATAAAATATAGAATGCATAATNTGTTATTTAAAGTATATTTTTTCAACCACTACCATTACTCAATTTTGTTTCCTCTGGTGCCCTGACTACTTGGTTATTGAGAAATTTTGCATTTTTCTAAGGCACTGTATATAATGTATACATCGTTTTACAGGCAGACGAACTCGCGTGTTTGCTCGTCTGCATTTGTGTACAAATAAGTAACTAAATCTACATTGTCTTAGACTTCCAATATTTAATATCTTTTTCTTTGCTGAGCGACCTGCAACTTTTGCGATTTTATTAGAAAGGATTATTTCCAGTTCTCATTTTTTATTTTCCTGCGTAAGATTGAACTTTTAGTCGGAAAAAGCTATGATTTTTCGTACAGGAATCATAATGACCCACACGACCCATATAAAAATTTCGAACAAGCTTTTTTTGATTTCGATAGGCCATATGCTTTGAAAAATTTATTGTAGAATCAAGTCTTTTTATGCGATATATATACAAACGGATGGGTGTACTGTATGATCATGTGCGCATCACAGCGTGCATCGAGCAGATATAAAATGTCTTGTGCGCTGTTTTTATAATTGACAAGGAAAAACTAATAATGCTAATTTATTTTCTAGAAACTTAAATTATGTACAGGATTAAAATAGTGTTAAATAGTGCAATATAGTTTTAAATATCACTGATTTTAATAACTTGACAATTATGTTTTTGTTTTTACAGTTAAATGAGTGATCAACAGCACTTGGAAAGCTTTTACTTAATGCGTCAAATGATTTGTGTAGCCATGAATGAAAAAAAAATTTTTTTTTGATCGTATATCAATATTGAAAAGAATAAAAAAATCTTTTCTGTCACAGGTAGAACAAAATAAGTAAGTAATCATTAAAAAAAAAGTGTGAAACATTTAAAGTAATGTTGTACTAATAAAATTAAAAAAAATTTGCTCCGAGTGAGATTATAACTCGAAGCCGCAAAACTAGAGTCCACGGCCATACTCTAGCTACCTGAGCTATCACAGCATAGGGTAAGAGAAGGCTGAAAGTTACATATATTCATCGTAAAGTTTCGAAGCTTAGGATTTGAATTAAGCTTTATCGTATTATTGCCGTTAAGCTATGTATTAATGGTAAAAAAACACAAATTACCTAATTAATATATCAGCGCAATGGGGCGTTTGGGTAAAGGCGTTCAGTGTATTAGTAAATAATATTACAGAGTACAAAAAATATTTGAGCGTACTGTGTCTTTGTGGTGAATGCCTTTACTTATTATGTAAAAATTTCACTTATCATAAAAGTGAAGAACAATTGAGCGCACTGGATTATTGGGATAAAGGCGATCGTTTATTTATAAAGCAAAGTAATATGTTAATTGCGTTGAGCTTGTTATTTCTTAAAAAATGGAAAAAAAATTTTGATATTCTGACGATTATGTTTTTATTTCTATAGTTAAACGAATGATCAACTGCATTTAAAAAGCTTATCTTTCTTCCAGGAAGGAAAAGCGAGAAAAGTAATACCCGCAGCTATTTTCCGTATGAGTGTACAACTATAGCTATAGATATGTAGCCTGTTGTATGCATATACATATAGTTTTAGCTTCTCCTCTCTTCATAACCAATGCACACATTTGGATTCTCATGTCTCTCTCACTCATCTTCCCTCAGCTCTCCTGGCAAGCCGAGCCTACAAGCCGCCAACCAATAGACAACGTGTGCATAGTTTCTCTGCTGGCCACGATGGATTGGCGCTTAAATCAGCGCCGAAACATCGGCACACTCTTTAACATAGGCACTGGGAATCTCCCTACTTATCTCTGGTGATGATAATGACGTAACAATTAAAATACTGAGTTTTGTAGAAATTTTTTTGATATATTGTCTTATCCGTTCCTAAAAATTAAACATTGTATGTCACTAAAAAGTGTTTTATAGCATGTTTGCGCTAAGCGTATCAAAGCCTGTGTATTTGTCTTTATTTTTTGTGGACGTGGAAATGAAAATAAAAAGCAAGGGTTCGCGTGGACTCGCGAGTATATGAAAGGCTATGCGCAGACTTTCACGTATGCAAGGATTCGCGCGGACTGACGCGTATCCAAGGCTATCTCCACGGATGAGCAGATGTGCACGTAAATGCTAGGCGACGTATAGGTGTGTACACATATGCAAAGCCAGTCACGGGTATGCGTAATACACACACGTACATCTAAGTATTCACTCAGTGTGAAAGGATAAGCACGTATATGTAAGGATGTTCCAGAGTATGCATGTATTTACAGAAATACAAGAATACGCTGCATATGCCCTTATGGTACGTATACATGGTCATGTACATTTATTGGCAAGAGTGTCCTCATAAACTTACGTGTACATGGATACGTGTAAAGACACAGTAGTGCAAGGACTCATAAGGATGGATGAGGTTACAAGAGGGAACGTGCGGCTTTGTAAAGTTACGTGAGTAAACATCGATGCCTGGACAATCCTCTTACATGTCTGCTCTCGGCGAACCTAATAGTGAAGCTGTAAATAGGAAATAAACTTTAGCAAACGGGACCATCTTCATCAGGCAAGAGTGACGGACCAATCTCCACCTGGGATAAATAGGTGGATAGGTTTGTATATTATTTAATATTTTAGAGTAGCAGAATGGCGAAATGAGACTTTAGGACTTTGTTGTGTTAGTGGTCAAGTATTGTGATTGAAAAAAAAAATTTTAATGGTATAATTTTTTTCAGTTCTGAACCTTGACAGCACCAACAAATAACCGTTTTCATTTATTATCACTTAAGAAAGTGCAAATAAATGGCCCTTTGTGCTATCAACTCTTTAATGGCGTAAGAAACGCACGATACTTTCCAGTTTCATTAGAATAATTTTACATTTTCAAAGCTTATTATTAGATCTAAAACTGCATGGTTTCCGAGCAAAAAATTTTTTATTAGAAATTTTTGTATTATGAGAAGTGTGAAGAATAAATGTAAAATTGTAAAGTATTTATAAACTAAAAACATCTTATATTAATTACGCATTAACACACTTATGAGCTACACTCACAATTAGGAAGTCCCAGACGAATCCGAAACAGGGTAGTGAGTGTTTTTCAAATTCATGTTTAAGTAAGCGAAGTCAGTTATTGACATTTAAGTTTAAAATTTAATAAAATACAGTCTTTTACTCACGGTTTTTCGTTGATTATTTTTGTTCATTTAATTTTCAATACATATTTTTGAGGCATCAAATATATTGTTATGTTCCACTCATATTTGCAAGGATTAATTTTCTAAATGGTATAACATAATCAATTTTAGTTTAATATTGTATATTTACTTAATTCAAGTTTTTTTGCTGCTTTTGTTTTCTCGCTTTTTTAAACAGTATAAAAAATATTATGATTTTCAAAGCCCTAATCTTAGTGTGAATTTTTGTATAAACATTTTTTTCTAAAACTGATGAACCATCATCAAAATAATTTGAGAAAACTAAAAATAGCCGATTTTTAAGTTATTTTGCAATTTTAAACCATGATGCGTATATCCATCGAAGCAAACACTTGGGAATGTTATTTAAAGTATATTTTTTCAACCACTACCATTACTCAATTTTGTTTCCTCTGGTGCCCTGACTACTTGGTTATTGAGAAATTTTGCATTTTTCTAAGGCACTGTATATAATGTATACATCGTTTTACAGGCAGACGAACTCGCGTGTTTGCTCGTCTGCATTTGTGTACAAATAAGTAACTAAATCTACATTGTCTTAGACTTCCAATATTTAATATCTTTTTCTTTGCTGAGCGACCTGCAACTTTTGCGATTTTATTAGAAAGGATTATTTCCAGTTCTCATTTTTTATTTTCCTGCGTAAGATTGAACTTTTAGTCGGAAAAAGCTATGATTTTTCGTACAGGAATCATAATGACCCACACGACCCATATAAAAATTTCGAACAAGCTTTTTTTGATTTCGATAGGCCATATGCTTTGAAAAATTTATTGTAGAATCAAGTCTTTTTATGCGATGTATTTCAACACAGTTCCAACGGCTCAACTTTCAAAAAGGCGATAAGCTCTCTTCTTCTTTTCTTCATTTTGTCTCTTCTCTTCTTAATTTACTGTTCTAAATTTTCTTTTATAACTCAAGATCAGAATTTATGAACATGCGTGCACAAATTTTTTTTGTGCTGTTAATATATTTGCATTAGTTAGGTATGAAGAATAAATATTATTATAGTAATATCATTATTGTTTAAATTTATTATGGTTGTAACATTATAAATTATCTGTTTCGTTGTTAAATACAGTGTATTGTATTACTTAGTTTAAAATTCTTTGTACCTGCCTATTTTCAAAGACTTACGTTTTCTATCATGAAGCTTACTTGTAGAACTTCATAGTTTCACTTCTGTCAGAGTTCCAAGATCTCTAATACCTTGCTTTTTTAAATTAATTACTTGACTTTTTTAGGATGGGAATATTAAAAAAATTTTTGAATGCTTGATTGTTATTAAAATAAGCAATATATCAAAAAAAATAATTTTGTGGCCATTCCCACATTAACAAGCCATGTAAAAGACCAAAAATAGAGCTTTTTGATTATAAGAACATGATTCTTATGTTTCGTAAATAAGTTGTACCTTTATAAAAGCAAATACAATTCAAGTTGTTACGGGATTACTTATTAGTAGTGTTTTTTATAAATAAATATTAAAAAGTTGTAAAGTCAAGCGAAAAGCAACGGAATTTGTTGATAGTAATGTAAAGGTTGTTGTAAGAAAGAATTTGAAAATAAGTATTAGTTTTGAGCTTATACATCCATGGTTTCAAGAAGCGGGTAAGCTGTTTAATGAAATTAGTGGCCAAACACATATGCATACTTATTTAGATTAAGAATTATTGCATAGTTTGTTTCATTAGTTGTCAACAATTTCCCTAAATTCACACTGACACAGCTTCAAAAACTTCAAAATCGAGAAAAGTCCAATACATATTCCAAATCTTTGATAAAAACTGTAACAAAAATATTAGAAAAATAGTAGCTTTATTTAGATACACTAAAAGCATTAGTAATTTTAAGACGTGTGGAATAACATTAATTTTTTACGTGTTTATAACACAGAGTTTTTTCACAATCTCTAGAAATGTGAGATTTCTGACTTCTGTGCCTATAATACTTATATCAAAAAAGTGCATTTTGAGCGCTTATAACTCAAAAACTACACTGCCAATTGTTCTGGAGTTTTAACACAATATTGCTCCGAATAAGATAAGTTTGAACCTTGAATTTTATCTTATTCTGACAGATATTGATTTTAATTCAGATGAAGTTTAAATTTAAGTGAAGAAAAACTCAGTTTCCAGTTTAAGTGTACAGAGATTATACAAAAATTATACAAAATTATACAAAAGAGTCGTAAACTCGTGAATGAGCCTTTGCTAAAACCATCAAAGGCAAATACCAAGACAATGAGAGATAGAGAGTAAAGGTGTACAGGATAAGTCAAACATCTTGTACAAACCACACGGTGGAGCGGACCATACTGTTAAATTACAGTCGTTAAGGGATTAAAACTGATAATAGTGATGAGAGTAAATTTTAAGGTAGTGGACGATATTCATGGCGACAGTAAAGTGGTTAGTCAGCAGGTTTTAGTCTGGCCAGAAGCAGAGATTATGGAGATTATATCGCGACGCAGGGATCCGAGTATGGATAGTAAATTAATGAGATGCTAGGAAGTAGTATAATACAAACTTATATGGTAAATGATTAATAATAGTAATAATAATAATAATAATATTATTAATCTTAATTATAAGATTAATTATGGTTTAATCTTATAATTAAGAAAATCAGTCCAAGGAGGCAGAAGTTTCGAAAAAATTTAGATGCCTTAAAAGAAGGAAACTTGAAAATTGGTCAGTCCACTATTAGTGCAAGAAGTATGAGCTGTTACATAGGGGAATAATGTGAAAAAATAGGTGAAAAAGAAGTAGCATATATGTGGTTATAAACAATAATGGTAAGGCTTTGTTAGGGTAAATAAATAATAGTGACTAGTTTCTATTAAACAGTATGGATGAAGGAAGAATGGGAACAGTTTAAGGGAAAAGATACTTTCAAACTTCCTTAGAGGAAAAAAAGCAAGACCAGCTAGTAGAGTGGATCAAAAAGTTAAAGAAGAGTCCAGAAATATAAAATTAGGGGGAAGTTGGATGAGATTAGTTTAAAATAACAGCATGAGTAATGAAAATAAATTTTTTTTTCTATATTATAGTGCTCTACATCCGGCTCTTTTAATAAGGAAATCACTATGGGCACTTAGCACTTTGTAAAGGGACAAGGAAAGGGATCGGTGGCTTCCCATTACAGGAGGGGGATAGGGGAAAATTAGGCAATTTTTGCTGCGAGAAGGTCCCCTAAAACCCTCCTCGTGGAGCATTACGTGGGTGAAAAATCACATGTGAAAAATCACAGAGGTACTTGCCCAATAAGTCGCACTGGCCAGGAATCGAACCACAGTCTCCCGCGTGCCAATCCACGACCTAGCCGACTGAGCATTAAACCCAACTAAAAAATGTATTCCCTCATGATCTAACTCTGTAACCTAGTTATAAGCTTCAAAATCTTGTTCTTAACGTTGAGTAGATTTTAAAAACCTTGCCGTAATTCAGAAAATTTTAAAATCGAATTTATGTGTAACACAAATAATTGCTTAACAAGGGAGACACCAGAAAAGCCTTCATGAGAAAAGAAAACATTGGACACTTTTTACTTTTTTGTACATCTGTAGCACCAGAATCGAAGATAATTCAAGTGAATTAACAAATAATTTATTAACTAATTGTATAAACTCTAAACTGTTGATCGGGATGATAATTTAGTCAACTTTCAAAAAGAAGTTATAATAATAAGGTTACATATGAAAGCTTCACAGTACTGGAAATCGTAATTAATTGTAAAAGTTATACAAGATGCTTGACTCACACTTCTTCGCTTGGTCTAAAACAAGCACTTAAATCGATAATTTGTTGGGAATGACAATTAAAAAGTCAAAAGTTAACGCATCGAATTACCAATTTTTAAAAAGTGTGGGTTTAAAAATAAAAAGCCTTAGTAGAAGCTAACTTGAATATTCTCGTTGGAGAGATTCTAACCCTCCAGTCTGTTACCACCTTTAATGAGTCCATTGCGCACTATAAGATCTATGTTTATTAACTTCACACGTTGTAAATTTTTAATAGCAGCGGTGATTTACGTATATCAGTTCAACATAAACACTTACGTTTGTCACGATCTCGTAGTTTCTTATAAGTTTATGGAAAATTAGTTTAATAAAACGGTAAGACAAAAGTAACATATGCTCGATTTATAAACAAGGCCACCTGCCACCTATCACGGTAAGAGATACAGTTTATAGAAATAAAAAGTGTAAAAATGATAATATGGAATCTTGCATGAAAATTGGCTAATACTTAGTCATAATCAAAACTTAATGAATAAGAACTTGAATTATACTGATATCCACAACATTATTCTAAATAATAAGGGGTACTTCGTTGTCTTCATTCCTCTCAATTAGGTATTAGGTTTTACTGAACATCAACAAGATACCTAAAGAGTGGATTTATTTGGCTCTTCAAGAGAACAGTGGTTGGAGAAGTTAAAATTTAAAGTTGATATGATAAATTGTTTCTGTCATCAAGTTAATAAAATAAAATTGGTCCCCTTTTGCCCACATAATAATAAAAAATACAAAGCCAGATGTGCTTAATATAATTTGGTACTTTACAAAAAGTCTATAAAATGGAGATTTATATTTAGGCAAATCTACTTCACAATCACAGAGTAGATTATTGACTTATATGTTTTACCTTAACATATAGTGTGTTAAAAAAAACATGGTGTAGTTATTTACTAGGTACGCTTATTAGCCATCAGTAGGCCAAACAGCCAATCTGGAGGCTAGATCTTGCGGCCTTTCATTTTAGATTTCCCACCAATCAATGCATATAGTGCGTCATTTCATTATAGCTAGTGGTAACTTTGGCTGGTAATTAAAAAGTATTGAAAATATAAACAGGAAATTAATGAAACAAATAGTTAAATAATTGAATATATTAAATACATTGGGTTGGGGAAAAAGAAATTTCGATTTTTTTTCATGTTTTGTAAAGCGAATTTAGTCATGTAAATTTCAAACACTATTCAACGGTATGTGTATCGTTGTATCAATAACTTTTTGCCAGTTTTCTGCATGAACCACATTTCCGTCACTATGAAATTCTGAGGTTTTTGGGCAAAAAATTGAACCAAGTGATTTTTATAAGCCTTTTTTGAAGCCAACTTTACATCTTGACACTGCTAAGAGAGTTCTGCAGAGACCAAAACAAATGGTAGTCGGGCGGGGCAAAGTCTGGGCTATACGGTGGATGCATTAAAATCCTCCAGTCAAGCTCTCTTAATTTTAACTAAGTCACTAACGATTTGTGTAGGCTAGCATTGTCATGATATAAGACAACGCATTTCCGATTGATCAATTCTGGCCTTTTTTTTCACCGCCTGCTGCAATTGCATTAGTTATTGACAGTAGAGCATCGAATTAGTTTTTTAACCAAAATTTAGCAGCTCACGATGAACAGTTCTTTCCATGTCCTACCAAACACTCAGCAATACCTTCCTTGGCGTCAATACAGGCTTTGCAACCGTCTGTGAAGCTTCGTCGAGCTTTGACTATGATCTTTTTGGCACATAAATATCGTGCATAATCCACTTTTCACCACTTGTAATCATTTGTTTTAAAATTGGCTCGAGTTCATTTCGTTTAAGGAGCGATTTACAAATGGAAACTTGGTCCATTAAATTTTTCTTGTTAATTCATGTGGAATCCAAGTATCAAGCTTTTTTTGGTATCCAGCCTTATGTAAATGTTTTATGGTCTGTAAAATTGTTTTATGGTCGATTTTTAGTGCCATAGCTATGTTGCGAGATAAAATACATCGGTCTACCTCAATTTTTTGAAAAATTTCATCAACTTTTCAAACGATTGACCGACCAGGATGAGGTTTATCTCTAACATCGAAATTTCCAGAACGAAATCAAGCAAACTAATTCTAACACTAGTGTTTACTCAAGCTTTCATCACCATAAACACTACACAATTTTTGAAGAGCCTGCGCCGCATTTTTTTCCTTTTCGGAAGTAAAAAAGTAGAATATGACAAAAATGACCATCTGGAATCTCTATTTTCAAAGCGCAATAACTATTGCCTGAATACACGAATTTTGCTAGTGTTATTTTCACAATCATTTATTGGAAAAAACCACAATATATTTTTTCCCAACCCAGTATTCTTGCCAATCACATCCTCAATAAATGCAAACTTGATACAAATCCGAAAAAAGTTTTTATAAACTCTTTGTAATCTGTATTTGCACGTACGTTTATGTTTAAACTAAGATCCACCTCATGAGAAGCGTTGCTACCTCAGTAGTAAGCGTGCTTAAGACTGAAACAACACCGTTCTATGGGTCATGGGTCATGAGTTCGATTCCCGGTTAATACAGATTTTTTCAAAAACTATTTTCATTAGAAAAAGTTCCTATGAAATTCCAACTGTTTCGAGGCGGGTTTTTTGGTGAAATTTTCCTTCAGAGTGATTACAGAGTTTTTTTCTTGCCTCATAGGTCTTCAGACGTGGGTGAAAGTCGAATAGTGTTTGGGCTATAGGTAGGGATTAGAAAATTCGATGTCAGGTGCTGGGCAGATAGTGCTAGCCATACTGGCGAGGTATGGTCAACGAAATATAGAGCTTCTCTAGGAATTCTAATTAGCCTGGTCCTAATGCTTCAGCAGAGAGCGCTGGCTTAACCGGTGAGGAGTGGAGGTCCTGAATTACGTAATCTTCTCCGCAGAAAGGCTACACAGTGATAAGAAGACCCGATGCTTCATTGGTGTAGAGAGTGCCAGCTTAACTAGCAAGGTGCCTCTCCGGAGATATTTCTACTGTACCGATGGTGTGATAGGAATATTAATAGAAGATTGGTTAATGGAAGCGGCAATACACCCTTACACAAAGGTGATAAGTGGGTGCCTGGTGACTAGGCCCGTAAGCTTCGCGGTAATCCAGTACTCTTTATTGGGTATATGATAAGCAAAAGATGCGTTACACATAGTTATTAATGTATTACATGAATTGATTGTTCAACTATCTGGTTTTTTAATTTGTTAAGAGAAGATTCCACCTCTGGTAATCATTAAGGTAACGGTTTTTAATTTAATAAAAGTTAATCAATTTACGGTCTAAGACTATAAATATTCATTAGCAAAAAGAATCGGATTATGTGATGCTAATGACAATTTATTTTATTTTATTAGTATCTCAAATAAATATTATAATCAGTTGCAAATACAAGACAATCTTATTTACCTGAAAAAAGTATAAATCACTTAATACTGAAACGCTATTTTTATGCACATGCTGTGAAAGGACAGGTACCGTTCTTACATTCATGAATAACCTTGTTTTGTACTAAATTCTAAATGTAGGACGGAACTCTTGGATTTCATTTCTCACCAAATGAATTCAATTTTTATTCCTCACGATTCGTTGGCCCGAAGGCATTTGCTCTCATTTGCAGTACGCTTTCTTTTTTAATATGTTGACTCAAATTTATGATGTTATGTTTCACTGACTGATATATTTGGAGTAGTATTAATGCGTTGTACGGCGAGCTGATGTGTTTCTTTTTGATTAAATATCTGCCTGGTGTAATGCAGTAGTTGCGTATTCTGATTTTCCTTTTATTTTTCGTCCTTGTAAACGTCTTTGTCATACTTGAGTCTTTTGTTTGGGCTCTGTATTAAATTTATTAAATACAGCTTAAGCTTTTCTTCTATTTATTAAAATTTTTCATTTCAAAAATTTTATTATTTTTTTTTTTGCTGGGTCACCGTGACAGCCTACTGACTTAGTCGCAATGACCACCCACCCACCACCTATTTTTAGGGGTGTATTGCCGCACCCATTTCCTAACTCTTTACTTATATCATACCTAATCCATGAGCACAGTGTGAGTATCTCCGGTGAAACACCTTGCCAGTTAAGCTGACACTCTCTGCACCAACGGTGCATCGGGTCCACTCGCCACTGTGAAGCCTTTCCCCGGAGAAGACTCCATATTTCAGGACGTCCACTTCTCGCTGATTCAGCTTGTGCTCTCTCTGCCGAAGCATTGGATCCAGGCTAATTAGCATCCCAGGAGAAGCCCCATGTTTCAGGAACCACTCCTCGCCGGTAAGGCCGGCGATCCTCGCCTGGCGCATTAGATCCGCTAATCCCTACCTATAGCCTTAATACTGTTTTCCATTTACTTAGGCCCGAAGACCTGTGGGGCAAGGGAAAAATCCTGGAATTACTCTGAAGGAAAATTCCTCTGAAAAACCCTCCCTGAAACCGCTGGGGTTACATAGGAACTTTTCTCGATGAAAACAGTTTTTGAAAAAATCTGCATTTACCGGGAATCGAACCTACGACCCCTAGAACAGCGTTGTATCAGTAACAAGCATGCTTACCACTGAGTTAACGCCGCTTTTTTTTCAAAAATTTTACTTTGGACACGAAATCTAATTATTAACTAAGTTATGTCTTTCCTGATTTAATAAATTTCATGAAGCAGGTAGTTTGAATTTGATGAGAATAAAAATAATAAAATTTTGATTTGCACTTACACTATTCTTAATAAGTTTTTCCTAACTTTAACTCCTGTTTTTGCCGTTAAAACTCAAATTGATGGTCCTTTCTTTCTTGGTTTTTTTTTTTTTTTTTTTTTTTTTTTAGATGAGTTTATAGTAGCCTAGGTTGCTTGGATTTTTCTTACTTAGCTTAGCTAAGTTACCGAACTAAGACTTACATGTACTTCGAAGACACAACTCAACTTACTCTTTAACATTTATAGTTACTTTAGAGCACTTACTAAAAGAAAAAAGTTGTTATTTGGTACGTGCAGAGAGTATTTATACTCTTATTTAAATAATCAGGTTAAGCTCTGATTCGTCGTTTAAAACCCCAACCTGACACAAGAAAAATGGTGGTGCTATAAGTATGCAACGATTGATGGTTAAAATGACTAATTTGTTACTTCTTACACGTTAATACTTGATGTCAAAATGTGTACAATATTCATTATAGATCATACGTAATAATGAATATTGTAATTGCTGATTGTTCATATTCATGCGTATGTTACTGCAAATTGACGTTGTAAGGTAAGCACTTAAATCGATTTTTTGAAAATTGCAAGCGTAGTTTGCGTTTTGTAACGGCAGCCTTTTTTAAATAAAGTCAGTTATAGGTTACGTGATTGCAGAAGCAAATAGAAAGCTCAATGTGTTGAAATCTCTAAGCACTGGATTCTTACAATTTTAAAACGTAGCTGGGTGTTTTGAAGTAATAAATATAAAGTTTATGGCATGAGATGATTTTATTTGTAAATTAAGACTGCTTAGTAATATGTTCATCCAAGAAAATCATGTTCGTATTTATTAAACGAAAAAAAATTTACCTGAAATTCCACAGGCGTTATACGTAATGTTTTGAGTCCATAGTTCATTTTTACTATAATTGTTTCAGACGAAGCTGAAATGATGAACAATTTATCTTTAAAACGTCATAAAACATCCATGGTTTTATGGAAGACTACCGATAACTTTATGGAAGAAGTTGACGATAATACGACCGATTCTGACGATCACACAGCGACTATTGAATCAAATACTTCTGATTCGGCACTTAATAAACCATCTTGTAAAATAGATGATTTCGAAGATAACGCTTCCATGTACTACCATCGTGTAAGAAAAAATAAAGTATCTCGAGTGGTCAGCCCCAGTACTGTGACTCGTCAAAAAGTATCTGTAGATGTTACCAATCCTTTGTACAAAGAGCCATTTAACCACGGATGGAAACGTGAGTTAGTTTATAGAGCTGGAACATCGGAAAATCAGACACGGCGAATGGCTGATATTTACTACTATACTCCTGAAGGAAAAAAAGTTCGCAGTTACAGAGAAGTCATCGAGTTTCGTAAGTACATGAAATTTTGTCTTTGCAAGTTCTTGAGATACACAAAAATATAATTTTAATTTTTGTAGTTACAGCTAGTGAATTAACAATTGACAATTTTACATTTTTCAAAGAGCCACTTGGAGTAAATGACCCTAACAAAGAGATCATTCGAGATGCCAAAAAAACAAAAGTTAGTCATCTTACTTGTATTTTAAATTACCGAAACATGTATGTATGCATGTATGTTTGTATGTATGTATTTGTGTGTGTATGTTTTTTCTTAGATTCTTTTCGTGTTACTTGAATACTAGTATGGCATTATTAGTACCTAATTTATTAGATATATACTTTGCCCTAGCTCTTTTAAGGCTACTTTGATTCTTTTGCCATGTACAACTGTTTTCGCACTTTAGCCTAGACGTCAAGTGCGTATCGGTAGTAGTATTACTGCGTAATCAGTTTACGTGCATGTAACAATGTCCCAAGTTTGCTAAGAAACTAACCCCCTGCTTTATTTTTTTTATCAACAATAAAGTAAGAAACTTGTGTTTTTTTCTAGTATTTTGGTAATATCTTCTCTCTGAGGCGAAAATCAGTACAATTAGGTAAAAGGAAATTTGTAGAGAATTAAATTGTATATGAAATAATACGCATAGCGAAACTTTAAATATTATTCATCACTCGCAAATAGCGTTCATAGTTAAAAAGGGCATTTTATTTAACATTTAATAACTTGAAATGCAAATCATCTGTAATCTTTAAATTTTAAGAAAGTTTTGCACCTATTGATGTAAACAAGTGTACATGATCTTAAAGTTATCGCTTTTTAACTATTCAAGTCTTAAGGATCAACTGTTTTTCGAAGCTTATTTGCATAATGCAAAAAAATTTCTGTGATCTTCTAATTTAGATTCTACTGGTCTGAAAAATTTTAAAATCAGCTTAATTTCAGCATCCTGTTAAAATGTTTGAAAGAATGATTTACAGCTGATTTTATCACTATTTGTTTAACCATCGTAGTTTTCTACCCTCGTATAGAACCATGTCACTTTTTTATTTTTTAAAATAGTGCTTCCGCTTACTTATAGCTAAACATCTGCTATTTTTTTACAAAGAGTATCCTCGGTTATTGAAGGTAAAATGCTCTACGATTTTATTTACATTTACCGGGAATCGAACCTACGACCCCTAGAAGTAGAGCGGAAAAAAATACAATTTTTTAAATATTTTTTTAATTGCTGCATAGTGTGATGTATAAAAAAAAAAAGTTATTTAGCCTCCAAAATAGTGTAAATGTATTTATTCACTATCACTTTTTATCCACCGTATAAAAAATTCTGAAAAAATTCATGGGTGTAGTAAATTAAGTAATGTTCAAGCGGATTTTCGTCGGACTTTTATTTTTAATTTTTTGTCGTTACAGGTCTCTGACTTTTTTTTTATAAATGTATTTTTTTTTTTTTTTCAACAACGTGGTCCTCATCCTATAGGGCAGTTATTATTGATATCAAAGAGATTTTTCATTACCCCGACTGGTCGGATGGTCAGATAAGTACCTGCCATAAGATAAATGATGTACCAATACAGCAACATGTGAGAAACAGCCAGCCGTCTGTAAACTATTAGCACAATTACTGAAATACCCTTTCATTGCACCTATTCCTGTATCAGTAGGATTGCAATAGAAGTAACATTTGTAAGTTTAACTATTGATATGTCTCGACCTCATGTTAAATCTTATAATATTAAGGTCGTCCATGACTTTCTTGAACTAATCGAAATTGTATTCTGTTTATCGAGCATTTTACCTAAATATGAAATAGCTGTTTAAATTAGTAAGATCTTGTCAAAAAAAGTTTTAGATCATGTTATGTCAATTTTGAGGAGTCAAGCAAATTATTTGAAATGATTTTTTTTTAAATGGTGCCGATTTTTTTTATCATAGTTAGCGTCTGGCGTTCTTGTAGCTAGATAATTTGTTACATTTTTTTGTGTCTGCCTTATTTTAATAATCACTTTTAATTTATCACGATCAGTCTTTTACAAATAACATTTTAAATGTTAGATGCTGTTCTACAATATATTTCAGCATCTGGAAGGGCTTGGTTTCTAAATTGATAGTGTGAGATTTTTTTTTTGTGCAATCATTTCATGTACAACCTGTACAACCCATCGAAGTTTTGTAACAAATCTTGATTTATTTGACTCTTCTGTCGTAAGTTGATTTCTTTTTTCTTTTAAAGTAGGTCTCAGCCATTTAAAACCCCCTTTTTTCTAAGAAACCTACAACGTCCCTAAATCTATGGTTTGAAAGGAAAACATCACTTTTTAAAAAATGCCTATAAGTCTATTTGGATCTGGCAATATGTGTTTAAGAATTTCATCGTCGAGAAAAATTCTTTTAAATGGTTCTGCAGGATCAATGATAAATCTATTGGTCATAGTGATTGTAAATAGCTTACATAATACATTTTTTGTTAACTAAAAAATGACTTTCTGTGGTAGTTATTATTTAAACTTTTTTCGTGTATTAAATACGTACCGTCACAGATTATGAGCAAATTATCGTTAAGACCATACAATAATTCAACAGCTTTGACCTATTCTTGCAACCACAATTCTCTATCACAAGCACCGATGCCGAAGTTTTCCGGAAGCATGTGTTCTCTGAAGCACTTTAAAATCAAATTGATTGAGTTCTCAACAACCTGTTCCATTATTTCTAAAGTAGCAGCTATCAATGTATTGGAGTTTTCAGATCGTAATTCAAATAAAAATATCACGAAATATTGGGTAATAATATAAGTCATAGGATATTTTTATTGATGTTAGTTTATCTTGAATTGTAAAAATAGGATTACATAAGTATCGAATAAAAGCTTTGACACGTTTCTTTGATAGAATATTTTTGTTTCTGTTAAAAAGACTATCATAATAGGTATTAAATTTTTTTTAAACTTTTCTTTATCAGATGTACACCCTATCATCGATTTTTTTGGGAGTGAACAAGTGTCTTTTTATGAATACCGGAAGACGAGCTTTAATCGGTACATCGATGATATTTATTTTTGGTTCACACAAGAAACAACCTGCTGTTAAAAAAGTCATTCTCTCAAATGGCATATTTACATATTCTTTTTCTTCTGAATCAGATAGTCTGATGCTATTGCTTTATCTTCATAGATTGTTACTTGATACAAAACTTAAGATTGATTTTTTTAATAATTTTGTTCTTGCGGTGAAGTAATTTGTTTTTGCAGATTATATGCTAAGGACGAAATTCTGCTCTTCTGAACTTTGATCTTAACTTAGTTTACTATGTGATAGTCTGAGGTTTACATAGCAGTTGTTACAAACACTTTGTTCTGACTAAATTGAAAAACTATACAATTTGAAAAAACTGTTCAGCCTCTTCATTCGTTCTTATCGTTTTTCCTTATTCTCTATCTTTACGTAGCCAATATTGGCATTTTCAACATTTTTTTATCGTGTAATTTTGGTACTTTATTTGGGGGTTCTTCATGTACCGGATCTATTCTGATTAGTTATGAGTAATGCATTTATCAACATCGCAAAACTCTAGTCTCTCTAGTCAAAAATTTGACTCTAGTCAAAAATTGTTCTAAAAATAGCAAAGGAATATGCATATTTTTCAAATATTGTCTCAAAAATTAAGCTGTTTGCTTAGATGCCACTACTGGCTTCCGTCTACGTAACGAAAGGTCGTAGGATTTTTTATTGAGCCACAAGTAAAACCTAGTAGAGTTACTTCTTGAAAATGGACATTTTGGAAAAAAAGAACAAAATTCCGCTTTATTGTCAACATACTACTTTAGAATAGTAAACAAAAAGCTACATGGTTGAATAGAATATAATTTTAAGTATACAGTATTATAGAGAGATTAAAACTTTGAACATGTAAGGCCATTTTCATGATAAAATAAACAGGGACATAAATAGAAATGAAAATGAAAATAACATTGAGTAATATGTCTATAAAGTATAGGTCAGGTTAGGTTACGTTAGGAACAACGCGCTGTTTTTTCTGTGTTTTTGCTATGTAGATGTATTAACTAATGTTATACTTATGCTTGTTCTTTTTGCTTTTATCGTAAAAAGAGTTCCCTTGTTTTACCATCTTAGCTTACAGGTACGCTCGATTTCCATCGTTCGATTGTTTCGATTATTTCATCTGTTTATCGCTTTATTTGTGTGTTTACTTGGTACGACTTTTGTTTACAAATAAAAATTAGGGAACTAAACAACCGGCCCTAACAAACTTAACAACCGAACGCTCCCTATATGGGTTATGAATATAAATACAACAAGTAGTATTACGTTTCTGAATTTTGTTCCTGCAATTTTATACTAGCATAAGATATGTATTTAATCTAAAAAAGGCCGAAATGAGAGTATTAGTAAGAAACGAAAGTGTTAAGAATTAAGAACACTAAGCTCATGAACGCTGCAATAGCACTGAAATAGTAGATGCCCCAAACTGTTACCACTGCACTGGTCATAACAGCTGCAGACCACGGGTAGATACATGCGGCATACGGTGAGCGAATTTTCTTTTTTTTGTATAAAGATCGTAAATTTTGAGACAGGATACAGATATCACCATGATTTTTTTAATTATTCTATAGATGATAAGACTAAGTATACTAAAAAACTATAGGCTATGGCATAATACTATAAACAATTACAATTTGTCATAATGATTAAAAAAATTATTAGAAAAAAGATTCTTCATAAAATATATTTTTAATACAATTTCCTTGAAACTTTCCGTGGAACAGTTTTTAGGGTCGCTTATTACAAATCTAAGGTTAGGTTTTGTAAATTTAAAATTGCTCATCCAATATGGTGGACGAAAATCGAGAAATTTGATTGTTAAAGTTGTCATTGTTAAAGGTTCTTGTTAAAAATTCAAGGTAAAACTCGTTACTTATAAAATTGCCAATTTAGTATAGTTGATTTTATAAATTAAATGTAAAATTGAAATTTAATAAATTTCTACATTTTATTGATGCATATCAGTATGTCCTGATGAATGTGAATGTAAGAGTAAAGATAAAGTAATTCTCAATATACTATGTCTCTTCTATATTCTATCTAGTGTATGTAGATAAAAAGTTAAGGTTTGACATTAGATGATTAGAATAATTAACTGCTTTTTTAATGTACAGACAAAATTAAAATATCTGAATATTTGTTGAGACGTTAATACATTAATGTATTTTTTCTTTGATTGCAGATTATTGTATAGCAAGGTACATCAAAAAAATAGAAAAAAATATAAAATAACTGCATTTTTCCCGCTATAGAAATTGAAAAAATATAATTTTATGAAGCCACCCCCTTACTGCGTTATAATCAAAATCATGTTTTGAAGCTAAAATAATTTTTTTATAGGTTATATTAATAATCAATGATTGCTGAATAATGTCTACTAATATCTAGTTATTTTTAGTAAACTTATAAATTTTTTCATATTTTTTCGTTGATTACAACGTGACAAAAAGTATAAGACTCGAAGAAAAAAAAATTATGAGCATTTCACCCTCAATAATCAAAAATACCTAAAAAAAAAAAAAAATAATTGTTGTAGCATGCTTTCGAGCCAAGAAAATTTTTTTTCGAACAACTCGTGTGTGCTTATTTATCAACCGTTTGAGCTGTTATTTACACATTTTGCAGCTGAGATCAGTAAGTTTCAATGATAAATTTGAATTCAGAATTTTTTAGATCAGTAGAATCTAAATTAAAAAACAAAAACTTTTGTGCATTATGCAACTAAGCTTCGAAAAAAAATTTGATCTTTAAAACCCAAATAGTTCAAATGCGTTGGTCTTGCAATTTAGTAAACTTCTTTGCATCAGTAGTTGAATTAAAAAAAAAAAAATTTAAGCTTACAAATGATTTTAATTTTGAGTTATTAAATGTTGAACAAAACGTGCTTTTCTAACTTAAAACTCATTTTGCGAGTGATTAATGACATTTAAAATTTTACTACGCATCTTGTTTTATTTATAATTTAATTCTCTACAAGTTTCCTATGACCTGTATGTACCGGTTTTTGTCTTAGAGAGGAGAAATTACCAAAATACTAGATAAAAACTCAGTTTTTTTGCTTTATTGTTGATTAAAAAAAAAAAAAAAAAAAAAAAAAAAAAAAAAAAAAACGAAGCAGGGGGTCAGTTCCTTAGAAAACTTGGGGCATTGTTACATGCACGTAAACCGATTACGCAGTGAAACTGGATCGAGGCAAAAAAACCCATTTTACCTACTTTTTTATATCTAACGTCTAGGCTAACGTTTTTACTGTCTTATGTATATTTGCTTTTGTAACAAACATGAATGTCCTTACTCTTCTAGTCAATATTTATTTACAAACTTTGTATTGCGTAATATTATTTGTGTTATTTTACGAACACTGTTATCCTTACGTAAACAACTATTTTAAAACTTGTTGAGTTTTAGAGTATTTGTATTGCTTAGAAGAGTTGAAGTTATTTATTTCAATTTTATTCTTTTATTATCCTATAACTTATATTTTTCTATTACTTATGTCATTGATATACGTTCTTGTAGATATAATACTTCCTTTAAAACTATTGTGAAACTTTTTTTTTCTAAACTCTACGACTCATTTATGATTGATGTAACCTTCAACAAACTTTTTATTTTAATTTTATAAGTATAAAGATAAATATTGTTATCTATTGATTTCTACAAAATTTTATAATATTTCCTTACTAATTATTTTTGTCAGTAAAATTTCAGCTTCATAACTTATCTTAATCACTCTCGTACGCTTTTTACATTCTGATCTTTCTAGTCGTTTCTAAATGTTTGTCTGATGAGAAATAATACTTTTTACCAGATAATTAAATAGGGTTATTTTCCTCGTAAATTTTTTAGTTTTGTTTTATTTTTTCACCATTATCATTGTTTCATTGTAAATTAGGAATATCCTTTTTATTAAACTATTGCTAACGTACATTTTTCTGTCATTACTTAAAGCTTCTCTTGTTTGATTTTATTAGTATTTTCTTTTGCATCTATAAATGCTGCAGATTTTTTTGCTCTATAAGTTGTTGACAATGCAGAGATACCTCTTTATTTTATCCTTTAAAACACATCACTCTTGGACACCATCTTTTGTCAATTCCTACTATGAGTTGCCTGAAACATTTTTTTATTTTTCTTGTGAAAGGTCATTTTTTTGTAAATTGTTTCTTTACCTAACGTGCCTCGCTTTGAGTTGTAATTTTTATAAGTCGTACTTTCTACAACAAAAAACTTAAATACTTTTTTTTTCGATAGTAAATGGTGCCTTAAGTAAAACCAATAAATAATCGAGTATATCGTTCACAAGGTGGCTGCCATAGGGTCCGTAATTCAATAAAAACTTTTTGGCTGTTGATTATTGATAGGTACACTTTTTGTAACAAAATTACATGCACTATTAAAAAATTGCCAGAAAAGTGCTGGGAAAGATAATTGTGACAATTCTTAGATTTTTTGAGGCACTAAGAGTAAAATCTACGTTCTTGGCACATGCATACTTACAAAAATAATTCAAGTAATCATAAAAAAGATCAGTAGATACTGATGCGTACAACTATTATACCGTAATGTATTTTTTCAGTGTAAAACTTGAATTATTATATTAAATAAAACACTTTAGTGTACAGCTAATGTTTTAGTACTCACCTAATGTTACTTAATCGACAACTACTACTAGTCAAATCGCTACAAAAATGTTAACTTTTCATTTTAAGCTATCACAAAAACTCAGGATTCCCACGAGTGCTCATGTATAAAGACACTTTGTCGCACTTGAATAAATTGTTGCTAATAATTATGGTCGTAGAAAACAAAAACTTTAGAAGTGATCAAGCTACACACAACTATTACTTTTCTGAAACTTTACTTAAGTGTAAGTTAGACCTCAATCAAATAGAATCAGCATAGACTAAACAATTACATATCAAGCACGTAGTAATTTTCTAATTGTCTGAAACCTAGTTGGCTCCTGATGGGTATTTGCAGGTACTTAACGGGCACTTAGCGATTACTTGGCAGGCACTTAGTAGATAGTTCATAGGAATTTTGGGGTACTTTAGAGGCACTTGGTGGGTACTTGTCAAGAACTTGAGGAATGGAAGGTACTTGGTGGATACTGGATGGGTATCTGAAGGCTACTTGATGGGTACTCGACCAGCACTTGGCTAGCACTTCACGGTCACTTGATGGACAGCGGGTGGTGGTGGGTACTTAACAGGAACTTGTTTGACATTACGGTCCGTCAAGTTACCTCTTCATTGTTCGAAACTTGGTGGATAATTAGGAGGAACTAAGTGGGTACTTGGCAGGTATTTGGAGATTACTTGACAAGCACTTGGCAGGTACTACAACTTTCCAAGTATCTGTAACCCGTCAAGCAGCCACCGCTTGCCAAGTGCCCGTCAGGTATCCGCCAATTTTCTGTTATCTACCAGCCAAGTACCTGCCGAATACTTACTATTTGAAGTTTTTGTCTTCTACCGCGATAATTATTAGCAAAAATTTTTTTAAGTTGTGTCAAATTTCGTTATAAGTTAGCATTCATCGAAATCCTTAGTTGCTATAAAAGCTTAGTATAAAAGTTGACGACTTTCTAGCGTGTTGACAAGTGTTAGTTGTTAGTTATGTAAATTTAAGTGAGTATTAAAATGTTAGTCGATCGACAACGTGCTTCATTTCAAATTATAATGAAGGTCTTACGCTGTCAAAGATATCTTACGCTGAGATAGTTGTCTCAGAGTGAGAGTGTTGTACATATCAGTAACTGCACACTTTGCAACCATTTGATAGCGCCACTGGTTAGACGTTAGATTTGCACTTCTAAGCTTCTTACCGGCTAAAGTTCGTTGCTTTGCAGTTGTTTATCCACACTGAAAAACACTTTGTGGGAGCCCGTGTTACCCAAAAATCGTTTTAAATGGGCCAAAATTTTTCAATCTTGTAACGGGCCTTGTTTAAAATTATTTATATCCACACAGTTTCTGGCAATAGAATTTTAGTGGTATTTTACTAAGTATAACTTACTTCCAGCAGTTTTTTATACTTGTTTTTTTTTGTTATTACTTATGGAGCTCCTTTCGAAATATAGTTATTCAAACAATCCAACAGCAATGAATCGCTGCAATCCCTGATTATAAAATTTTTCGGCATATTGTAATCCAAATAAGATACTAATGTAAGTTGCCATTGTTTCTAAGTATTTAAAAAATATAGCTGCTGACAGTGCTCTGTCATTCCATTACTGTATAGTACTGGGAGAGAAAAAATTACAAGAAAGAGAGAGAAATAATGAAAAAAATGCGTGTCCAAACGTCTGTCTCCTCTGCCTTTTTTTATTACCTTTCCATACGTGTAATGTTGATTTTGGATGTAGTTGCGCGAGTACTAATACATCATGAAGGTTCATCCTTAACCATACTTACATACCTCAGATTCCACTACAGTTTCAGCCAGCTGGTCAGTGAAGCACAGTTTTTATAGCGTCAACCTTTTTGCTATGATCCCCCATAACTTCGTTACCAGAGTAAAAACAACCCGAGGTTCTTTTTAAAAAAATCTACCATTCCTGTCAATTCTGAAGTAATGTTTTAAATTTCTGCTTATCACTCCACAATATATTATATTTATTAAACTTTTTTAATCACTTTTCTGGCTTAAGGTGATTGGTGTGGTTGAGTGGTTCTCAAACCAATTAATTTGACAGATAATCGATAATTTTTACCGCAAATAATTTTCACAAAATTTTATTACATCATGTTTGATTTTATTGAAAATATACTGGGAAAAAAAAAACTCTTTTGCAGTATTTTATATTTATTATCACGTCTGTTATTTATGAGATGATCTTATCCTTACCATGTTGCAGAGTCCAACTTTCAAGTTTTATATCTTGAAAATGGTATAGGTCATCTTTTTATAATTTTAACAAATACTGTATAGTATCATTCTAAAGTGATTTTCAAAGCTTAAGACATTTCTGTTTAAAGCCAATTTTTGAACCATCTATTTTAATAACATCAGATGGTGATGTAACTTTTTTGAATTAACTATATCTCCTCTCTTTCCTATTATCTTTATTTTGGGCTTCTTATATTTAGATTCCTGGACGCCATTACGTCCGCATTTAAACTTAATTATTTGTTTTTCATACACTTGGGCTCTCTGCATATACAGTTTCTGCAATGGCCTTTTTTACCTTGCTGTACTATATTTTTTGCACCTCAACATCTCCTATGGCTAAAACATGAGTGCACCGGCAGAAGAAAAATATAGATAGAGAGAGAGAGAGAGAGAGAGAGAGAGAGAGAGAGAGAGAGNACATTGTTTATAACATTTGTGCCGTGAATATAATGATTTGATATTGTTATTCAGTAGAAGTAGAATAAGAATCAGTCCTGTATAATCTCTTTACTATTATTTTGAGGGTTTGTACTTAAATACAGTGTACGCATATTTTACTCTGTAATATTGTATGTTTAATTTGTTTAGTGGAGAATGATAAAATAATTTTCTATGCATATTATTTTTTGGGATTCAAAAGTCGTTAGACACTTTTCTCAGAATTCTTCCATTGCCTACAACATTCAGAGCTTCTATCAGTAATTTAATAGTGTAATGCTCTTGCACACCTCTTTTCTTATTTTTTTTTTTCTTTGTATCTGATAACTTTTTTTTTTATTTCTGGTATCTTTTTTCTTAGGAATCATTTTTTAGATCTAATAACCAATTACTGTAAATAATTAGATCAATAATCAGTATTTAAAACATTTTCACTCATACTTATTTCTACATACTAATATTGTCATAGCGATTTTGAGGTTATGTTTTTACTTATCGTTGTTTATTTAATACTCAGGTACTATACGGCTACAATTTCACTATTATTCTACGTTAAACACATATCGATGCATAAAAAACGCCATTTAGACAAATATGCATGCTGTAAATAGTTATAATCATTATTAACATTCCATGATAACCAAATACGTCCCATTTAGCCTCTTACTCGAGCAAATCGGCGGTAAACTGGGACGTGTGCTGTCTTGTTGTTCCAGCATTGGGCACTATATTCAAACATGGGAGACAAATTAAGACACTCTTTTTCATGATAAACAGTTATTATTTATAGCAATACTAAAGTTCTCCTATGGCTAAAACATGAGTGCACCGGCAGAAGAAGAAAAAAAAGAGAGAGAGAGAGAGAGAGAGAGAGAGAGAGAGAGAGAGAGAGAGAGAGAGAGAGACAGAGAGAGACAGAGAGAGTGTGATAAAGCATGACAGCACTGTTTTATCGCACCTGCATAATTGTTACCTTCGCTGAATGCTCTTTCCTACTTTTCATCTTTTACAACTACCTAACACTTAATTAATTTTTGTAAAACAGAAACTTTCCTAGTCTTATGTATTTAAAATTTCAGTTGTAAGGCCCTTTTGCTATGTTATTAGACGATTACATACCAATATATTAACACAAAGGCAAAGGCACTTGCCCATACCACTGCTTTCACTCGCATCTACTAACCAAGTCTAAAAACAATATATATATACTTAACATACTTTTATTCCAGGATTATCTGAATAGTAAATTTGTTGTGAGTCAATTGAAAAAATCTGGAACTTTTCCTGCAAAAAAGCTGTTTAACAAAAAAGATACTGAAGTATGTACGCCAGAAACAGAATCTATCACAGTTACTAAATCTTCAAAACCAGCAGCAACGTTTAAAGTAAAGGTGCCTACTAAAAAAGCTGCGAGTAAAAGTAAGTGATAAAATTCTACGTACCTTACATGTGAACAATATGTAAGAAAAATAATAGTTTCTCTTGAACACACGTTATGGTTAATAATTTATAGCTATAAAATATAAAATAATTCATAAAATAAGTATACAAAACCGTTACACTTTAGATTAGAGAAAAAAAGTCATACATGATTCTCAGCTTTCTTTATCCTAACTCGTGTTAGTAGTTTGAGGTTAAATGTTTTAGTTTTTACCAATATTTTAGAGAGTATTTAATTTCATGGTAATTTTAAAATTAAAATTGTAGGCAACTTTAGCGTACATGCACTTAAATTTTTACGTATTTTTTTTCTGTCTAACAGAACCTTGAAATCATATTTTTTTATTTCCCATTTTCGTGCCACAAATCAAAACAAAACAAAAGCAAAATGCATTCCTGTAAAGATAATCATTCATGGACTTTACATGGTAAGGTGAAGGTAGCTATACGGGATAATTTTCGGTAACCATTTTTTCGATTGATTTTTTGAGGTAGAAAATAAGGTGAAATGTAGCAAAATTTTTTTTTTAATCAAAATCTGGAATCCTATAGAATTATGAGCAAAAAAATGATGTGCTTATCATTTTTTTTAATTCAGATAAAAAGCATTTTCTACGTTGCTTCAGGGAGCAGTAGTGGGACACATTGGTTTTAGCATGAACCTATACTGGAACATGAAGGTACCAATTTCGGGACAAATCTCAATTATGATGAATAATTAGAATATAAAACAATTTAAGTATCCAAAGAAGTAGTTGGTTAACATATATTTATTTTCATGTACTGAAAGCATTCAAAATTATAAAATAAAAATTATATGTGGCGGACACGAATTAAATATAAGTACAACATTACAGAGTAAACTGTGCGTACACTGCATTCAAGTTTACAAACCCTCAAAATAATAGTAAAGAGATTATACAGGACTGATTCTTATTCTATTTCCACTCGAAAACAATATCAAATCATTATATTCACGGCACAAATGTTATAAACAATGTTTAGTATACAATAAAGCTGCTGCAATGAGAAGGAACATAGATTTTCTCGAATAATATTCTTTTTACAAAGCATCAAGAAAATAATTCAGAGGTTCTACAGGGATTACTTATTTAACCTTTCTGTTTTAATGCATGCAGGACCTCTAAATTATAATTGTGAGGCAATTAAATTGATTTTCATCAAGAAAATCTCAGTTTCTTGTCATTGAAGCATTTTTATTATAAATAAAGCATTGTTAATAATTTTTGCGCATTTAAATTATCGATAGCATCATGTTCTGCTTAAAAAAAGGAAAAAATAAGCCCCGTAGGACCTCTGAATTATTTTTTTGATGCTTTGTAAAAAGAATATTCTTCGAGAAAATCTATGTTCCTTTTTATTGCAGCAGTTTTATTGTATACTAAACATTGTTTATAACATTTGTGCCGTGAATATAATGATTTGATATTGTTATTCAGTAGAAGTAGAATAAGAATCAGTCCTGTATAATCTCTTTACTATTATTTTGAGGGTTTGTACTTAAATACAGTGTACGCATATTTTACTCTGTAATATTGTATGTTTAATTTGTTTAGTGGAGAATGATAAAATAATTTTCTATGCATATTATTTTTTGGGATTCAAAAGTCGTTAGACACTTTTCTCAGAATTCTTCCATTGCCTACAACATTCAGAGCTTCTATCAGTAATTTAATAGTGTAATGCTCTTGCACACCTCTTTTCTTATTTTTTTTTTTCTTTGTATCTGATAACTTTTTTTTTTATTTCTGGTATCTTTTTTCTTAGGAATCATTTTTTAGATCTAATAACCAATTACTGTAAATAATTAGATCAATAATCAGTATTTAAAACATTTTCACTCATACTTATTTCTACATACTAATATTGTCATAGCGATTTTGAGGTTATGTTTTTACTTATCGTTGTTTATTTAATACTCAGGTACTATACGGCTACAATTTCACTATTATTCTACGTTAAACACATATCGATGCATAAAAAACGCCATTTAGACAAATATGCATGCTGTAAATAGTTATAATCATTATTAACATTCCATGATAACCAAATACGTCCCATTTAGCCTCTTACTCGAGCAAATCGGCGGTAAACTGGGACGTGTGCTGTCTTGTTGTTCCAGCATTGGGCACTATATTCAAACATGGGAGACAAATTAAGACACTCTTTTTCATGATAAACAGTTATTATTTATAGCAATACTAAAGTACAATTTTATAGAAGAGGTATAGTATGTTAAAAAAAATTTTGACAACATGTTTTAATTTAATTTTTTTATACTTTTATCTAGTTTTTCGCGTTCTCGTCTAATGCATGAAAACTTTCTATATAGTAGGCTGCCCTTACCGAAATTTCTGTGTGATTTTTTTTTAAATTATTTATTTTCTGTGGTGAAATATTTGCATGTGTTCTTATAAC